>BLKR01000009.1:1060000-1566815 GCA_011170035.1 Teleogryllus occipitalis | reverse complement strand
AAAAGAAAGAAAAGAAAGAAAAAGAAAGAAGAAAGAAAAAGAAAGAAAAGAAAGAAAGAAAAGAAAGAAAAGAAAGAAAGAAAAGAAAGAAAGAAAAGAAAGAAAGAAAAGAAAGAAAGAAAAGAAAGAAAGAAAAGAAAGAAAGAAAAGAAACGAAAGAAAGAAAAAGAAAGGAAAGAAAGAAAGAAAAAGAAAGGAAAGAAAGAAAGAAAAAGAAAGGAAAGAAAGAAAGAAAAAGAAAGGAAAGAAAAAGAAAGGAAAGAAAGGAAAAGAAAGGAAAGAAAGGGAAAGAAAAAGAAAGGAAAGAAAGGGAAAGAAAAAGAAAGGGAAAGAAAAAGAAAGAAAGGGAAAGAAAAAGAAAGGGAAAGAAAAAGAAAGAAAGGGAAAGAAAAAGAAAGAAAGGGAAAGAAAAAGAAAGAAAGGGAAAGAAAAAGAAAGAAAGGGAAAGAAAGAAAGGGAAGGAAAGAAAGAAAGGGAAAGAAAGGGAAGGAAAGAAAGAAAGGGAAAGAAAGAAAGGGAAAGAAAGAAAGGGAAAGAAAGAAAGAAAAGGAAAGAAAGGGAAGGAATGAAAGAAAGGGAAGGAAAGAAAGAAAGGGAAGGAAAGAAAGAAAGAAAAAGAAAGAAAGGGAAGGAAAGAAAGAAAGGGAAGGAAAGAAAGAAAAAGAAAGAAAAAGAAAGAAAGAAAAGAATGAAAGAAAGAAAGAAAAAGTCTTCAAGAAAATTTAGTTTAAATGTTACTTCCGGGCGCGAAATTCAAACCGGCTGCCGCGTCACAGCATGGGCGCGGCGTTTACTGAAGGGACGCATAGCGATGTTTCTTTCAGTTTTCAGCGAATCTGTTGAGTGAGACAAACATCGCTTCCTGCGCACTTAAGTTCCATAATAGAATCAAGATTTATGTGTACTTTTCATTAATCGATTAAATCTACTAAAATTCATTTTTCCTGTGTTATAACTACGGTAAGCAGCAAATTAACAATGAACGCTGAATACTAAGCCTTATGTAAATTAACAAAATGCCTGGAATTCTCAAATTATTTTATGCACCTCTTCAGTATGAACTAACGTCTTGTGCTATAGAGATACGATAAATGATAGTCCCCTGTCGTCCTACGCGGGGTCCATGATCAACAGTGAGAAAATGGCATATGCATCATGTGACGGCTAATAATACGGTATTGGTGCAAACGAGTAAAAATAGGGGAAATGTATGTTTCATACACATTAGTCTGTTGCTTGGTCGCGTCGAGGCTTGTATCGAGGGGTAGACAGAATTTGAACCTGCCGCCGCATAGTGATCAACTGGGAAAAAAAAGAAAAGATACGCACTTAATGTACGTAGCTGCTACCTACAAGAGAGAAAGAGAAAATGCCACACAAGAGACAAGCTACACAAGAGAAAAAGCCATACAAACAAATTTTTCCATCCCGCCGCCAATTTCGTCCAGAAATGATTTCAAGAATTATCTCAAGGCTTCGGGAGAGTGACATGCGTTCACCTCGCCTACGGAACAGGAAAACGAAGGCCAGGAATACACATTCGTCTGCAAGAACTCTATGCGGGGTACTGGAGGTCATTGTCGCGACGTCGATGTTCCATAGAGTATCTTTTAGCGTATTTTGCAAAAACAGCCACTATCAAAATAAATTTCTAGCGGGAATAGAGTTCGTAATATCAGCTCAGGATTATCCCGAAACAATAATACCGTAATTTGCTAGGTGGTTTTAAGGAAGCGCATTAAATATCCACTGTTCCCTACAATATTTTAATTTGAGGTGACCTTCATTGGGAGCAATTACGTCAGAGGGGGGGGACCTACATGTTAATTCGTAAACAATCATTTATCGGGTTATCTGAGCAGTCTGGTTTGCTGGAGCTGCCCAAAACGAAACTCACGGAAGCATCAGTTCGAAATGCAAACATAGAAATAATCAATAAACTTAATATTTCTTCATGGGCTGCAACTCTGGCACAACTCGAAAAATACAACTTTCAAGACAAGACCCTCATATATTTCATGATTGTTATTATTAACAGGACTCCTACGAAGCTTTTCAGTCATAATGCTTATTCCTTAATTCACTAGTTACTAAGCGTGTGATACCTGTAACCACCACTTAAAACTTTAAACGCGTTCATCTCGAAACTTAAATTTTCGAGTATGCCAATATTTTAGACCATACACGATTTTGAACCCTTTGGCTGAAAAACTCCCCAACTTGTATGTCATGATTAGAGGGCGGATTTTAATGAAATGTCATTTTTACTTCCTCGTACACATACGTATATACGGAAGTAATACACGTAGTATGGAGAAAGTTATATAATGCTGCGGAAAATCGCTTTCGAGATTTCAACGGAAATACACGTTTTGGTGGACCCCTGATACCGAAGTTTCTTCTTTTTTTTCTTTCTTTTCCCTCCGTCATACTACTAGCAACTAAACCACACGCACGATCTTTTCCAAATTGAAGAAGCACCTGTCCATCTGGCTCTAGTTGAAGCTTTGAAATTTTGAAAAACATTCTTTAAAATTTCGGGGTATTTTACATGAAGCCATCCGGACATTTTCAAAATTTTCTCAAAAACGGCTCCAAATTTCTTGAAAGAACAGAGTAAAATATACTTAAAAAAATTGGCATAGGTCCGATTTTCGCGGTTAACTATGAATTTTCGGAAATTGCAAAAGTTCGAATTTTTTCGGCGTCTTCCTTCAACTATAAAATTGAAGACAGGTTTTTCCTTCAAATAAAATTTATTGCCCATTAATAGTTCTTTCATTAAGTTCATGTAGACTTTTTTGAACATTTTAGTAGTTTTCGCGCAATGAGCGTGAAATATTTGAATTTTAAAATATTACAAAAACAATATTTTCTCAAACACGGCTTCAAATTTTTTCTTTAAATTTTTGCAAGAGGTAGTACCAAATGCACCCTATCCGATGACGTAAATGCCATATTTCTCTATTCTTTTGTATTTTCCAAAATTACAAAAATGTATTTTTTGACTTGTCTCTCGCGTCGATGATATCTACATTAAACACGATTTCTTCACATTATTAGATTTATGAGTACATGTGCTTTAAATAATGTCAAATAAAGGTTATCGAAAACTCAACAGTTTTCTGTAAAAATTAACTCAAAATTCCGCATTTTTAGAATCGCTCAAACGCCATTTACTCAAAAATGGCTCCATTTTTTTTAATGGATAGTGCACTGTTTAATATAACGTAAAGTTCATTTTGGTGTATTATTTTATTTTTTCAAATATTACACAAATGTACTTTTTTAAAAATATTTCTCACGTCGTTAATATGCACATTCCCATCGATTTGTATACATTATTACATTTGTGAGTGGAAGTGCTTCAAATGAAGTTTTTCGAAAACTCAATAGATTGCTGTGAAAAAGAGCTTCAAATTTCGTATTTACGGTAATGCTTAATCGCAATTTTCTTAAAAACATCTTGTAGGTAAAACTAAAACGCCAAAATTTGTCAATGGAAATTTCTATTTAGGACGAGGTTTTACTCTTCTTTAATATTCTTTAAGTCATATGTCGGTTCTACTATTAAGAAACAGAAAAGTTGAGAAAATGTCAAGAAAATGTACTTTCGGTGACGATAGATGGCAGCTAGCCAAAGAATGGAGCAAGACCTTAAAGCCAGTTCACACCAAGGAAATTAGTAAAAACGAGAAAGTCAGTGCCATTCTGTACTACCTCTAGTTTGTCTTTTCACTTTAGAAAAATGCCGTTTAGTATAGAAATTCATTTTGTTATGACAAAAGGAAATAACTCATTTTTCGTACTGGTTTTGAATACTTTTTTTGTTTTTTGTTTTTAGGGCACTAGTTACATTTTTCTTTGATTTTAAGGCATTTTTAAAACATTTTAAGAGCATTTTATTGATCATTTTTGGCGATGTTTTAAGTCATCAAAATCCGCCCCTACTCATGATATTTAGGAAAGAAATTGCAGAGACTATCATTCATCATATGTGGCTTTCTAAAGCACAAGGCATGAATTCACATTGAAGATATGCCAAACATAATTCGAACATTCCAGGAATTTTGTTAATTTCCATAAGGCTTGGTTTGTGTTCAGCGTTAATTGTTACGCCACTGCCGTGCCGCGATAATAACATACAACAAATCAGTAAGGGCGAGAGAGTAAAAAACGAATTTCAGCAGATTTAATAGATTCAACTAGCGGAACCCGGCAACCTTGTTCTGCCCTTCATCTCCCTCTTTCTCCTTCATTCTCCCTTTCTCTTCGTCCCTCATTCATATTTTAGTTGCAGATTCTGCATGTTTCTGAGCTGGTGTGGTAACATCGTGAAACGCAGGGCCAGCAAAAATGTAATAGAATGTTCACGAAGATCTCATCCTGTAGATTACGGTGTTAGAAACGTTTCTTTCAGGCCAAAGGCCTCAAGATTTTAGAACCCTAGAACGCTTCGTTAAGGAGTTATTTAACGATATAATTTAAAAAACGCTGCAGTGTCGCGAGTTGCATTTGACATGAATATTTTTGTTCTACAGTGCCATCTAATGGAGATACAACTAAATTAACAGCACATAAACCCTGGGTGAAAAAAAAACACGTAGATGTGACAACTTTTATGGAGATTGATCACACAGTGTCAGAGTTAACCGCTTTTATGTACACCAACACACACGCCTACGCACACGAGACAGACACGGAGAGAGCGAGCGAGAGAGAGCGAGCGAGAGAGAGAGCGAGCGAGGGAGAGCGAGCGAGCGAGAGCGAGCGAGCGAGAGCGAGCGAGAGAGAGAGCGAGCGAGCGAGAGAGAGCGCGAGCGAGAGAGAGAGAGAGAGCGAGAGAGAGAGAGAGAGAGAGAGAGAGAGAGAGAGAGAGAAAGAGAGAGAGAAAGAGAGACCATCGAAGAAGACAAAAAGTACATGTAAAACGCTTGATGGTATTACAGTGCTCTGGTGCGTCGGGGTCTGCTGACGCGGGGTAGCCAGTTTGAATTTCGCGCCCGGAAGTAATATTTAAATTGAATTGGTTTTGTGGTAATTCTGTTGATATATTGAAAATGTATTAATAGAATTTTAATCTATTTTGGAAGAATAACATCCTTTTAAATATTCCTGTTACTTAGCTAATCAACTAGAGGAAAGGTTAAAGGAATTCAAAAGAATGCAACCTTTAAACACAAAAATGAAAGGATTTTATTAACTATTATCAAATATGTCATAGAAAGTGTTCTTGTTTTTTAAATAATTCTATTTGCAAAATTGAACAAGACAACTCACTACCAACTCATTGAACCAATTATTATTTTTCACCACCTATGGCATTGTTTCCAACTCTCGTGTGAATTACCTAGAACCCGGAAGTTCAGACATTTGTTTTACCTAAAATAGAGGCAGGCAAAAAGGCATTTATTTTTACTAAAATATGCAAAAATAAATCATTTACTCTGGCTAAAGTGGCGGTGCCAAAAGCCGTGTAAACAATGAAAATTCTGATTAAAAAAGAATTATTGTAAAAAATGAATAATTAAAAGGATTGACATTTTTATTCTAACTCTAAAATTTACATTAGCTCTTAACGTGTAAGGAAACTATTAATTCTTTGTAATCTTGACGCCATAAGACCATCCAGTATGATGGCTACGAATTTGTTTTATTTGCAGCGCTGCCTCTTCGAAATGTATTTCGACGCGCTTTATCCGAATCTGAGGCTAGAATTGCGCCATCGCCTTCCAGGTTTTTTAAATCGCGAAAAAACACTGAAATTGTAACTTCCGCGGTGTTTCTAAGATTGGAATTCGTTGCGTCGACACAGAGAAATACGGGTCATATCTTTGGGTCAGACCACTTTTATTTTGTGTGCCTGTGTATTTTGGCCATATCTCTCTACATGAAGTAATTGTTATAAAATTTATTAAAAACAAAAATTAAAGTCACGTTTACGACATGCTGTAAAAAACTTATAGAATATGAAAATTTGTAATAATTTTTAATTTTCACGAAGAACAAACTTTTTTATGGGACAAAACAAAATATAGGTATTTACATAAAATTATCTGATTTCTCCCTGAATTTTCGTTTCTAAATTTTTCCCTGACTTTTCCAGAACCGTACAAACCCTTCTATTTCAGCACATCAACATATCCGATAATGTGAAAATTAACTATTTTGTCCCTGATTTTGTTATTACAGAGGTTCAGTAAAATATCCAAAATGCAAATTCAAAATTTCAATCTTTATACATTTAGCTTTAAAATTACCATTTTTATTAGTTTGTCTTGTCCGGATATTCACAAACACTTTTTGCAGATCCTTTTCCAGAGAGTGCTTTATTGACAGAGACTACATACAAACTATTTTGGCACAGAGAAATCTCAATATAACTGACTTCAGTATTACGTACATATTTGAAAAATCTCTTTACATGTCATGGTCTCTAGTCCGAGCCAGCCCTGAGGAAGACCACGAAAAGATGGTCGAAACGTCGGCAACACAGCCTTCGACGCGGCGTCACCCGGACAACCAAGATCATTTACACGAATCTGGCGGCGGAAGCCTAGGACATCAATGTAAAAATATTTCTCTTTTACGAATTCTTTACTCTCTACTTCAGTATCACGAAGTAAAATATATGGATTATTATTTTTATTTTCTCGCCTCACGAATTCTTCGTAAAGTTATGTAATCGTGCGCTAGAAAACGGCGAATTTGCGGCAGAAAAACTCTTATTGTCGGGCTCTGGTAACGAAAAAGTGGATAAATTCTGTTGTTAAATTTAGGGGGAAAAACTCTTAACATGTGGCGTAGCCAGAATCCATGTTTTGTTGGTTCTTGATACCGAAAAATCGATTGACGGCAAAACGTCTGCCTGCCGTTTGAGGTCAACGATAGCGCCTAAACCGTTCTTCAAAATCGGTATTCCCCAATCGATCTGAATGAACTCGTGGCTTTAGGATTTTCAAACGGATATTTTGATTTTTGAGGGTACTACACATGAAGCGTCAAAAACATTTTCAAAATTTTGTCAAAAATGGCTCCGAATTTTTTGATCATAATTTGTCCTCGAATAGCGTATAATTAAGAGAATGTTGATGGTCTCATGTTCGTTGAAATCATTTTTTTTTAAACTGAAAAAGTGTAATTTTTTGGGGGGTCTTTTACAACTAGGTCTTCCTACAACTATAATATTGAAGATAGAGATTCTTTCCTTAATAAAATATGTTCCTTAAAGATGGATCTTTAAATAAGATCATGTTCAATTTTTCGAAAATATGTTTCCGAGTAATTTTGCGCGAAATATAAGCAATTTTCCCTCGAAAACAGCTCCAATTTTTTTCTTTAAATTTGTACTTGGTATGTAATACGGGGCGGCAAAAAGTGTGGTGTTTGTCCCATTTTCGGCAAACACTCGAAAACCCGTTTTTCGAAAATTGCAAAAAGTTACCATTTCAAAACTACAAAATTGGAGAGCGATTTTGTTTTACAGTCTGTTGTAAAAAAGCAGCTCTTTAAGAAAGGTCATGCTCAATTTTTTCCGAAAACAAGCTGATTTCGCTTAATTAAAGTCTGAAATTAATGCAACTTCTATTTTTTGCTCAAAAACCGCTCCAACATTTTTCTTTAAATTTTCTCCTGAGATGTAATAAGGGACGGTAAAAAATATGGTGCTAGACTCATTTTCGGCTATATCTCCATCCTTTCGAAAATGCCAAAAGAATGTAAACATTTCAAAACTACAAAATTGGAGATAGGGATTTTTCTTTAAACAAAGTCTGATGTAAAACATCAAGTGTAATATAAGTAATGTAACAAAAAGGTAATATACAATTTTATGAAAAAATGAGCTGATTTCGCATAATTGAAATGCATATAATTACTAAAAATATTATTTTCTGAAAACTCGCACGAAATATCTTCATTAAAGTTTCTCGTCGTATGTAACAGCGTATGGCAAATAAATCCAAAATTTAAAAAAAAATAGTGGTGCTATAGAATGGCACAGATTTTCTCGTCGTTTTCTACTCTATCTGGAATAGCTTTTCCGGTAGGACTATTCTCCTCATGGCCGCCTTCTTTTGACGCCCGAAAAACAATTTTTTTTTCTTCACATTCACGACTTCGTAATGCTTGAACTGAAACAATTGTCTTGAGTAATATGGAAGCGTAGATCTCTTGTCCTCCTGGATGGCCGAGGTTGTTAAATATCGTTCGGCAGTTAAAAACAAGAAATAGTCAGTTCGAGTCACGGGGACTTTAATTTGATGAATGTGTTGTTGCTGAAAACTATTGAGATTTCGAAAAAACTTTATTGAAAATCATTTGAAGTACTTCTTCTTCTTCTTCTTCTTACAAATACAGTCGATAAGTAAACCGGACGTGCCTGTACCTGCTGTTCCAATTAGCAACTTTTAAACATTTTTTTCAACTGTTATTCGATTTGTAAAACGTATACACGTCTCGTCAAATCAATTGCCTTTCTGGGTATTTGTATGAATCGATTTAAGTAAAATAATGAATATATGAACATTAAATTTAAATATAATATAAACAGTACCTATGGGTCCAACTTAGATATCCTTAATGGTTCCGCAATTATTACTATTTGATTTGTCAAAGTAAGAAATGATCGCTGTTTGTGACTACCGAATGCCGTTGCAGATATGCATCACAGGCGCTTTGTTTGAATTGGTCGTTTTGAAGTAATAGCTGAGTTGTTACTAGCGCAGAAAATGAAATATTTTAATATTACGTAGCCGTTTACCACGTGAGAAAGTATGTGCTGTTGCAGCTCTAGTTTAAAAAAAAATCGTTCCTGTTCAGTCTGATGTTATCCCCAGATTTTCTGAAATATGCATTTCGTGACATTTCCTTCATGGTTATGTCCATTGTTCGCAACGTGCATTGAATCCAATTACCTTGAACCATATCGATTCTACACGTCAATCGAATTCGTAAAGAGCAGGACCTAGTTCGGCATAATCATAGCAGATAGTAGCAGTAGTCGTTTTCTCCGAATCACATGATGGGGAATCCCAACTTTTAATTTCGTATATTACGATCTTCCGGAAATTCATTTCATGTCTTGGTAGTTGTAGTGAACGCTCTGATTGAAAATACACATGTTGTGGTGGTTTCAGTTTTCTAAGTGCATTTTGTGGTGGTTAATAGTGGTTTGGTTACAATGGAAAGTAAGAAAAGGAGGCAGATCACGATAGAACAGAAAGCGAAGATAATAAAAAAAACTAGTGGTGCGACAGAATGGCAGACATTCTCGTAGTAAAGTTTTATAGTTTCCTTGGTGTGCACTGGCATTACGGTGTTGCACCATCCTCTTGCCAGCTGCCTTCTATCATTGTCCAAAGTACATTTTTTTGATATTTTATCACCTTTTCAGTTTTCTAATAGTAGAAACCGAAATATACCTTCAAGAATATTAAAGAAGAGTAAAACTTCACCCTAAATAGAAATTTTCATTGAAAAATTTGAAGCCGATTAAAAAAAATTGTGATTAAGGATTACTTCATTTTCGAAATTCGAAGGTCTTTTTCACAGCAATCTATTGAGTTCCCAAAAAACTTAAAGTCGTTTGAAGCTCTTACACAAATGCAATAATGTAAACAAATTGATGGAAATGTGCATATTAACAGCATGAGATATTAAAAAAAAAATACATTTGTGTAATTTTTGAAAAAATAACAATACACCAAAATCACCTTTGCGTCATATTAAACAGTGCCATTATCACTACCAATTGGAAAAGTTCAAAGAACATCTTTGGAGCCATTTTTGAGAAAATGGTGTTTGAGCGTTTCTGAAAATGCCGAATTTTGAGCTAATTTTAACAGAAAACTGTGGAGTTTTAGAAATACTTTATATGACATTATTTAAAGCACATGTACTCATAAATACAATAATATGAAGAAATCTCCAAATGTAAATATAACTGATGTGGGAGACAAGTCAAAAAAACTACATTTTCGTAATTTTTGAAAAAAACAAAAGAATAGAGCAACATGGCATTTATGTCAAAACATAATGCAATAATGTAAACAAATTGATGGAAATGTGCATATTTGGCACTACCCCTACTAAAAATTTAAAGAAAAAAATTTGGAGACTTTTTGAGAAAATATTTTGTTATTTTTTTAAATTGCAAATACTGCACGCACTATTGCATGAAAACTACTTAAATTTTCAAAAAAATTACTTGTCCTTAATGAAATAACTAATTATGAACAACAAATTTCATTTGAAGGGAAAATCTATGTTCAATTTTATAGCTGTAGGAAGACGCCGAAAAAAATCAAACTTTTGCAATTTTCGAAAATTGTGGGTATTTTACTCATTTGTTATAAGAAATAATTTTGAGCCGTTTTGAAAAAAGTTTGAAAATGTCCGGGGGACTTCATGTAAAGTTGTTCAACTAGAGCCAGAGCGACAGGGGATTCTTCAATTTGATGAAGATCGTATGGATGGTTTAAGCACTTGTAGTGTTCACGGACGGACAGGAAGACAATTTGCAACACTAATGTATGAGAATTTTTAGGTGAGTGCTGACTGGCTGTTTCGTTTTTGCAAGCAATATGGCATAACTTGGAATACTATTGTTGGGGAAGGTATGGATGCTGACATGAACGCTGCCCGAGAGTGGAAGGAACATCTGAGAAATGTAATTGAAAAGTATGATTGTAAAGATATCTTCATTGTAGATGAAACTGCATTTTTTTTAATCATATGTTGCCAAATAAAACAATGTCTTACAAGGGAGAAAATTGTGTAGATGTGGAAAACAGTCAAAAGAAAGATTAACAGCATTATTTTGTTGTAATGCCACTGGTACTGAAAAATTGAAGCCTATGGTAGTACGACATTGCATAAAGCCTAGATGTCTCAAAGGTGTGGAATCTTTGCCAGTAAAACATACAGCCAAGAAAGCATAGAAGACAAAAGAACAGTTTGCCTTTTGCAGACTGGCTTTTTGATTTGGACAGAGATATTGGAAAACAGAAAAGAAAAATTGTTGTTGAAAGATAATTGCTCTGCTCATAAAATAAACCGAAGGTTGCAAAATAACAATATTGAATTCCTCCCTCCCAACTGAACTTCAGTACTGCAGTCACTAGATCATTGAATTATTCATAATGCAAAGATCTTCTTTCATAAAAGACTGGTTCAGTGGATTCTAATCACCTTGATTGAAAAGTGCAACCAAAAACCACACCCTGCAACGGATACAAATTTTAGCAGGGCGTTGGTGGATGTGGAAGCAACAACAATTGCCAATTTTTGGAGAAAGTCAGGAATTTTAGATTTCCACAACAGTGCTTCGCCCGAGTTTGAAGCTTGTGAAGATAGTTGAGAGGTATGAGATGTAATTGCAAAGGAGTTAGAACTTCCATCAACTGTTGCATTTGATGAGTATGTCAACATTGATGCTGGGACTGAAACAAGTTACTGCCTCACAATGAGTGACATTGTGGAATCTTTAACTCTATCACAAGAAAATAATGAGGGACGACGACACGACTGCGACAGAGTTTCAGAGACAGTTTTCAAGTCCTTACTTGAGGTAGAACAGTTTGTGGTAAGCAACTTGCTCAAAATGACCAAACAAAATTCCACAAGAGAATATTTTAATGAGTGATATGTACTTTTTTCCATTATTTTTGTTTATTGAGCAAACTATTTAAAATAAATTTGTTAAAATTGTTGTCAAATTAAAGTACTTTTTAGTATAAAGTACAAATAAAATGATTTTAATATGTACTTTATACTGAGATTTCACTGTACTGCCTTGTGTCTTATTCTCCTTCAATAACTTTTGCCCTGTTGGAACACTTTCTTCATTGGTATCCTCTCTACATGTCTAATACACCTTTTCTTTTGTTCTGAATAATCCATAGCATTAACAATGTCCTAGACAGATGAGATTAATTTGTTTTTATCTTGCAGTCTGGGTAGATTAAGTCTTCAAATCAGACAGTCTGACCAACAGGTGAGCTGTAATATTCTTATCGGAACGTTCCCTCAGTGGCTTAGTGGTCAGTCCTTCAGTCTGTGGTCATACATGGTGTAACAGACTGTTATAGTCAAGTTCGTAGGTTCAAACCCGATCAATGTGAATTTTTAAGAGTGGAAAAATCCTTTATAGGCCTTCCTTTGGAAGTAAAGCCGGTTGTCCCATGTTAATAGATTTACTGCATGTAAACAATCCTCAAGCCTAAATGAAGCCTCTGAGCTTAATTCAAATTGCCTGTTTCATCGCCCAAGTAATACCTTCTTTCTCCCCTAGTTGGTGAAACAAGTGTAGCGAAATTTGCGTGGTCAGATGGAAGAGCAGTCCTCGTGGCCTGAGGCTCACCATGTAAAATAAGGCTTCAATTCAATTCAATTCATTATCTTTCATTCACTGCAAATGCTACAAAAATAACTCAAGATACCATCTATCAGCAAGTGTTATTGGAATTCACAGCCCTGTGGCAAAGAATTTTTCCAGGAAATAGTAAGTCTTATGTCAACTACAGCCGATGTGGAGAGATCACTATCACCAAAACGCTGAATGTTTGTGAATTTGTATTGTTTGTGAATTGTGACCAGGAACTTTAGTTCACTATAAAAACTATACAACTAAAAATTCATGATATCTAAGTTCACAATATCCAGACTGTACTTGCTTGCTGTACAATATCCAGACTGTACTGTACTTGCTTTTTGTTATAGAACTTATTTTTGGAATAAAGTTAAAAAATTTCACGTATTAAAGAAATAGGAAATGCAAATTCTTTAAAATCTATTCTATTAACATTAAGAACATGTATTATAATATAATTCAATACACACATTACATACTTTTGCAGTCAATCTATGAATCCCTTATTACCATAAACTATTGAAGTATTTATTTTTATAGAAATAAAGCAAGACATTAAATCAAATCCATAAAAAATATTTCAATAGCAAGACCAAAAGCAATTGCCAACAGCAAAATATATTACTGGAATTATAATTGAATGAAACGCTACACAGCAACAGTGCTGGATTAATATTTCTAGAAGCAAAGCATAATGTGAAACAATAGATGTCCAAGTTTTCACATGTTTCAATACATTTAAAAAACAAAATTAATAATAATTCAAGATAAAATATTCTCAGCTGAAGTCTAGAACATGGTACAACCTAAAGAAGTTGTTTAAACCAGCACTTTGTGCCACTCTGGCGAGGGGGAAATCTACAGTGGAGGGGACGAGGGTTAGCCAATTATAAGGGGAGGTCATTTCACCCTAGTATCTTGTCGGAGCTCTATTAATAAATAGTGCTTCAATCATGGTGGTATGCCTCTGCGATAAAGCTTGTAGTGTTCTTTTTTCACAACGTGTTTGCAACTGCACAATGTGAATTATTGAGGCTTTCTTACAAATTGCTTACTGAAGTGCTTTCGTGTAGAAGTGAATTGATAATTATGCGGTAGATAGTACTCAAGGATGTTTATAGCAATAGCGAGGGCCTTAGGCCCTCGCCTCGCCGTGACTTGGATCCGGGCGAGTGAAGCGAGAAAACTTGCCTTTGGATGTAATTTGGCATTAAAATGTGGTGGGGACAAAGTGTATTAAGGGAAAGCTATGAAAATTGCCTATCGGTAAGTTTTAGTCCTTTCTACCAGAGTGCTTAGCATAATTTGAGGGAGGGCTTAAGAAGACTTCCCTCCTTTGCCCCCCTCCCCATGCCTCGCTTTTCTAAGGGTGTACCGTGTTCCCTACCTTAACCATTTTCTCTTTTGTTTTAACGGATGCCCCAGACAGCAAAGGGACTTTTTTCATTTTAACTTTTAAAACTTATCTCTCCGAATTTCTGCAGAAACTAAGAAAATTTAATTTACATACTTCTTTAAATTAAATTCAAACAAAGTAATAAATCAAAGATGATATTGAGTTTCCTAATAGGTTTTCAGTAAGTCCAAAAATATTTTCTATCCTCATTTTCTGAAATTCTGAAGATGGTATTAATAATTTTTGTAGTTTTTAACAAACTGCTGAGTAAGTCAACAGCTCCCATTACATTTTTCAAACAATTAATAAAAGAATGACAACATATGTTTGAATAAACAAGTATGTAAGTCGTTTGAATCGGTTTGAAAATCGAAATGTTTTGTTAACAAACACAAGGATCCACATCAACATGGACATATTTTATTACCTGAAACTGGATCATTATATTGATCTAGAGGTATATACATGACATTTTAAAAAATAAAAAGGAAGAAATGAAAAATATGTCATTACTGATTTTGAGGAAACTTCCTAAAATCTTCCTTTTTACATACAAATATTTGGGAAAACTAATTTTTATTACATACCCAAATTATGCAACATTGTCCAAATATTGTCAACCAACTGAGTTCTCATTTCTGAAGGTTCTTCTGGAAGTAGACTACCACAACAACGGATAAGAAGTAGAGACTGTGTTCCTGTAGCAGATTCTGAAAACATTCAACAAAAATTTTTTTTAGTAAATAATTCTTGAAACTGTAAAAATGGTATTTTTAATTGCAACTATATTATTGTAAGGGCATTTAATCTATTAAATTTCTATGGGCTGCAAAATTAGAAATGTGTGTGTCTGACACACACACACAAATATACATTGTTATAAGACAATGTCGTGAAATATTGTTATATAATTAAATGTGAATATTTTCATATAATGTAAAATTGTAGAATATGTTTTGATCGCTTATGACTAGGGAATGGATTTTATTGTAATAAAAAATACAATATACGTACATAAATATGGGCTCAGTTTTTTCCAAAACATGTAGGAGAAAATAGAAAATAAGTAAAATAAAAATTCATTATTGTGTTTAAAATTGTTTTCTACAACCATTCTCTGACCATAAAATGTCGCTGATCCATCCTTAATAAGGATTTGGAGAAGCTGAAAGTAGGTTCTATCTCTACGGAAGTAATTGTACACTAGACTTCACCACATATAAGAATTTTATTCGAAATATAAAATACGTTCATAGTATATATTACAATATTTATGAGGAGCCGGTGTACAAGTGAATAGTAGAACTGTGTATCAAGTGACGGATCCCAGGGGAGGGGGTTCAAGGGTATACACCCATCCCTCTAAATCGAACAAAGCAATAAGACAATTTACTGTAAAAAAAATTTGTTAATTTTTAATCGAGTAACAAATGTGCTGTTTGAAACGAGCAAAACGTAGTTGAAATCACTTTTGTTCACAAAAATCCACCATCCTTTACTCCGAGTAAGCAGTAAGGTGGGGAGGGAGGTAAGTTTGACAATTCTTGGCGAAGATGTGGTGGTCATAGAACTGTAGCAGCATTACATTTGATTTATAACCAAGATAATACTGCAACATATATTGCAAACGCACATCTGAAATGTTCCGTTTGGACATATAAATATATTAAAATGTAGCAAAATATGTTGTTATCGGTAAAATATGTAAAAATATGTAATGAAACAAAAATACGTAAAAATTTGTAATAAAAATAGTTCTAATTGATTCATAATGTCTTGTAAACTCTAAAAAATATAATTGAATGCTGGTATCTTGTTCGTGTAAAATCATGTACATACTTGGAAATCCGTTCCCTACTGTGACCATGTAGTTGCAGAGCAATTTTAATAAAAGGGCAGTTAATATCTATGAACTTAAATTAATACATTTTCTGTTATCCAACATGAAAGCAACTTTCATAGAAAATAAGTGCACTGACTACAATTAGATAATAAAACGTATTTCAAAGATCATCTGAAATACAAATTCACTGTATCTGAAGAAAACGTGTTTGTGTTATGGTAATATTTCACATTCTTTGCCCAATTCTATTCTTTACCATCTTTTCACTTCTTACATTTGTTGTTCCAAAAGTTAAATTGCATAGCACACAAAACTTCTCAATCACAATTGCACAATTGACACAATGCTCTTCATTTTTACTCATGATCAGATTTGTACAACGAACATTTATTGTCTCTTAATTGACAATCTTATCTTTTGTATAAGTCATAATCCTAGAACTCTTAATTCAATCAGATCAGCCGTTAGAAAACAATATTTATTTTCTTTAAAATCATGTATTATTAAATTATATGTTGTTACTAATAGTTTGGTTAGAATTCAAATTCAAATGAAAGAAAATTTTCACATAATTGCCAACAAGAAGTTTAAAGGTAAACGACTTTACTTCAAATCATCTAATGTGACATTAACCTGAGTCCAGTTTTTCGTCATTGGTGGAAACTTATTTCAAAAAATCTTCACATACTTTGGCTAATAAAAAATAAGAAAGTTCACAATGCATACTAGACACTTTCAATTCTTCTAATGCTTCTTCCAGTTCTCTTCTGGATATTCTTCCAGCTCGGCGAACATCCTGATCTAATCTTCTCAAAGTTCGATCTAATTTAGTATTCTGTGCATCCGACGAAAAATTTCTGAAAAAAAGGGACTTAGTTAATTTAAGTTATATAAATCAGGATTTAAATGAACAACTACAGAAATGACAATTAAATTAAAAACATTTCTAAGAATTCAAATCGCTGACCGCGATAGTTATTATTAAAAAAAAAAAATAACAAGAACAAACACACTTCCAACTCAATAAAAAAAGGTGCAGCCATTTATTTATAATGTGTTAAATGAGTTTCTATGGGGGACATTTGACACACTGGACACTACTACTTAATTTAAATTCAGAGTCTGAAAGTAATAACAAGAAAGAAAACACATTGATTTTCGGACAATGTATGAGCAGAAAACCTACTGTTAGTAAATTACTAAGGCCATATATACTGAAATATGTAATCAATGCATTTCTATAATGCATCACTTTGGGGGTAGATTTTAAAAATGGGAAACTTTTCCCAAATAAGAGAGCCCATTCTGATCGAAGTGCAACAATCTATCGACAATAATGGTCTTAAGTTCTAACACATCATTGCAACCCCTCTTGGCCTCCAATGTTTTTAAATTCTCCAAATTAACAAACTCTGCTTTTGTGACAAACACACACAATGAAATGCACATGTTCTTAATCACCTTGATGTTACAAAATGACTGGGACAAGACAAAGTATTGAGATGCAAATTTTTGGCAATTTATAATTTAGTACATGGTTTTAGAAATATTACTGTATTTTTATGTATTCTATGCATTGATAAAATAAGGTGGCCTAAAAACTTACTTGAAGGCAAATCAATTCATGTAAAAACACACAAAAAAATGCAAGGTTTTAAAAGCCGAAAGGAGGATTCAAAAGAAATTCAGAATAAATTCACATTTCAGAACAATAACAGAAAATAATCTATTTACAACCTTTTTCTATTTTTTATTCACAAGAGAAATTAGGAAGAATGTCAGAAATCTCAAACGATACACCAACATACCTCACCAAGTTACGAATTTCCGATACAGTTCTGCGTCTATACGAATAAGTTTGTCCCTTTAAAGAACATCTAATCCTAGCGATCGTCGTCAGGCAGGGTACAAATCTACAACTTCTCAACAGAGACATTGTAAGTGCGATACTGTCCTATAAATTGGAATGTGAGAACGTTTCAAAACAGGCACGCTCTTTTAGATTCGCCCACTTCACACCAAATAACTTATTTGTAGCAGAAATTTTACAGCTCCATAACCTCTCCAAAACCCATGCACTCTGGTCTGGTCGAGAAACGCCGCACCGGGTGCACCTGGGAAGCGCACACCATCTCACACTCCGCTTCAGGGCTTTAAGTTTTGGTTAAATTGTGTAGTTTTAGTTCTTTCGGGAGAAATCCTTTATAGGGAGCGTTGCCATTGCATCAGCTGGCGAACCATAATTGTTTACGCGCGCGTTTTGAGTGTAAGGACGAATCCATTAAAAGGGGATTTTACTTTTTCGCCCTACTTCGTAAGAAGAGAAAGTAGTGTAATCATAGGCTGGAAAATGGCGAATTTTCGACAGAAAAACTCTTATTGCAGGGCCCTGGTAACGAAAAAGTGGATAAATATATATATATATATATATATATATATATATATATATATATATATATATATATATATATATATATATATAGTAAATTACTTCCTATAATAGTAAAAAATGGTTCCATTTTTTAATTCAAATTTCGCAAGATACCGTAAAGGACCCATATCATAGTGCCTCACGTCCAATTTCCATTGAAAGTCCTAATTTTTTGAAAATTGCAAAAGTTCAAATTTTTTTGGCATTATCCTACAAATACATTATTGAAGATATAGACTATGTTCTTAATAAAATCTGTTGCTTAAAGACAGATCTTGAAAGATCCAATTTTTCAAAAATATGAATTTTCTAGTAATTTTGCGTGAAACAGGCAATATTTTAGCAATTTCTCAGAAACAGCTACAATTTTTTACCTCGCCATATCAATAAAGGCATTATTATTATTATTATTATTATTATTATTATTATTATTATTATTATTATTTTCTTTAAATTGTTTCCTCGAATGTAGGAAAAAACTGTAGAGAGAATAGTGTATCCCATTTTTGTTGAACTCTATGAATTTTCGAAAATTACAAAAGTTCAAAATTTGTTCGGCGTCTTCTCACAACTACAATATTGAAGATAGAGTTTTTTCTTCATGAAATCTGTTTATCAAAAATATATCTTGAAATAAGGTCATACAACAATATTTCGAAAATATTAGTTTTTGAGTAATTTTGCGTGAAATAGAGGCATTTTAAAACAATTTAAACAATCATTTTCTCAAGAACGACTCCAATTTTTTCTCTATTTTTTTCTTGTAAAGAACGCTAAAGAAAGTGGTACTGCTCCCATTTTCGGCCAGTATGTTTTCGAAAATTGCAATCAACCACCAAAATTAACAATGCAAAAGTACAATACTGATGATAGATTTTTTCTGAAATGAAAACTGTTCTATAAAACCAGTTTTTAAAAACGGCCATGCACTTTTAAAAAAATATTAGTAGTTGAGCGTAATTTTGTTTTTTCGAACTTGCAAATTTGAATTTCCCGCATTTCTTTTGCTAGAATCTTTCAAGAATTACCATGTAATGCAACAATGGAATGCCCCGGCACGGAAGTGAATAACTTCTCATTGGTGGGTGAATTAAACGGAGTTTTGCATTGATGAATTAGTATTGATGTATTACCTCTAAATGAAATATTTTTTGCGCTTAATGCCCTGCGATTTGTCATGAGTTTTGGAAGCGATGGCTGAGCGGTGGCTGCTAGTGCCCCAACTGTGGATTGCAGTTCCATCGAATGATTGAAATGTAATTGCCAAAATTCAGAATAATAAAACGTTTGTTAACTGATAGTTATTGTAAAATATTAAAACTAATTTTAATAAAGTCTACATTGAAATATTACATAATTTTTTGAGTGTCCGTGTCAGACCTTCCGCGCACGAGGTTCTGGCTTTGATTTTCAGAAGGCACTCGAGATCTTTATTAGTTATATAGGTATTGATACAATTGCCAGTAATATAATTCATGCAAAACGTAAAATAACTTGGTTTTGAAAATACAGTGATCGTACTGCATCACTTGACATCAAGCACTTTTGTTTGGACACGTTTTCCACCAATAAAAGTATTTTATTTCGAAAATTTCACTAACCTGGTATATATAGCAACAATGAAAGATCTTCCCCACACACTCGTATTTACAACACCTCTCGCAGACTGAAACTGCTGCAGTGATGGAATTCGATAGTGCACTTAGTGTTGGAGATGCACACACCGTGAGAGACAGAAAGGGACTTCCTTTACATAAGGGACTCATTAAATGTTCATTTTGAATCAAAACCTAAGATCAAATGAAAATAAATTCTCCAAACATCATAAATATTGCATTCAATACCATCAATAATTGACTTAACTTGTGTACTTTCAATAACAAGCGAAATTCATAAAATTAAATTGCAGCTTGTGCAAGACGAAGACAGAAAATTGGTATTTCCCTCTGTCGGCGCGCCGCGCTCGGTGACCAAACCCACAGTTTACTGCACCGAAGACCCTAGGTTGAAGCATAGGGCCAAAGAGTAAACCAGGAAACGCAGTATTAGAGCCAAGAGCGTGGCATGGTGCACTGCCTGGAAGAACACCAGACGCTGGAGAGAGCGCTTGTTGGGCGATCTTTGGTTTCAAAATGATTTCTTGTATATCGTTATTGCTGCAATATTTTGAATATTGAATGCCTTTAAAAGGAAAATGTATTCTGGTGAGAAGCCGTCCACCGCTGTCCAACAATATCTTGCCCGGCTGCGTGCTCAGTTGCGAACAAGAACGTAATAATGACCTTGACAATTAACTTTCTCAGGAGACTGTGCTTTTATCATTATACCCTGTTCACGCCCACATACTACCGTTATGTTAAGGCTAGGAATGAAAAGGTAAATGAAAGATACGCTTAATCGGAAACATATTACGGGAGTCCGAAGCCTTCGGGATTTATAATCTGCCTAGTGCAGTGTCATTCAGCAAGTTGCTGCAACTTCTACTGAGCTACTACTGCTAGAAATAATAATGTTTAATTTATTTTTCTAAATAATAATAATAATTGTGATTCAAGTTAAAGGGCTGAAAAATGCAATGCGCAGAATTTTTCTAGATATACTGGTTCTTATGAATTTATGCTTATCAAACTAAAGCTCTTGGCAACGAAAGATTTTTTCTAACAAATGTCGATTTCGCAAATCTTAGAGAACTCATAGGGGATAGCATAAATGCATCCCCTGTTTTCCTTGCCATTTTCTGCCGCCGACCGTCAACTGGGATGAGAAAGAGATAGAGGGCCAGAGAGAGAGAGAGGGAGAGAGGGAGAGAGAGGGAGAGAAGGAGAGAGAGGGAGAGAGGGAGAGAGAGGGAGAGATAGAGGGAGAGTTCCAGTCATGTTATCTGCTACCAATTGCCCGTTCAGCATTCACTGATCATGGACAGGGTGTGTCGTTTGCAAGTTCTTAATCGCGCACAGCTAGGTATTTTCACAGTGCTGCCAAAGTTTGTTTAAATGTTCACACTACGTAATGCAGCCGACTTCAACTATTCTCCGTTCACCCTTAGAAAAAAGTGAATGTAAACAACAGCACGTGCTTTGGGATGCTTGCCATTGGTTAGTTGACGCATTACAACCTCAGGGATGTTCATGTGCAGAAGAACATAGTTTTCGATGTAGTGGCTCATTTCTCTCATTCTCATCTTAAAATTCCAGACGAAACATATAATCTATTACTCAGACTTCAAAATAAGAAGAACATTGTTCCCATGTCTGCCCTTTCGGAAGAGGAGATATCGATGTCGGTGACAGTTATGTGTCCAGCGCCTGTTTGGTATCAGCTCTAGCGGAAAAAATTAATCCGGAGAATCAAGAGGCAAACTGTACCCCACGCAAACGCAGAAGTAACTGGAGCTGTTGATTTTATAAGAACTGATGACAGACGCAGGTTCGGTCACGCGGTGGAAGGCGGTTTGCTCATGCAAAGCGAAGCAGATCAGTTTAGAGATTTTTGTCAAGCAGTTTGAAACGTTCGCTTGAAGATGTCGGAGAGCCGTACAGGTCCTTCTGTAGTGAAACACTACAGTGGTTAGCTATTACGGAGTGGTGAAAAAGTGTGGTAGTGAACGTTTTAAGTACACTTTTAGCGCTTTTCAGAACTTCTCGAGCAAGGTATTTTTAAAGTGACGCCAGAACGCTGGTGTAGGGCAAACTATTAAAGAGGAATAGAGGATGTGGGAGGTAGATGGCTTCAGTGACTGTCGTGGATAAGATAGTCATCACCATTCCTCTTCCAACACCGAATCATCTGCTTCAGACGGGGAAGGAATTTAACCTCTTCCTGAAGCAGAGTGATCGTAAGTAAATTGTTTGCTTGAGATTTAAGTGTAAAAAAATTAGATAATACAGTCGAAATAATGTAAACTGGATACTGACATTCACTTGTGGACTTCATTCTCGTAAAGATTTTTTAAAAATTTAACTTTGCAAACTAGTAGTTAAGGTTGACTTAATTAGTTTTACTAGCACGTAGTTTCTGTTAATGTTTGTAAACATGCGTTTGCGGAGCTATTAGAAATGTTAAAATTCGCATGGTGATCTGCAGATCTCGGATTCTGTTTTTGAGCGACCACTGACTGCACTGAGCGCGCGTGGCCGAAAGTTGTGCGAGTGGAGTCGGCGATTGAGAATCGTAGCAATGCGGATGAACACCTCGGGTTTGTTTACATCAGCTTTTTTCAAAGGGTGAACGAAGAATAGAAGCTCGTGTGAATTCACAATTTACAGTGAAGCTAGCGCGATGACGTCCATACAGGTATTGTATTACTGGCACCAGCGTCGACCCGTTAGCAAATAACGTGCGTGCATGAGTTGAGTAATCAAGTGAAAGTGAAGAATGTAAGTCAAGTATTTAAGTCAAAGTGATCGAGTAAAAGTGACCAAGTTCAAGTGACGTACCTGGCTTTATCAGGCTACCATGAGGCCTCGCTCGTCCCCTTCCCTTTTTGCTCTAATGCTACGTCATCTATTCCTCTAATCCAATCCAAATACCTACCCTACGTTGCGAGAAAACAGGAAATGAGTTCTGGCGTAGACCACCGGAGAAGCCTCTCTTGAACACAAGCGCTCATGTGTAAGGTTAGCATATATCATATAGCACGGGTAATTCCCCTCCCATCTTTGTCGTAGTCTCGTGATTTATTATTATTATTATTATTATTATTATTATTATTATTATTATTATTATTTTAATTGATATGGGTCAATGAAGCTTTCCGTACCTCGGGCCTCTGCGCAGCTGCTTCGACCCCCTCCGCCCCCAGGGTGCTATATATTGTAATGTGTCTATCTATCTTTCTCTGTCGTCCTCGCTTATCCTCGCCCGCGCTTTGAACAGCCATATATAATGAATCCCCCTTTTTTCTTTCCCTTTTCGACTATCTAGTACCGTGGGTAAGCTGGTGGTCCTATACAGGAATCCAAACGGATTGTGCGTGCTAGGGTAAATAACGACGAATATTTTTGATCGATAAAAAACGAACCACATTTTGGTTCGATCGTTTATTAATATTTCCTAGCCTTCCCTCTTTTCATTGTATACGGCGACAATTCACCGTCTTTCTTTCTACACTAGTACATAGTGCCATATAACATAAACATTCCAAACAGAAAAAATAACACACAACAACGAAAATCACTCACACACAATAACACAACACAATATAAAAATCCCATTCATACATCGAATGCGCATTCCCTACTTTTCTTTTGACTATTTCTTATTTTAATTCTACTGACAAAACTTGATCTTCGATAATTCTTTTTAGTTATGGAATGCGTCTTCAATGAAGCATCTGCAAGGAATTCAGGCACACACACACATATATACGCGTGTCACTTCCCTGTTTTGCGGCTCAGCTCTCGTAACAGGGATGTCTGGTGGCCGCCGTCCAATGCTCTTCGATGTGCGGTCGCCGTCTACTCCTGCTCGCGGTCGCCATCGGAAACCACTTCTCGCAAACCGCTATTATTCGCATAAATGTTACCATTCAGCTGCCAGTCCGTCACCGACTAATAAAATTATATGTGTTCGCGGTATACCGCTCGGCAAAACAGACAAAACGAAACACAACTATTTTCCGCGTGTCGTCGAACACGTCATATCTTAAAATTACTACCGCTCGCATCCGTTTATATTGAAAATAATCGTTCAATCGTACTGATCCGGGTATCTATTCTTTTATATTCCATAACGAAATGTTCGTCGGGTTGAATTTTCTTACACGAAAATAAAATACATCTCGTGATTCGTAATCACATAAAGTCCTACTAAAAAAAATAAATTCAAGTTACTCCCGAATTTTGTTCCCTTTCCTAGTATTGCAAAGTTCTAGCACCCATCCAAACGTTATTTTCTATTTAAATTTCTACACTTTTGAAAAACTTAACAACACGCCAATTTCGCGCACACGAAACGTTCCCCCCAGTGTTCACGACACATCTGACTCCCATCGGATTTTTTTTCTAGTAACTTACATTGTTACAGAACATTTCTGTAACAAAATAATTGCTACTCGCTTGCTTTTTTCCTCTGTTGATTCCAAAAGACTATCTTCGCTTCTTAACATGACATCATTTGTTTATCCTGTTTGGTTCATTGTAACTTCCAAATATTTTATCATTACTCTACTTCCGAACGTGCGACAAAGTTGACACTAATTTTGTCGTCTTTCCCGTATTTTAGTCTATTATTTCCCAATGTTTTAGCCGAATCGGTCCGTGCGTTTTGTCATAGTTCTTAAAAACCCTGTTTATAATCTTTATTTTATACTTCAACAATGGCCGTATTCTGTTCATGTTATTAAAAAAAATTTCAATTATGTTTCAATTTATATCTGCTGAAGGCGTTGACCGAATTTGATGCCGTTTGTTTTATTTCACTCTATATTTTCTGCTCTACCGGACGATTATGTTCAATTTTCCTCAAATTTCACGCGCTACAATTCCTTATTTTAATTTGGACTTACAAAAATGTTTTCTATCGGCACCGTTGCACTCCATATACAAGTTTATTCTTTGTCACTTTTTTGGCAACATTGCATCTGGGGTTTTGGTCTCGAAACGATGGATCATTACAATATCTTTCTGTAGTTTCCGCGAACCGACCCATCTCGAATTTGCCACGCCTAAAGAACGACGACTGTTTCAGCTCCTTCGAGCTCCTCGTTATTTTTACGCAGCAGAAACATCTGGTTTCTGGCTGTTGCATCGTAATATTTTATTACGATAGATGTGTGGTACATCACAATATATTCCCAACAAATTATTAGATTTTTTCAGTTTTCCGGGGATTGTGCAACAGTGTAACCTAAACACGAGCCACTGGAGCCACGAGCCGCCAATGGAGCCTATATATGGATAGAAATTGTGGTTATTATAATATTATTTAACTTTATTGACGCGAAACAGAAAGTACATGCTGTTGTAGCTCCACAAGTTCTAAATAAAATGTATTGTTCAAAGACAGATCATGAAGTAGGTTCATGTACAATTTTTCGAAAACATGAGTTTTATCGTAAAACATAGACAATTTACATTTTTTTAAATTAATTTTTCAAAAACCGTTTTTAAATTTTCTCCTTGTATGTATCACAGCACTATAGAAAAGTGGTGGTAGTCTAATTTTCAACGAACTCGCTGTTTTTTTGGACAATTGCATGTAATTTCAAAGTTAACATCCCAAAATGACATTATTGAAGATAGAGATTTTTGTATTAAACAAAATCTGTTCTAAAGTTGTGCTGTTACAACAGAACATACTTTCTCGATTGTTTGTATCTGTTCCGCAAGTGTATATTACCACATGAACCTGCAAAATTATTTTCAACCAGCAAAACATTCTTCCGACCCAAGATTCGAACTCAGATCATCAAAATTAACTCACCGCGCGCCTTACCGCCACACCAAACAGCCGCTGCGTACGGAAAATTTGTTTAAAAATTTAAAACTGCTTATATGTCACGGAAAATTACGTGAAAACTACTCATATTCTCGAAAAATTGTGCATGGCGTAATTTCAAGATCTGTCTTTAATACGTAGATATCAATCAGGAAAGTAATCTCTATCTTCGATGTTATATTTGTAGGAAAACGCCTAAAAAGATAAACTTTTGCAGTTTTCTAAAAATCTGGGATTCAGACATCTGACCTGCACCGTTCTCTTAAGCGTCATTTACGTTATTAGAGGGCAAAGTTTAATCAAAAAAATTTGGAGCCTTTTTTGGGAAAAGTTTGAAAATGTTGAGACTTCATACAAAGTACCCCACAAAATCAAAAAAATTCCGTTTCAACGCAGAATGCCTTGAGTTCTTTTAAAACGATCCGGGAATATAAAGTTTGGATAAAATCAACTGAACGATTTAGTGGCCAGCATTGATCACAAACGGACGGACAGTCGGACGAACAGACACAGAGAGAGAGGGACGGACAGACAGACGAACGGACGGACGTTGGGGAGACGGACCGAGACAATGTTTGCCGTCAATCGATTTTTCGACATTAAGGTCTCACAAATAATGGATTCTAACAACACATGTTAGAGGAAATAATTTACTACATATAGGAATAAGGTTTATCCACTTTTTGGTTACGTGGACCCAGCAAAATGTTTTTTTTTTTTTTTTTTTTGCCAAAACATCGTCTTTTGTCGGCGCACGATTACAATACTTTCTCTTCCTACGACGAAAGGACGAGAATGTAAAAACGAGTAGTTTTCGCTTACTTCTGGATGAAGTTATTTAAATTTATAAGAAACATGTTCGTCAATACCTCTCCATTTTTTTCGTTTCCTCGTATGTATCAAAGGACGATATAAAAATTGGTACTGATCTCATTTTGGATAATTTGTATTTTCGAAAATTTAAAAAGTTAGCATTGCAAAATACAATATTGAAGATAGACTTGTCAAAAAATTAAATCTGTTCTAAAAATATCTTTTAGAAGAGGTCATGAACGATTTTTTTAAACGATTAGTTTTTCCGGAATTTTAGTTGGAAGTTAATGCAATTGTATACTAGTGGTGTTACAGAATACAAATTCAAAACTATTTGATACACCGTTCTCTTAACGTTCAAACAACGGAATCGTCACTCGTGACAGAAATGCAATAAATCTTTCAGTGGTTAAATTAGCACAGTGATATAATATCGAAAATAAACGGAACTGTTTATAGGTTTTAACACTTATCACCAACGTGTAAATATGAAATTCGTTAAGGTTCCAGTATCCGTTTAAAATTTGCAATCTGTTGGTTCGTAGCAAAAAACCAGTTATATTTTCAGCTAGCCTGCTACAAGCAATGTACACTTAAACACACCAAATACAGCACAATCGCTAAAAATAATAGATATATCACGAAAAGTCAAGAGCACAACCAGATGCGTCCGCCTCGTAAAACGACGCCAACCAGCCCAATATGAATAATAGTCTATATGAAGATCAATGTTATATTTTTCGGTCTCAAGTCATTTTGCACGTCCAATTTATTCACATATTTCTTTTTAATATAAAATAAGGGAAAATGACCATTCACAAAAATGAGTCTTGGATAGTATCAGATACCGTAATTCTTTGTGCGGGCAATGCATAATATTCTTTTTGAACATCCAGCTAAATATTCGCCACATCTTTGCATTTTAAAACAGATTTTGAGACAGAATTTCTGGTTGAATGATTTTGGAATTAATATTGTTACCTGTAAAATTTCTGATTCATTTTTAGATATGTTTATAAGTATTTTACTGTTTTTAATAAGTGAAATTCAAAAATAAATACTCTATTTTTCCTTCCACGTCGCCAGTTGAGAATCGCTGAGAAGTATTGAAGATCATAGAACGACATGAGATGTTCATTTGAGCGCACGAATTATTGTTTTTATTACCGTCTAACTCAAGAACCATGATTCATTCGGAAATGTGGTTGGTCTCATATCAAAATTTGGACTTCTCTTGTCATTTCATCCCCTGGATGTTTGTTTTTTTCTTCAATAATAAAAAAATTTCTCGGTGAAAATTTAAGGACTCCAAAAGGTAGAAGTAAACATTTCGCTATCATTTATAATTAATTTCTGCGAAATTAAACCATGAAACTAAATTACAAAATAACTATCACATTTATAAGAGTTCTGGGAATAACGGATAAAGACCTCAGTTTTCCACGATCACAAATGAAGCTATCGTTGGGTAAACATGTGAAATATTTTTTCGTGAAACAGGATGGTCGAGCTGAATAACCCAAGCCTCTGAATTGCCAACACAGCTTGCGGTAGAAGGAGAGAGTCTTATGTAGAATTGTGTTGGATAGAAAGAGAGGGCAATACTCCATAAGGTTCCGTATTGCAATTATATGTTTGAATGCACAATAGGCAAACTCATTTAAAAAATGCCGGCGGTGCTGGCGGTGCTAGCCGAATTCGTTTACTTCGAATTCGAGACTCGCGGGTTCCTGGTTGGTTGACCGGCAAGGAACCCCGGGATCTAGCAGCGTCGAGCCCCTGGCCGAAGGGATAAAAGGCATTGACTGACTGCGACTTGACGAGACTTGACAAATATAGTAATTATTCAGCATAATAAATTACTCACTAACGGAAAATTACTCCAGAAGAAAGCGCTCAACGCCCAACAAGGGTTAAGAGACGCGTTGCATCAACAATGACACAACAAATGCATACTTTTCCCGTGTACATGGACATGTTTGGGTAGTTTTTTGTGAAGAAATTAATGCATAATGCATATTTGTTTGTTTTTTCAATTAATACTGCATTTTTATACTTCTATCTAGCATATTAGGGACTTCTTAAATTATTTTATACACAGTTTGTGAATATCAATATTGACACATATTGTGTATAAATAGCATAATATTGTTAGTTCCTGACAGCTCCTAGTCAGATCCTAGCAGTTGTCTTTGCTTATTTTTTCCTACAAATTGTAACCCTTCGGTATATGTGCTCATATTTCCGAAATACACGTGAGCCACAATTGCGAAAAGATGCAAAGCCGAAAGATGAAGTCTCAAAGAATAATGAAGATGTAGGAAGCTGTAACTTAATATCACTTGATAATTGACAATGGAAGGGGAAAGTAATCAAGAGTAGAATCTCAGTCCGCTTGTGTGAAAAAATAATAGAGTAAAATATGTTAAAAAAACATGACTCTAAAAAACGAAAATTTATAATTAATAAAATTTTGTAAAATTACCTAAAGCAATTCAGAAATCGGAAAAGGCAGGTTTTCCCATACTAACGTCATTAAAATTTATAGAAGACATTAAAATATATTAAAAATTAGTGTTTAATGGTGTGAGTGAGACCGCCAAGGAGAAATTACTTAAGAACATTAAATGCAAATCATGATCTGGAATTTCTCCAAAATGCTAAAAACATTATTTGTGGTAAAAACTCAGAAAATGCAAAATAATTGTTTAAAGAACTTTAAAATTTGTCTATATTTCACCCAAAATTACCCGAAAACTGGTACATTTGTCGCAAAATTGTACATGGCCGTATTTCAAAATATCATTGAACAACATATTTTATTTTCGAAAATCTCTGTCTTTAATATCATGATTGTAGGAGGAAGCCGAAAAAAATTGAAGTTTTGCAATTTTCGAAAAATCACCACGAAAAGAGACCTGCACTATTTCTCTAACGTCCTTTACGCTAGGTGAGAAGAAAATTTAATCAAAATTGCAGCCATTGAGAAAATTCTGAAAATGTTGAGGTTTCATGTTCGGTTCTTTTCAAGAAGTGGACACTAGACGGACAGACAGGCGGACAAGCAGACGGACAGGCAGACGAACAGAGAGGTTTTGCCGACAATCGAGATTTCGGTACCAAGTACCCACAAATCATGGATTCTGGCTACATCGCTTATTAGAGGAAATAATGTACTATATATAGGAGTAAGATTTATCCACTTTTTCGTTCCCAGGGCCCATCACTAAAAGATTTTCTGTCGAAAATTTGCCGTTTTCCGGTGCAATATTACGATTCTTCTTATGAAATAAGGCGAGAAAAACAAATGAACTAAAGTCGTTTCTTTGAGTCCAAAAAAGTAATATTTTTTTATTGAGTTTGTATTTCGGTTTGAAAATTCCTTATTTTTATGGAGTAATTATGCGGATAATAAACCACGGTACCAGTAATATTGTAATATAAAATAGGACATATTCCGCCTTAAAGTTCCTGTTAGAGTCGAAAGTTCAAGATTATTAGTTGCTTATAGGGCTATCTACGTATTTCAATTTAGTTATCTTTTAGTATTGGACTAAACTTTCCATATTCGAATATATATAACTTTCCATATTCCATATTCCAGGAGGGTCCAAATGCTCGGAATCGACGATTTCAAGCTCCTTGTCAATCTAGGCGGCGATTCTTTCTTTCGAATAGATCTTGTTGCAATATTGAGAAAACTGCAGTGTACTTATATATATATATATATATATATATATATATATATATATATATATATATATATATATATATATATATATATATATATATATATGTGCAATTTCAAATAAAGATCTTAATATTTTGTTGAAATTACTACATTTGGCTTGTTTCGTTTCGTTCGTTTAGAATGTGTCCTTTAGGAAGTACAAAAATATTTTATATCAATTTTCTTTACAAGGGAATTTGTAAAAGTAGACGAAATATTCTTCTGTATATTGCACTCTCCTGAGAAAATCCTTCGCTACGATTTATTTCTTTTTTTATATTCGGCAACCTTTTAAAATGTTTACGCGTGAATTGCTGTAGGTGCGACCCTAGTGGCAATGTTATTGCATCAATCTAGAACACTGTTCATCCCAAAACAAATGACATTGTTGTTTATTGTTGCATCACATTGAAAAGGAGATACCGCAAATATTGGTTTTACAAGTCTCAAGAGGTCTGCTTATGAAATAATTTAAAATGATATTTACTTGAATTGTCTATGTCATTTGATATTGCAGTTTTGGTAAACAATGACAACAATTCTGGATATGTTTCTGAATACCACCAAAGCTCTAAAATAGTAACTACTTCAGGTAAGATGTTTTGTACATTTGTCCTTGGAGAATGATAGAAATGTTGCATCAAAAGGAACAATAAGGGGGGGGGGGGAACGTAAGATTTAATTCAATTGTTTTCAAACAATAATTGAATTAATTCCAGACTGTGGTTAAGAGCATAATAATGCAGTGGTTTGTGGTTAACAGCATAATAATGCAGGATATGACTTATGGAAGTGTTTGTGGTTAATAGCAAAATAATGCAGGATATGACATGGAATTTATCCACTCACAATTCAAAAAATAAGTGTAATGGAAGACTCTAAAACATATTCCTAATAAAGTATGTAAAAGAGAATAATTTATTTTGCTATCAAAAGACATTTGTTTCTTATGCTACCAAAATACTTTTATACCTTTCAAAACAGAACAAAAATGTCCTAGTGCTTTGGATTTTCTTCTTTACAAATTTCATCTTCAATCAGAAATTTGCCGTTCTTTGTTACATACAAGGGTATCTCATTATTCACATAAACATTACAGGAAATGATGCAAGCAATCCAAGATAATTGTGTAATGCCTTGAAATATAATAGTATTTTGTTTTCTGAATTGTTTTCAGAGTAAATAAAAACAATTCTTAATGCAACTATAGTATGTTTGTAAGAAAGGTAAATTGCTGAATTACTCATTAGTTGCACATGTTTATTTAAAATCTGATAGGAGTTATCAATTGAAACAGAATAATTAAAGCAAGACTTGTAATGGAAACTGAAAAGTTTAGTGAGAATACATATTTTTGAATATAATGAATGTAAATGAGAAAGTCATACAAAGCAAGATAAAGTGTAAAATATAAACTTGAAATACAAACTTTTTATAGTTTGAAAATTGAAAATGTCATGTATTTTATTGCCGATTTGTTCGCTTTAGATGCATGTGGTTGTGGGTTTCTGCGAAGAGATATTTGAATTAACTTATATAAAAATTCTGTCAAGGAAAGTTATGTGGTGTTGAAAAACTCTATGTGTTTACAACACATTTCTTGATTAAAATCAGTCTGTTCAAACACACAACTTGTACAGGGTTTTGGTTCATTTGATTTACAAATTACTGTTGCTTAAAATTTTGTAGATTTCAATAATTTTGTGTATCATGTCGCTGATTTAAGTAGGTTCTGCCTCTTATGAATTATCTTATTTTGCTGCATGGTTATCTCTGTACCCCAACAATCCATTGCAATGAAAGGGAAAATTCCAAATGAAACCATTACCAAAGAACCTGCTTTAAGATGTAACTTTGAGTTTTTCAATAAAATATTCGGAGCCTTAAAATCGAACATAGGTTGCTAAATTTTCCACATCAGAGACAATTTGAACTAAGGGGTCATATTGAACTGTGTTTTAAAAGTGTCAGTGAAGGTACATATGGAATTTCCTCTTTTTGCTCTCAACATTTTTTTAGGTCCCTTCTGAAAAATTTGAATTTTTAAAAAATCATATTGAAGGAATAATGTAGTGTAGTCTACGCCAGGTTTTTGTAAAGCTTATTTTTTTATATTTTAAAGACTAGACTCTATATATTGGGAAAAATATTTAAATTTTTTTTCAGCCTTTAAGACTTTATGCAAAAAAAATTACACTTTGCATATGTGCAAAAACATATGCAATTGCGCATTGACTCAAAATTTCTGACAGTCAAATGCAGATATACATCAATAATCATATCCCTTTATTTTCATAAAATACAAAAACTAATAATTTTCTTCTATCAAGGGCAACTTTTATTTGTTGTAAACATATTTTACAAGAACAAGTCAACATATTCTACATGATTACTAACGTTTTTTAAAAACTATTGACAAAGGATATCCATGAAAATTCTTCCCTTTGTTTAAACAAAATTTTACTTCACAATTGTGTAAGGTACAAATGTGTATCCTTCGCACCCTGGTAATTTGCAGGTTCATAATTTTTACTTTTCGTTATTGCTTACGCAGTATAGAGAAAGTATTGTAATGCTGCGGGGAAAACAGCTAAATACCGACAAAAAACTCTTATTGCCCGTTAACGAAAACGTGGGTAAATGTTATCCCTAAGTATAGTAAAAACATCCTTTATCTTGTTGGTTTGTCAGAATCCATGTTTTATGGGTTCTTGATACCAAAAAATTGTTTGACGCAAAACGTCTGTCCGCTCTAGCACCTAAACCGATCAGCCGACTTTTTTCAAAATTGGTATTCCTCAATCGATTTGGCTGATGTCGTGGTCCTTTGAATTTGAAATCGATATTTAAATTTTGTGGGGTATTTTACACGCAGCCCTTGGGAAATTTTTTCAAAATTTTCAAAAAAAGGGTCCAATTTTTTGATTAAATTTAGTTTTTTTTTTAAGAATGACTTTAAAAAAAGGCCATGTAAAATGTTTCGAGAATTTGAGTATTTTTGCGTAATTTTTCGTGAATATTGAAACATAATATGCAATAAATATCAAACATAACCTTACTTTTCTACCAAAGTGAGCCCAATGCGCATCTTTGCAGATATGCAAACAATTTTTTTACTCCCGTAAAAGTCACACACGATACCAAATCCAGTATTTTTTACACTCGTTAAGCTTATAGAAGTACATATCAGATATGAAAAAATTTTCAATCGCCAATTTACATGGAAACATCAACATAAAGCTTTCACAAAACCAACAATCTAGCGTGTCACGTCATAGCGATGCCCTCTGATGGTTACGAGTACTTTAAGACCACGAACAGGCATTCTGTAGGATAATTCGTAAACCTAGCGCTAGGAAGACTATTAATGAAACACCAAATGAGGGTGCCAGAGGATTTACGGTCCTTTGGTTGCTCTAAAGCCGTTCTGAAGATCGCTTCGCACATGAGCAAAGCGGCGCTTGGAAGGGTTAAAATGAGTGAATTTCATTTATTTCTCTTTCTAAATGAAGTTACTTCTGTTTTTCAGGAAAGTTAATAATTTGTTTTTAAAAGACTCTTGTGAGGAAGAAAAGTGTCAATATTACTTAAAATTTTATTAGAAGTAAAAGAAATGAAGATTATCACTAGTAGTAACGAGCATTCTGTACCTACCTATTGAGGACGTTAAGAAGATTATTTTGTCATAACTGGTATGCATATAAGAGCATAATTTTTTTTATCAATGATGATGGATGTAGATAGAACATGAAAATTAGTAAAATGCTCGTTTGGATGTATTTCATTGTTCACAATTATACCCTGAGTTTTAGTCAAATATATACAATGACCATCGAATCACTTTAGAAATGAGTAGAAGAAAGTTTCTGTCATATTATCCCTTAATGCATATTTCCAGGTCAATGACGAGAATCCTGATGAATTTGCTATTAAAATCTCTGTTGTAGGAGAAGTGCCTTTTGACATTGAACCTTCAACATGCATAGACCAGGAGCTCGAAGAAAAGTTGATGAAAGTAAGATTACCAATTATACTCCAAGGGAAACAGGAAGGACACTTCGTGAATCTGAATTTTATAGAAAATTTTATGACAAAAAAAAACAGAGAAGATTCCCAGTCTACTCACAATCAAGCGGAGATAGTTTGGAAGGGTATAAGGTATGTTATGATACATTCTTTTTCTTTACATTTCTTTTCTTTGAATATATCTGTCAATTGCACAAATACTCATTAGATGCATCAATATTTGTATAAATGTAATAATCATCTGTATGAAATTTAACTGACTTGAAAGAAAGAAGTTATCCAATTCTCTGTTTTTTATTTTTTTATCGTTAGTTCTGCCATAACATTTGCAATGAACTTAGATTTAAATAATTTTTCCTTTGCCTTGGAGGGTATAGTCTCTTGCAAATACCATAGTAGTTTAATGATATTCTGATAATGGGGCCAAGGATATCATAATAAATAATGAAATGGAACAGCACTCACCATGCAAACAAAACTAGTGCCTAAACCATAGAAAAGATTTTTTTCCAAAATTTATATTCTGTGAAGAATCTAATTTTATTTTAGACCCTGCAAATTTGAAAAGGATCTTTTAATTTTTATAGCTACTCTGTATAAAGCTTGTAAAGCCAATTTTGTATTTTGCCAATTTGACATTTTGCATTGCCATTTTTTTTCTTCAGAAATGAATTGAGAGTTTTTATTTAATAATCTCACTCAAAGAAATCAAACCACTAATAAATATTTGTTGAAAGTTTGGTTTTCGTTAAAATCTTTAAATTTTCAAAAATTGCAAAAGTTGAACATTGTTTGAACTTTTCCTACACTTTCATTATTGATGCTCTAGATACTTTACTCAATTCAAACAATTCGTCAATATTAGCACTTTAAATGATACCAGGTTTTTCAAAGTATAAGTATATTTTGCATAAATTTGAAGCAAATCATGTACTTACTACACTTTTTAAAATTATGTTAGCAGGATTTTTTCAAAAATTTGTTTGTTTGAAGCTCTTAATATCTAAAGAATGGCTTTGTTTAATCATATTAGAAGTGATTGTGCATATTCTCCAATAGAATTTATCTTCATTAGGCCGGTAAGACACTTAATAAAAAAATTATTCTTTTACTTTCATAAAATATACATATTATTGGTTCATTTGTAGCACGAGTATTAGCCTTAATAATGGCATTCTTATTTCGGACGTCTCTTGTAGTTTCTAGTCTTTATGGCCAGGCCCTGACCACGAAAAAGTGGATAAATCTTGTTTATTTATAAGGTAACGACGGGTAAAATTGCCAGGGCATTCCATAGACGCAAGGGAAGTATTGCTTCCCCTATCATTTCCAAGGATGTCTTACATTTTAATACCACTTGACTAGTAATTTAGAATCATTTACTTGTAATCCAAGTAAAAACAGTTTAAATTGGGCGCCTCCAATCTTATCTTTATGTTTTTTCAAAATTTCAAATCTTAAACTAGAGCCAGATGGACAGGGGTTCCTTCAATTTGAGGAAGATCGTACGCATGGTTTAAGCGATAGTAAGTTTTCACAGACGGACATTTTGAAAAAAAAAAAAAAAAAAAAAAAAAAAAAAAAAAAAAAAAAAAAAAAAAAAAAAAAAAAAAAAAAAAAAAAAAAAAAAAAAAAAAACAAACAAACAAACAAAAAAAAAACACCCAACACTTTTTCGGTATCAGGAGACCCCAAAACTTGTATTTCCGTTGAAATCTCGAAATCGATATTCTACAGCATTAGAGAACGTTCTCTTTACTACGTATATTACTCCCTTATGTATGCGAGAAAATAAAAAGCGCGGGATTAACGTATCAAAACTAAATATTTTCGTTCCCTAGTTATTGAGAACTTATTTGTAACGGTAAACGAACTGCACATTTGATTTTTCTGTATTGCTAACAAAATAGAAACTCATCCCGAGCTCTACTACCACTACAAGCAAAAGGAGAGCTCGACAAAACGTGCGCCAAGTGAAGCTACATTTACGTCCAGAAGCAAATCATGGGGCCATCTCAGCATTTTCTCAATGAATTAGGGAAATTGGACAAAAATCCTATCGAGATGGGGGTCATTGACCCGGAAGCTGATGTATATTACTAGTTACAGGCATTTTTTAAAAAAAAATTGCAATAAAAATGTAAACTAATTCATTTTACTATATCATTGTTTTGTTAAAATATACATTATTTTTCTTTTTGATGATCAGTAGTCTCTAACTGAAACAGTTATGCAACAGAAAAGATTTTACTTTTAACTTAAATTTGTGTACCGGTTTTAATTGTTTAATGTCATCTGGCAATGTAAAGGAACGTACATGAGGATGTACGTTACTTTACAACGTACTTCTAACATACGACATACCACATATGTACTACTAACATACTTATGTGGATTTCTTGTAGTGAGCTGTTGATACTGACACTTGATGAACATGTTTTCTACGACGTGTGTTGTAATTATAAATATCAGTATTACATGAAAATATGTTCCCACCGTTAAGTAAGTCAGTTTTGACAAATACTACAGATTCGTCAATAAATAGGCAAAGCAATGGTAAGATACTATGCTCAAGGAAGAGAGGCTTGCAGGGATCACGTGGATGGCATTTTTTCATTATTCGAATACTTTTTTTTTTGCAATCTAAATGTCTGGGTACTAAAGGATGAGCTTCCCCAGAATATTATGCCGTATCTCAGGCGGGGCATTTGCAAAATACACGCCATGATAAATAACAGCATGAAGGCTGAGAGAATTTGAAAGAATTTTGTATGCGTAACATAATGAACTTAATTTAGGGTTTAATTCTGTTATATGTATATTCCATTTGAGTTTTGACTGAATTGAGCGTACTAGAAATTTTGTTACCATAACATCAGCTAATTGCATATTGTTCATTTTCAATGGAGCATACGATTGCCGATTTGACACGCAAAATTGCATTGAGACAGTTTTTCCTTCGTTAACTATTATTTTTTATTACAAACCCAATTTGAAACTTCTAAAATTGTTTCTTGTTTGCAAAGAACATACGTGTCATCGGCAAACAGAACGTTCTTCCATTTTTAATGGACGAGAGCATCTCGTTTACGTACAACAGAAAGAGAATAGGCCTAAGATCGATCCTTGTGGGACTTCATGTTCAATTGGCAAAGAATTGGAAAGATAAGTAAATAATGATTATAGTGATTATAGTTATAATGATAATAGTTATGATTAATGACGTCAAATGCTTTCGAAAGATCTAAAAATATACCAATGGGTTCTTCACTTTGGTTCATTGATGAAGCAACATCTTTAAGGAAAGAAAAAATGGCAGTTTCCGTAGATTTTGATTTTCTAAAACCGTTAGCAAAGCACGCGTTAAAGTGAAATTAAAGCTTTGAGAAAAATAAATTATATTTTTCATTTGTGTCAATAGCGTTATAAACTGCCTTCCATGATTCCTTCAGCAAGTAGTCCGTAAATAATGTTATGTTAACTTTAGTAAATGCTCTGCACATGCGTGTTTTATTTATTTGTCAGTATTCATGTTATTAGTAATTGTAAGAATTTGTGCATCGTGGTCACTGTAACCTAGATTATTCGTTATTATTTCATATCTAGTTGTGGTTTTGTTAATTATAATTTGATTTATTGTTGTTTGTGATTTAAGAGTATTCCGTGTAGGTACGCTCACTGTAATATCTAAATTAAAACAATGAATTAAATTGAGAAACTGCTCCTTTTCGTGGGATTCGCTCAGAAAATCAATATTGAAATCTCCACATACAATAATGGATTTGAAAGAGAGATTACTAATTTTGTTCAGAATTATCTCTATATTTTCTAAGAAATTGAATTAATCTAAAGTTCGCTTTGTTGGAGGTCTGTAGATGCAAAGTAAGATAATTTTGAGCGTAGTAAGATGTAGGACTGATATTTCAAAAAGTGTTTCAACTGCATATAAATTGAATTCTCACAAGAAGGTAGAATCAATATTATTTCGTACGAAAATACACGAACCTCCGTAAGCAGGGCCGTTATTTGATTCTGTCACTCAACAATAAGATCCTGCAAGGTAAAAACTAGGAATTTGGAGTGTGTTTAGATCATTATGAGATAACTAATGTTCTGTAAAGCAAAAAACATCTATTTGACTCAGATCACACTGTAATGCTGCCTCGATAAATTCAGTTTTATTTGAAAGAGATTGCACATTAAGATGCATTATTTGAATATTTTGCATGTACCTACACGGATGCTTTTCTGCTGCATCTGACTGTAGTTGCTATTTATTTATCTCATTTTTACCTCGAGTGCGTGGTCGAAGGAAGTATCGTGTCCCAGCAGTCTTAGGAGGTGAGGAAGGAGGGGTTACAGATGTAGAGGAATGAATAGGGGGAGAGGTAGTACAAGGATTAAATTCAGGGGATAAGGTAATTGGGTCCAAAGCGGTTCCGGAGGATGGAAGAGAACTAGGAGATGCAGGTGGGAATGAGTCTCGGGGTGATGAGGTGTAAGGATGTGTTTTGCAAGTTCGCTACCAAGTGCATGTTTTCCGACAAGATTCAAGTAAAGACCATGCCGGGTGAAGTGTTTTTCTGAGAGAAAGTTAAGCTCAAATAATTTAACATGTGTGCCTCTCAGATGCAGTTTTAATTGGTTGTTTGCGTGTCTAATTTCTTTGTACAGTGTTGGTTTGTTGTACCAGAAGGGCAGAGTCGAGATTACAATATTTGTGTTTTGGGCGGCACGTTGTAATTTGTCATGTTGCTCAGGTGTAAAGTGACCATCCAAACTGATGTCATTCTGCCCTCCTATGATGATGACTGTATCCCGTTTGGTGAGAGTTTTTGTGTGGGTGTCCAACTCACTGATCATTTCGGCAAACCTTCCGTTAGGTTTAAGCTCACACGTGACAGAGAAATTGGATGGGAGTTTCCCACTGAGCAGGGAGGAGATCTGTCGCCCATGGCTATCTACTAAAATTAGTACCTTTTTTGTGGGCTCAGTGGGAATGTCCTTGTTCACTTCTGGGCCAGGTTGCGTAACTCTACGTGTCTTTGTTTCTTTGCGCTTGCTAGCCTGTTTCATCGGTTTGTGGGTGGACGTGTCGATGATGGAAGGGGGTAGTGAGAATTGGGAAGGCAAGGAAAATCATTGACGTAATCTATCACAAAATCTGTTTTCAGTTATGATTGGCAGTGATGATTGTGTTTTTGCTTTCACGGATGGACGGTTGAAATTTTCTGCGGTGTTGCCTATTGTTGTTCAACCGTCTGAGTTTTGAACGATCTCTTCGAGCCTTCGGATATGTTCATCTAAATTATTGTTTATGTGTGTGAAGGCTTTCAGAAGGTCGGCTTTGAGAGTGTACACAGTAGAAAGTGTATAGCGAAAAGTAGCCATGTCAAGAATGCGTACCATACTGCGTGGCAAATATGAGAATAAATAAATATATCAGAAATCAGATTATAATGTGTAAAAATGTTTCCTAAATTATCTTTTTAATTTAAGTGTATTAAATTATTTAATTTAAGTTACGTATTTATTTAAAAAATAAAAGTAATGTGATTCTAATTAATATTCAAATGTTATTGGTTTATTGCGAGAAGAGTTCAATGTGTTTACGTTAATAGATCTAAGCTGAAAACTAATAAATACAATTAGATTACTATACTTTACATATTTAAAGGCCACAAAATTCACCACTTTGATATTCGTGAATTTGAAAACACAATATTAATACTGTATCCTTTAAAACTCAGTTTCCGAAATAATATTTTCAAAAAAATGCTTCTTGTTGTCTAAATAAATCAGAAGAGCAAATTTTTGAAGAATGCATCTCGTATTTTCTCCATAAGTCACGGGCAATATTTGAATTCTAGCACTTTCTAGCCACACTAATGGAAGATATCTCTAGTTCAATTCGGGAGTACGTTTCGCTACCGGTCGATAAGGGGTCGTGGGGCCCTGGTTTTGCCATTATAATGTTCCAAAATATTGCTGGGTTGTTATAAAGGGGAAAATATACGTAAAAGATACAATACTAATCGAAATCCAAAGAATGTTATAAAGGAGAAAAGCCGGGTCGATATAAAGGGGAAAATATACCTTAAAAACAGAACAAGACGAAATCCAAAGAAAGTTGCAAAGGAGAAAAACTAGGTCGCTATATAATCAGAAATAAATGCAACAACAACAACAACAACAACAACAACAACAACAACAACACTAGAAACACAGCAACCAAATACACACGCCACCACAACGACATCTTGAATGCACGTGGAATCAGCTGGAATACGAAAACAAACTGCAAACGCATCTCTCATACCAACGATTACACAAAATACAATTGTGGAAGTTTTATTACTTTCAGGATGGGGATATAAACAAATTAACTGGATATTATAAAACGCGTATCGACGTTGGCATATATACTTTCGTGATAAAATACAGTACAAAGTACAAAGAAAAATAATTTCATTTAGATTTATTTTATTGGTATGCTTCATCTGACGTGCTAGTCTTTGGTTAGGCTTCCTGATGCCGTTTCACCAATCATAGCAAGCCCCCACTCTGGCAGAGAGCTGGGAGCGATTTATGAATACCATCGGCCATGTTACCGCTAGCAGCCCTCCAGCCGGGCAACAACAGTTCCCCAGGTAGCAGGCTGCCAGGGCAATGCCTATTGGCCAAAGCGTCCGCCTAAGTGAAGAGCGGCAGAGGTGCTAACTGGTAACTGCGGGGTGTAGCGGTAAATCACACGGCGAGCTAACGCGATGGACCTGTGTTCCGACACAGAAAAAAAGTTTTGCTGGTTGGAAACGTTTCTGCAGGTTCATTCAGTAGTATAATACTACCTAACCCGTTACAAATAATCCGAGAAGTTATGTGCTGTTGTAGTTCCACTAGTTAACTTTTTATTCGATTAACGATTTTCGACACTAGCCAGATAGCTAGGTCGAGTTCTGTCGCTGTCTAGAGGAGAATTCTAGCGGCCGGGTGCTCTGATCGGTTCTTTTCAGCGGTTTCTCTGATCAATACCAGGTGAATGCCGAAGCAGCACCCTACCAAACATGCCACGGACCGCACGCGATCTTTCCTTCCTATTCCTTGCCCTTTCTTAAACACATTTAGACTTACATGCACTACACTATCACACATGCCGGGAGACAGGTCAGGAGATTAGAGCTTGTCCGCGGCGCACACTGGTTGAATCGGGCCTAAAACGTGGTCATAATTACAAATGCCAGTGTATTTGCGTAAAAATGGGTATCAATGGGTTTTTGAGGTCGCTGAATATGAATATCATAATGAAATTACAAAATTCAAAATGGCGGATCAACTCATTTAAAAATAAACAAAAGTGAATAAAAAATAAACATATGGGATTCTGGAGATCACTGATTTCGAATATCAAAATGAAATTTCAAAATTCAAAATTCGAAATGGCTAACTGACTCATAAAAATTAACCCAATATGTGTAGAAATATTGATAGAATTGTTCTCGCGGTCGCTGATGTCGAATATCGAAAATAAATATCAAAATTCAAAATTGAAGCTTGAAAGTGAAGAGATTGTGCGTAGAAATATAGTTGTACGTAAAGTACTATTTTCGAAGTTACTGAATACAAATATTGCAACGAAATTTAAAACCGCTGATAGTAAGATATATTAGATTTAAAGGGTAAAGATTTTTTTAGAGGGAAATGTGATTTAAGAGAGTTTTTTTACTTCCTTGGTTCATTGATTTACTTAACGTATAAAAAGTGAACAATCGTTATGGTCGTAAAGTAGCATCTGCGCACCATTTCCTGTGCTCTGGAATCTCTTCCCCCTTCCTTTTCTTACACTATGCTTTAAATTGAATTATGAAAAAAGAGAGTTTTTCGTAACATTTGATATATTAACTGATCATATTAACTCTACTAATGTTCTCTTCTTTGAAAAGAAACCTCTACAATTTGTCATTCACACTATAACTTAATTGCGTTAGAGACACTTTTATGGCAATTTATGATTTTATGTCTTATCCTAAATACATCGATATTGACGGAATATCTTGCCCAAAATCGAGATGATTTTAGAATATCTGTGCAAATCCTAACTATCGTTGGGCATTTATATATATTTTCATTCTTTTGACATAAAGGGAAAGAGGCAGTGAAATGAGACACATAACGTAGGAAGTGGATTTACTAACGACTGAAGACTCCCGGGAGATCCAAACTGAGTATGAAGATCATGACACCGGAAACAAAGATCAAGTCGATGCGTCACTGCTAGTCAGATGCTCGAGGAAGGAAATGCTTAAGAAAACATGCCGTCAATCAAGGTCAAAAGGGCCAATGAAAATGCAGCTGACACACATTTCCTTGTATCATGTGGCGAACAATTATTTACAAAAAATTATTTGAGGTAACTATACTCACAAATACGATAATGTATAAGAAATGCCCGTAAAGTAAATATTGACATAAAAAATATTTCAAAAAATATTTTGTTTGTTTTAAAAAACAACAATAAAAGAATACATCACAGTGGCATTTATTTCGTGTCCTTTTCTGGAGCCCTTTTCGAGAAAACTGCATGTGAGTGTTTCTGAAAATGCGGAATTTGGAGATACATACATTTACAATAGTATAATTATATTATAAGCAATATTGTTAGTTATATGTGTATATTTATGTGTTACTCAATTGCCACCCATCTGTCGGGAATCAGTGCTGTACAGGCCTAATTTCGTCGGCACTTATTTATTGAAAAATATTATATGTTATTGAAAAAATGGTCAACTGTAGTTTGAGATATCATTAAGTTCACTTTTAAACCCGTAGAACTCTTAGTCTTGGTTTCTAATGACAAGAAAATAAGAATCCTTCAAGTACACTAAAAATCTTAAAGTGCTCGGTGGCACGGATTAATATTGTTTAATCATTCCAGAAATTTGTACCAGTTATTTTCTTATTAAAAGTAATTGTCAGAAGAAGAAATTGAAAAAATATACCGTGAAAATAAATCTCTGTGGCGTCGAAGACACTTCCCGGATATCTAGTGTTAAATCTTGCTATGCAGAATTGCAGTAAAGTGGCTATAAAATAAAAAGGTGCAAGTATGTGCAGCTTAATGTGTGTTATTCTGATTAAGGGCATTCCAATTGATAAATAAAAACATTGACTGAGGCAGGAATACGCAGGACAAAAAATATAATCCACAATATACATGACTAACATTGTTACGCTACATATGTTAGAATTAAGCCGTATTATAATAAAATAATTAGACAGTTTTTCTTATAAATATTCTTAACTTATAGTCAAAAGTGTCTTCTATTCGGAAACACGAAAATAATCCACAGAAAAATAATTTAAACACTTTTTTTAATTTAACAAAAGTAGTCGACAAGAAGCAATGAATTCGCATGTTTCGAGCAACGGTAACTTTACGAGACCGTGAGGACGACAAAAATGATTGAAATAACGTTCTGAAGCTAAATTAGTGTGCTCCAATGTCTTGCAAACGAGATTTGGTAAGTCAGAATTCCGAACGCGCACTTTGAATTTTGCCATTATGGCCAGGTTTTTGGCCCGATTCAACCAGTGTGCGGCGGTGCCTCACAAGTGGGAGCACCCCACTGGTACCTGGTTGGGGAAAACCCTGCTAGCCGACGGTAGGTCGGCGCCGGATTTCACCATCCTGCTGTGCAAGACCACCGCCACCACTATCACCTCCCGAGCAAAAAATGCACACTTACGGGACTAACGACCTTAGCAGTTGACGCGCCCGGGATCACTAGTAGTTAATCAATATTTGATATTATATTTGTGGCATACGTAGAGTTTCATAAAAAAACTTTGCATACTAATGCTTTTGCATTCTTTCAAGAGTTCTGATTTCACATCGTATTCAGTACAGCCTTTTGCATCATTGTCCATGGATGTAACTTGGAAAAATGTTTGATGGAGAATGATGCTCAGCAATGTTGCTGGGAGAATGGCAAGAGAATCTCTATACCATAAGGATGCCACTACTTGATACAGCTTATCCAAAGTTCAGAGAACGTCGTGTATGATGGTGTGTGACCATTATTGTGGTGAAGGAACTGAAGATATTCCTATGCTGATGGAATGGGTGTAGGCGAAGCGGGGGTAATAAGGGTCACTATTTGTTTTTCCAATATAAATCAGTACCAATTGCTCCTATGTACAAGCATGTCCTGTTATATCTCATATTAATTATAAAGCTTGTGTTTTCATCACAAACCTTAATCAAAAGTAGATTAAAACTCTTTCAAATATCGAATTTCCAAAAATTTGCCTTTGACCCCCATTACTCCCACATGCGGGTAATGGGAGTCACTAAAGCAATGTGAAGCAAAATGGACACATTAGTATTTCAAACAGGGTTTATTTTGTTTAAAATAATTTATTTATTTATTTATTTATTTTACGTAAAAAAACAGTTAAAACTGCGTATGACGTGCTATGGGTAAAAGTGAATTGTGTGCACATTTTCAAAATTCTGTGATCCCTACACTAAGTCATATACTACTTGAATAAAAAAAAGCTCCCACGTAATAAAATCTATTTTCAAGGATAAATAAGCAATAATTTTTGGGCTCTTATCCATGTTGTCCTTCGGAATAATACTTCCTGCCGCAACAACATGGAAACGATAATTTCCCCCCGAATTCTAGAAGACGTGCACAGAAAATGAAGTTACATGTATGTCCAGAAGCAAAACAAGGGGCCATCTCAGCATTTGCTCAATGGATCAGGGAAAATGGACGAAAAACCTGATCGAGATGGGGGTCACTGACCCAGAAGCTGCGATACAATACTTGTTACATATTGTTTAGAATTATACAGTCCAATGGTAAATAATACATTAAATATTACTGTTAAAATTAATGTTACTTTCTTTGTGATGCTCAGTATAGTCTCTAATTGTATAGAAACAGTTATGCAGCAGAAACGATTTCACTTGGGATTTAAACTTTTTTATCGAATTTAATCGTTTAAAGTCATCTGGCAAAGTGTTGTAAAATAATGTACATGTATTGTATGTGAAGTTTTTGTAATGAGCTGTGGATACTGTCACCTGATGAATATGATTTCTACGTCGAGTGTTATAGTAATAGACATCGGCATTTTCTGAAAATATATTCCCGCCCTTAAGCAAGTCATTTTTGACAAAAACCACTGATTCGTAAATCAACAGACAAGGTAATGGTAAAATTCCTAGATTAATAAAAAGTGGCTTACATGAATCACGTGGGTGGGACCTTTTTAACGTCGACTACTCACTTTCCTGGTACGGGATAATCGTTGACGTAAGCTTTCTTTGGCCTCGGCGATAAACTGGCTAGAGTTATCATGACTAATGGTAGGTAGAAGCACAAGTTTCTGCTTTTCTGCAATATGGTTTGTTTACAATATTTATCGATAATTTAATGCTGACTCCCATTACCACGTGACCCCTTACCCCCGCTTCCCCTACATCCAGTAGTTTATTTCTAATTTCTTTTACTTTCTCGCTAGCACGCACGCAGTACAGAGAAAGTTACGTAATGCTGCGTGAAAAATCGGCGAGTTTTCGGCAGATAAACTCTTATTACAATGTTCGGGTAACGAAAAAGGGGATAAATCCAGTTGGTAAATTTAGAAAAACAATTCTAAGATGTGGTGTACCCAGAATCGGTGTTTTGAGGGTCCTTGATACCGAAAAATCGATTGACGGCAAAACGTATTTCCGTCTGTCTGTGAACAACGCTAGCGGATAAACAGTTCAGTCGATTTTCTCCAAACTTGATATCCCGCATTCGATCTATCTGATGTCGCGGGCCCTTGAATTTGAAATTGATATTTTAATTTTGGAGGATAATTTTACATGAAGCCCCTGGGACATTTTCAAACTTTTCAATAAAAGTCTCGAAATTTTTTGATTAAATTGACTTATTTGGCACTTAACAGAAATGTGCAAACAATGTGCTACAGAAAAGTTCAAAATTTTTTTCGGCGTCTTCCTAAAATTAAAATATTAAAGATAAAGATTTCATCCTTGTTGAAATCTGTTCCTTAAAGACAATTTTTGAAATAAGATCATGCACAATTTGAAACGGACCATGAAAGTGCTCTCGTAAAATAAAATTATGTGCATCATCAACAGGAAGACGCCATAAGAGAAGATACATCGGGAAGAGAATCACTTAACATAAAGAACTCGAGTAGTTCTATAAATTCATTTCCAGAATGACACCGAAAGCTGTGGCTCAGTGCATCAAGTGATATCGCTGCAAAGCCTCTGACCGGAAGGTCCAAGGTTCGATTCCCAACGGGGTGGCAGGATTTTCGACACTAGCTTTTCAGCTAGGTCGAATTCAGTCGCTGTGTGGAGGAGACTTCTAGTGGCCGACTGCTCTGATCGGTAATTTTCCGTTGTTTCTCCGATCAACACCAGGCGAATGCTGGAGGAGTGCTCTAACATAAGGGGTACTGACCGCGCGCGATATTACATTTTTTTCCCTTGGCATATCCTCACCCCTTACACACATGCACTACATTACTGCACATGCCGGGAGACCGGTCGGCGACTTAGAACTTGTCCCGGCTGGGGCGGTGCCACACTGGTTGGAGATACCTGGTTACGGAAAACCTCGCTACTCGACGGTAGGTCGCCGCCGGATCTCGCCATCTAGTAGGGGAAGATCACCGCCACCTCTCGATGAAAAAACATGAACTGCGCTTACGGGACTAATGACCTCAGTAGTTGATACGCCCGGAGTCACAAGCAATCAATCAATTCAAGATGACCTGTCCTTCATTCAACTGGATTGGTTCAATTGTTTGTACGGCAACAATACATTCAGAATGTCTTACTAAAACAAACCCCTGAATTTTTTGTCCGGGAAAGCATAAAACTGCATTATTCTTTTATTTGTTATCTGTTCAATTGTTTTTGTTTATTGCCTCAGATTCATTTGTACTCAGCTACTTTTTACGTAGTTTCCGGACTCATGTTTTTCGAGGGCAAAATATGTATTTCATGTTTTCATTCCGTTTCATAGAAGACACGCGCCATATCAACATTATTTGTAAATGTCTAAATATCTTCGGAGAATTTCATTGTCCGAAAGCCGAATAAGGTGGGGAAAAGTGCCCCCAAACCAAATCGATAAATGCGATGCTCATATGAAAGAGAATATAATTTTTTTAAAATTTATTTTTCCAATAAGATCAGCAGCGGGTTGCTGCTTTACATTATTTTGTTGACAAGTTTACATGTTATATACACTTTTCTAACGAAACAAGAGCATTACAAAAGAAAGAAAACAAATTAGAGTATAATTTAATAATTTATAATACAAAAGAAATAACAATGGTTTTTACAATTACTTTTATTTACAACTACAATTATTTACAAAACTACTATTATTACCATTAATGGGATTGGTCTTGTGCATGGGAGGTGTTAATTTCCTCATGCCAGCAGATTTAAATACAGATTTTCATTAGGGTGGGAGAAATACATCTTTGGGAAATTTAGATTTAATTTTAGGGTTTGTTGGGCCATTTCTATTGAGATTGAAGATGTGTGTGCTTGGACATTGGCTTAGGTTACTTAAAAAATGTTTAGAGAGTTTAGACAGAAATTCAGATAGTGGAGGAATTTTTAATTCATGATGAATTTCCTCGTTTGTAATATACCAAGGAGCTTTTATTGCCAGTCAAAGGAATTTGTTCTCAATAGTTTGTAATTTTTTGAGTGATGACTTGGAGGCTCCTCCCCAAACCGCACAAGCGTATGACATTGATGGTCTTACAATAGATTTATGTATTGATAGGGCAGTTTCTGTTCTCAAATGAGACTTTTTGTTGATAAGCGGGTATAGTTTGCCAATTTTTTGTTTTGTGGATTTTTCTATTTTAATTATATGTTCTTTCCATGTTAATTTTGTATCAAAATGTAAGCCGAGGTATCTGATTGCTTTAGATTTTTCTGTCCAGGGTACTGGAGTGTTTTTAATATTTAGTGGTGGTAAGGTGGGTATTTTTCTTAGTGCAAAGACTTTGCAAACTGTTTTAGATGCATTTAGAGCTATTCTCCATTTCTGAGCCCAAGTTACAAATTTTGTAAGATCTTTTTGTAGGAGCTTTGCTTCTAGTTCGCATTTGCTGGAAGAAATGAATAGGGTGGTGTCATCAGCGAAGGTGGCCATTTTCTGGTGAGGGGAAATCTTCTGTGAATAGGTTGTATAGCAGAGGAGAAAGCGATGATCCTTGCGGTACCCCTGCAGAAATATTTTCAATATTAGAAGCTGTGTTGTTTATCCATACTGTAAACGTTCGACCTAGGATGAAGCTTTGGATTATTTTAAAAAGAAATGAAGGTGTGCCCAATATCTTGAGTTTGTATAGTAAACCTGCATGCCGGACACGGTCGAAGGCTTGTGATACGTCTAGAAAAGCTGCGAGAGTGTATTTTTTTTTTGTTTTGAAATGAATTTGCTAAATGGTTTGTAAGTCTGAGAAGTTGGTGGGTTGGGGGAGGAATGCTTTTCTTTGAATCCGAATTGGATGTTGGGAATTGCGTTAATTTCGCTGAGGTATTTTGTTAGCCTAGTTAGTATGATTTTTTCGAAGGTTTTGCTGTTTGAAGGAATTAAGCTAATGGGTCTGTAATTTGAAATTAGTTTATGATCCTTTCCTGGTTTGGGAACCGGAATTATTTTGGCATGCTTCCATTTCTGTGGGAAGTAACCCAGCCTTAAGCATGCGTTAAAAATTACTGTTAAAACACTAATAGCCTGATGTGGGAGTTCTTTTATAATGAAGTTTGGAATTTAATCGTGACCTGAGGATTTCTTTGGACGTAAGCATTTTATTTGTTTTTTAATTTTCTTTGGTGAAATAAATTTTGTAGGCAACTCTGCTGTGTGCCAATCTTTGTTGATTTCATTTTCGACTTTATTTGTGAATTCCGCGTCAAAAGATATGTTAGGGCTAAATACCTTGGAGTAGTGTATTGCAAATGCTCGTTTTTTTTCGCTGTCAGTTATGGCTTCGCTATTCCCTGATTTAATTGTTGGGATGTTAGTTTTTTTTAAGTTAAATGCCTAATTATTGATCACTGGTTATGTGAAGCTGGAGTAATTTGACTAATAGATTTCTGAAATGTTGTGAATCTAACCTTTTCGAGTTTTTTTTGTTTATTTGATGGCCTAAGTTGTTTATTTGTTGTTTTTTTTAAGTGAGGAAGCCTGAGCCTCTGCCATTTGCGTCTTAGTTGGCGTTTGGTGGCAATCATTTTCAGAATTTTGTTTGGGATGTTGAGTTTCTTGAAGCCTGTTCTTGGGACAGGTGTTTGCGTTTCTTTAATTTCATTGTGGATGAGTGAGGTAAAGTATTCAATTTCGGTTTCTATTCTTATGTTATTAGTTAGATTTTTAGGGACTGACAGGTGGAGGGACAAGTATTCTCGGAATTTTTGCCAATTAATTGTGCCTGTGACGATGCGTGGTCTTTGTGTAACGGGTATTTTATTTATGTCGAAAGTTATTATTACCGGCGTGTGATAGGAGTTTAATTCTAGTTGAGGGCTTTGTATTATCGGGAGGTTAATATTTTTAGTTAAAGTTACATCTAGTATGTCGGGTTTAACGTTGGTGTGTGTTGGGTAATAGGGGGGATGTAGGTGCATTTACTGTACAGTCATTTTCCGTTGCGATTTGGAGGAGCTTTTTGCCTTGGGTCGAGGTGGTGTTGCAGCCCCACAACTTGTGTTTTGCGTTAAGGTCACCACTAATTATTATTGGAATTTGAAAAGAAAGTAGCTGTTTTAAGAGGTCGGTTGGAAATGGTCTATTGGGAGGCCTATACGCCGCAATTACGTGAACGTCGAGTTGATTTGCCTGAGTTAATTTGATTCATATCGTTTCTAATTTTTCTGATGAGGAAGTATTTAAACTGCAATGTGCAATTCGTTTGTGGATTAAAATTGCTACTCCACCTGCAGCTTTGTTGCATAGCCGGTCATTTCTGTAGGATACGTATCCCGGGATTTTTAGCTTGCATTTTGAGGATGGGCGGAGATGAGTTTCAGTTAGGCAGGCAATATCGATCTTATTTGAACGCAAGAAATGAGAGAAGTAGTCAAACTGTTTTTCAATTCCATTGCAGTTCCAATTGAGGAGTGTTAGACAGCTTAATTTATTTAGAGCCATTGGGTAATAACGAGGAGATTATTGAATTTATTAAAGATTGAAGTTGTGGAACTAATATTGCCATGACTTGAGAGATAACATTGTTGACTATTTGAGTGGTGAAATCTATGGGATTGTTAATGGGATTGGTTGGTGAAGACATCTGCGCGTAAAGAGGGGTGTTTGCTTTTTGCCTTCTTGGGTTATTGATAGTTGGTAGTGAAGGAAAGTTAGTGTTATCAAAAACTGGCGGAGGCGCGGGCCTTGCAGCTTGAGGTATCGGTAGTCGAGGCTGTTGAAAGTTAGCAAAGTTCGTGGCAGCATTACTTGAGTTATGACCTTTATAACGTAATTTAGGACATTGTTTATAATTAGCCCGGTGCCATCCGAGACAGTTTATGCACCTGGGTGGCGCGTTTGTAGGCGAAGGGTAATGGTGGCTGCCAAGGTAGCGCACGCAGCGAGACTCGCGCCCACAGTGGTTTTTTGAGTGACCATAGCGTTGACAGTTTTTGCATTGCACAGGGAATACCGGCTTCCTTTTTTCCTCGACTTTAATTATGGCATTGAAGAGATTGTTTAGCTTATATTTGGTTTTTGCCACGTCGTTGTTTAAAAGTTCGACCGCGCGCAGGATGGTGGGGGAATGAAATTTGCAAAGTCTATTAATTTTTTGCACCGGAAAGTTCAGACGATTAAGTTCGTCGAATATTTCCTTGTCCGAATAGCATATTGGTACACTACGTAATATTACCGTTAGCGGCTTGTTGGTTGGGTCTCTAAATGAATGGAAATCTAGATGTTCTCCCTTACAAAATTTGACAAGATTTCTAAAATCTACAATTGTTGTAGGCTGAACTTTAATTGTTGAATCTATAATAATTCTATTATTAGCTGGGTCTTTTTTCTTATTTTGGTATTGTTTTGTAGAGAACTTGGAAGTCATAAATTTTTCAAATCGTCTACTAGTAAAGTATGGTTATGTGCATTATGAATGAACACTGGGGGGGGGGTCAAATACGTTTTACGAGATAGCTTCAATTGGATCTTCACTATCGTCTAGGTCGCTGAGTACTGCATATTTATTATTTGTTGGTACGCTCACAATCACTTTTTCACTGCCACTAGCTGATCTGTTGTTTGGTACTGACCTTTTGGAGTTCTCACGGTCCTCTGTAAAGTCGCCTTCCCGTTTTTTGCCTGCCGTTGTTGGAGCACTTTGGTTGGAGGTCTGGCCGCTTTCTAGTAATTCGTAGCGGTTGGTTGGTGGCTGATGCGGCGGTAGTGGCGGAATTCCGTGTGGGAGTTGCTGTTGAAAACCCTGCTGGTGAGGAAGTTGTGAGCTTCCAAGTTGACCTGAGGTGTGTTCGAGCGACTGTTGATGGGCTGGTGTTTCATTGCTATAAACAGTTTCCATTGCACCTCTCACTAATTCCCCAGTATGAGAATACTGATAAGGAAACATTTTAGTTTCACTTGTAAACACTGAACACTTTCTACTGTAGCACGGAAAACAATTTAGGTTCTTAATACTCCGGAGCGCGGCTGCCCTCGCAGATCAAGAGCTCGCCGCTGACTAGTACGCCTTGAGCTTATCTGTACGGAGCGGAGCGCTGCTGGCACAACCGTTCGCGACGGGGACTCTAAGCGAAGTGGAATATAAAATGATGTAGATTCACAAAAAATCGGCCTCCTAGGGCAATCTGTGGCTGAGATACGAGAAAAGTGTTTTTCATGTTTTATTTTTTCTTAGCTTCTATTGCGTGTATCAGGCTGAAAAAATGCAGAGACGGGGAAACATAGTTTAATTTGAATTTTTGTCAACCAATGTTGACGCCAAATTCATGTAGAAAAAAGTTGCAATTGATTTTCGAAGTGATAACGTTGGAGTACTGTCTCAATTTTTTGTTATCCATATATTTTCTATGATCAATATTTTGTTACTCTCTCAAAAACTGTTATAAAAAGTAAAGATTGTCTGTATTTCATGAAAAATTATGTAAACACTACGCATATTTTTGAAAAATTGAACAAGATCTTATTTCAAGATATCTTTAAGCAACAGATTTTATTAAGAAAAATCTATATCTTCAATATTTTAGTTATAGGAAGAAGTGCAAAAAATTACACTTTTGCATTTTTTAAAAATCTGGGATTTCAGCGAACACAATACCTGCACCATTTTCTTAAGAGTCCTTAACGCTACCCAGAGACAAAGTGTATTAAAAAAAATTTGGCGCCATTTTTGAGAAAATTTTGAAAGTGTTTTTAAGGCCTCATGTAAAGTAGACTCTAAAATTGATCTATTCCTATTGATATTCCGCGATTGAAGGCTTTGGTAGTTTCAAATGATATTTTAATTTTTGAGAAAATCGGCTGAACGGTTTAGGCGCTAGCGTTGACAACAAACGGAAAGATGGACGGACAGACGAACAGACGTTTTCCCGTCATTCGATTTTTCGGTATCAAGGACCCACAAATCATGGATTATGGCTACACCACGAGTTAGAAAAAATAATTTAGTATTTATCCACTTTTCGTTACCAGGACTCGGAAATGAGATGTTTTCTGCCCAAAATTCGCTGTTTCGGCGCACAATTACAATATTTTCTATTCTTACCAAATCAGTGTGAATATAAAAAATGGAGTAATTTTTGAGAATCTTTTGAAAATGTGTTTAGGCATAATGTAAAGTATCCACCAAAATCAAAATATTTGTTTCAAACTTCTCGAGTTCGTTTAGATCGATCAAGGAATATATGTTTTGGAGAAAATCGTCTGAACGGTTTAGGCGCTAACATTGACCGCAGGCAGATGGACAGACAGACGGGCAGATGGACAGACGAACGGACAGACGGGCAGATGGACAGACAGACAAGTGGTTAGACGGAAGAGATCCATTGTGCTGTCAATCGATTTTTCAGTATCAAGTCCTACAAAGCATGGATTCGGAGGCACAAACTGTTGGAGAAAGTAATGTACTACGAACAGAAAAATATATTTATCAACTATTTCGACTCTAGGGCACCAGAATAGGAATTTGTCAATCGAAAAATCGTTGATTTCTGCTGCAGCATTCCAATATATACCACTTTCTCTTAGTTTTTTCTCGTTTGTGGCTCGTGCTCATTTTCTATTGATCAGGGCTTTCGATAGTACCTTTCGTAGACATAATTAAAAAGTGTAAAAGGAACAAAAACGTTGGAATGAATTCGAGTGCTTTTTATAATTTGACTTGGCTACACAGTAAAATGGGCGGTCCAATTGAGGCGACCGGTCCAAATTCGGCAACTTTCTCCTACTGTTTACAGTTTTCAACAGCAATTTCTCTATGAAACATTAATTTACCGCTTTAAATTCGTTTTTAACAGATCATAAGATAATTAGTTTTATCGCCTAAATTGTTTAAAACTTTTTTTCGAAATTATGATTTCCATTAAAGTACACTTCAGAAACAAGGTAAGTTACTTCATTGGCAATTTGAATTTAAGTTTCAGTCACTTTTTGCCCTCGTAGTGTCATAACAGCAAAGAAAAACAATGTATTTAGTCTATTATGATGGAATTTATAGGGTTAACTTAATAGCAACGCAGGAATGACATAAATGATTCATGTTTTTCTGTTCTTAACAATCCAAACGCCATTTTATTTGTGCCTTAAATAAACTATTGAATATCATAATGCATTGCACTTGAATATTCCGCATGAGTTAACATCAATCAATGATTGCCATTCCTCTATTTCAGATATTTATCTGTGTTATGTTATGTACAATACGTCTTTTTGACATTTAATTTACTATTCATTAATTATATCTGTACCTAGGATGTAAAGAGTATGTGTTACAAAATGTATTAAATACCTTATTTTGAGGGGAACATGACAGTTGTTCCATTTTAATTGTTATTCTTGGAGTTATTCTGAACGAAGTGGAAATAATTGAATAACGATGTAAGCCATGCCAAGTTATGTCCATTTACTCATATGGGAATACTACATCTTTGAACTGATTTTCTGTAAAATTATTTAAATGTGACCATTACCTCCGAGGTACAGATATGTTTAAATCACCATATTGTCATACTTAAATTAAATTTAAAAACTATTTTTCAGGCTATGCGTCAGAAAAGTCATGCGGGTCCACCACCGCGACCTCCTCCAGCACATAAACTACGGCATCTTTTGTCAGCTTCAGGAGCTCCATCTCCTCCACGTCCAACGTCTAGAGATCTGCGAAGATCTTCAAGTCCTCCGTCTCCTCCACGTCCACCTAATAGACCCCGGCGGAGATCCCCATCCGGACCTCCATCTCCTCCACAGCCAACATCTAGGGACAGACGTCGGCAGACTTTTTCTTGGGATCCTGTATTTCCTCTATATCCTACTACACCTGGAGAACGTCAACGCAAGTCTTCCACTCAACCATTTCCTACGCCTGTAACACCTAAAGAACGTCGCCCGAAATCGTCGGGCCAACCATTACCCCCGCCTCCAATACCTAGGGAACGGCGTCGAAAATCATCGAGTCTGCTATTTCGTCCGCGTCGAACCGATAGGACACACCATCTAAAACATTCAACTGCACCACACAAGAAATCTGCATCAAAACCTCGACATTTAGACTCTGAGCAACAATCCCCACCTCAAGCACTTGAAACACCATTCAAAATGAAGCGTTTTTCGAGCTCATCTTCTGAACACAGCTTTTATAGTTATTCGAGTTATCCTTCGTTTCACCGCATGATACATCCCAGTGTGCCAATATTTATACCTAAACCTCTGATGCGCCAAGAAATTAAAATAATATTTCGACGAGGATTTCGTCCTGATCAACTAAGTATGGATTCACAGGTACGTAATATGTCTTTCACTACTGGCTTTATTTATGATTATGAATGCGATTTGTTATATTTGATCTTCATTTTTCGAATAAAAAGATGGTATTTTGAAACGAGGCCGCTAACTGATGTTCTCTAAAAACAAGTAATTGTTTCAGACTAGTCGAAGTCTTGAATGCTATCCTGAATTTAAAAAAGGATACTCTAAAAATTAAATGGAATCATAGACACACCTATAGAATATCAAACTAGTGATGATACAACAGCTCATACTTTTTCGCATTATTTATAAATTTGCAATTTTCGAAAATTCTGGAAGTTCAAAGAATATGAGACATACGCCATTATTTTAAATGTCCCTTGTTCCCTCCGTGGAAAAAATTAAAGAAATTTGCAGCGGTTTCTGAGAAAATGTTTCAAGTGCAATTGCATTAATTTGAAGTAGAAATTACGCGAAAAATGCTATTTTTTCAAAAAATTGTATATGACCTCTCTTAAAGAGCTGACTGTTTAGAACGGATTTTGTTTAAGACAAAACTCTCTATCTTTAGTTTTATAGTTTTGAAATGTTAACGTTTTGCAATTTTCTAAAATACAGTTTGCCGGAAATGACACGAGCCCCATTTTTTTACCGTCCTTTGATATACACCACACCATTTGAGTAGTGACGGCTTGTAAGGTAGTGCCAGTGTGCCACGGCATCAACAACACCAAGGAAGGATAAGAAAATTTTCACCACAAATTTGTGTACAAAACATCGTTTATTCAAAATGTTTTTCTTTATGAAATAATGAAAAAAAAATCTTTATGAATTACTATTCATTTGAACGAGCGTTTAGTCTTTCGATGCTCTTTCAATACTCTCTTCAAACGCACAGGGTGTAGTGCTATCTCTCGACCTCTTTCTAAACCACTGAGCCACCTGGACATTGGCACCGTCTCAGCTCATATAATGCTTTATAAAGAACGCTATGTTGGTTTGTATGCTTCTCTTATGGAAGAGACGCAGCTAAAACCAAACAGGCGCAATAGTTTACGTTCTGTCCCAATGAATGCATTAATAGTACTATCTTCATCGAGAAGGCCAACTGTCGCTAAGGAGGACCCCGATTCCCTGGTATTTCGTCTTTCCTTGTATATCGCACATGGAGAGGCGGCGTTCGCCGTGAGCGTAAGGCGTCTCCTCTTCCCGTTCAGCGATCTCAAGAAGCCGTGACTCTTGAGATTATTTTGGGCGCACAGGCTTTCAGGCTGGGTGTTTTTATTTGTTCTTATTATTTTTGTTTGTTTTCAGTTTAATCTTCATTATAAATTAATAAACACGTTCACTGTAAAATTATTTTTTTTTTGCTTTCGATTTTATTTTAGAGATTATCAAACCAGTTTTAAAATATCGCATCGATATTTAAAAACATCGGTGGGTTTTGATCGCTGTTTTATTACACATTAATGTTTTAATTTTGAACATCGATGTTTTGTTATAGATGTCGCCTCATTAACTTGCTCCACCAATACATTTAAGGAGAAAATTTAAAGAAAAAATTGGAGCCGTTTTTGAGAAAAATGTTTAAACATTCCCTATATTCCACGAAAAACTACGCAGAAACTACTCACATTTATGAAAAATTGTACATGACCTTATTTAAAGATGTCTTTAAAGAACAGATTTCATTCTGGAAAAATATTATCTATTTTCAGTATTATAGTTGTAGGAAGATGCCGAAAAAATTCACTTTTGCAATTTTCGAAAAATTGAGGGATTTTTACGAAAATGGGACCTACACCATTCGTCCATTCGTGGAGTCATTTTTGAGACAATTTTGAAAATGTTGAGGTGTCATGTATCCCCAAAATCAAAATATCCATTTCAAACTTATAGCGCCTCGAGTTCCTTTAAATCGGTTGAGAAATGTCAATTTTGGAGAAAAAGCGAATCAACATTTTAGGCGGAAGCGTTACCACAGACAGACCATTTTCCGTCAGTAGATTTTTTGCTATCAAGGACCCACAAAACATGGATTTTGACTTCAAAAGATTGTAGAGGAAGTAATTTGCTACATACAGGAACGAGATTTTATTTCTTTTATTCCAGGGCCAGAGACTAAAAGTTTTTCAGTCGAAAAATCGGCATTTTAGGTCGCACGATTACAATATTTTCTCTTCTTAGGATGTGAGGCGAGAAAGTAGACGTTCTGAATTTAAACCATATGGGCCGGCGACGTATCTATTTTTTATTCATTTAACTTCTCTATTTCGTTCATCTATGGATATTTTAATCTATTTCCACTGTAGGCGATCTTTTTTCGAATTTGTTTTTTCGAGATTTCGATGTTTTTTCGAGATTTGTAGGTTGTACGATAACTATTGGAAATGTTCTACCCATTTTAGTTTCTCGCCCTTTCATCGTGAGGGGAGAAAGTAGTGTAATCGTTTTCCGGAAAACGTCTAATTTTCGAGAGAAAAGCTCATATTGTCGGGCCCTGGTAACGGTAAATCTTGTTTACGTTATACGTAGGAAATTACTTCCTCTAGCACGTTGTGTAGTCAGAATTCATGTGTTTTGGGTCCTTGATAACGAAAAATTGATTGACAACAAAATGGCTCTTAATTTTTGGATTAAACTTTGTTCTCGGAAAACGTTAAGGATGCTTGAAAGAATGGTGCAAATCTCTTTGACGATGATATTCCTGATTTTTGAAAAATTACAAAAGTTGAAAAAATTTTGACATCTTTCTACAACTAGAAGAGTGGAGATAGAGATTTTTTCTTAGTGAAATATTTTGTTCAAAGGTAGATTTTGTAATAATATTATGTACGGTTTTTCGAAAACGAGTGGGTTTTGAGTAAAATATAGGTAATTTTTTAATATTTATTTTCTCAAAATAGGCTCCAAATATGTTCTTCGAATTTTATTCTCGTATGCATTAAAGTGCGGTAAAAAATGGTGACAGCCCCATTCCCACTGTTTTCTTAATTTTCTTAAAAAAACTTATTCTTAAAAGAACTCCTATTTTTCATGCTTTTGTGTACTCGAATAGAGAAAAATTCGCGTAGTATTTTAGGACGGGTCCTATTTTCATCAGGACATGAAATTTCGAAAATTTCATAAGTTCTTTTTTTCGAACCTGCCCTACCGTTTAATATTGAAGGTAGTAATATTTTGCCAATGAAAGATATTCCTCAATATTTGACCTTAAATCATTTCACGTACACTTTTTCAAAACAATAGTTTTTGCGTAATTTTGGTTCATATGGTAATATAGTTAAATTTGTTTTCGATTCTGTCTTACGCCTTCAATATTGAAGTTAGATATTTTTTTCTTAATGCATTGTGTTTCTCAATATGAGATACTTAATGAGTACTACAATATGAGATACAATGCGATACACTTTTTCCAAAATATTGGTAGTTCTCGTTCAATTTTTGTTTGTGTCATTTGATATTTTGAGATTGTGGCTGAAGTATTAGTACGAAAGATAATTCAATATTATAATGTTACGAATCCATTACCAATAGAACGAGAAAATATTTCCTGTTGAAGCACCACTAGTTTCACACGGAGCAGTGCATATGTATCTACATGTATTGTTTATTAAATATGTTGATTTTTTTAGGTATGTTATGTTCCTCTTCCTGCGACGCTCCATGAATCGGAGAAAGCTGCAAGACTGTTAGAAGAACAAGCAAGGCTTGCCAAGGAAAAGGCGGAGGAGGAGGAAGAAGGTGGAGAGAAGGATGGCAAAGAGAAGAAGGAGGGGGCGAAAAAAGGGGGGAAGGAGGGGGAGAAAAAAGAGGAGGGGAAGGAGGAGGGGAAGAAGGCGAAGAAGGTAGAGAAGAAGGGGATGAAGGAGGAAGTGAAGGAAGAGTCGAAGGAGGGGGGGAAAAAGGATGGGAAGGAGGGGGACAAAAAAGAAGGGAAGGAGGGGGAGAAGGAGGAAGTGGAGGAGGAGGAAGAGTCGGAACCTGAAGAAGTTGAAAATGTTATATTTTTATATAATAGTGTTACCCCTATGGATTTTCTTAGACGTTTAGGATTCAATGTCGAAGAAGCGTCTATAGCATTGAAAAAGGACGAAACAAAACGACGCCTTCGGGCTGCATTGGACGAAGTAAGTTTTCTTAAATTTTTATCTATTACTGCTCTCTTGTTGGTTGTAATGAAGAAACCATTCGCTTGGCGCAAAACCCCCTCATTTCCATTTTTCTATAGAATTTGAGAGATGATGGTTTCACGAAAGCATGTATCGATTTGCCTAACAGTTTATCCATATCCATTACTGTGGATGAAACAAATAGATAAACTTTCGATTTATGCAGAATATCCTCATATCTTGGACATGAGGGTTTTTTACTCAAATTACTTGGTACGAATACTTGTTGCCATATCGTAGTTTGAATCAAATAAGGGAATTGATTTATTCAAAACTCCTTGAAACAAAAGTATTTTATCGGTTATACTTGAAAATAATCAATAAAAATGTGAAATTTGGTCACCCCCAAATTCATGCATGTTTGGCGAAACTGAGAAGAAGGTGGCGGTAACGATAGTTCACAAAAGAAGAGCAGATAAGTTTCACTAGTAAAAGACCACGTGAAAAAGACGTAAGGAGAACGTGAATATAGTGCTGCCATTTGCACTAGATTCTTGTAAAATGTAATGCTTTTTGCTATTCCTATGTATTCTTCTACTTTTCAGTAGAAGTAGAAGAATTCCTTGGATTTAAAAACTTTCTTGCTATCGTCGCCTCGGTCTTCCGGGGTATCTTCTTCCTACAGGTCTAGTGTCTCTCGAGACCCTTACAATTCTATCTTCATTCATTCTATCAATGTGTTGATTGCGTTGTCTCCTACGTGATATTATCCATTCGGAAATGGGACTAATTTTAAATGTTGTTCTAATGTTATCGTTTCTTTTTCTTTCCAATGACGTTTTGTTTAAAGTTTTCCTCAACAACATTCCTGCCACTTTTAGCTTTGGATGCTTTTTGTTTCACATCGTGTCTCTGCTGCATATGTTACAATCGGTCTAACTACTGATTTATAAATTCTTACTTTTGAGTCTTGTCTCAAATATTTGTTGTACCACACTGAGTAATTTAAGCAATTCTGTTTTCTTTCAATGCTTGTTCTTTTACCTCCTTATTCATCTGTCCTGAACATGTGATCATTATCTCCAAGTATTTTGTATCTAACACTTGTTCTGTTGGTTGATCATTTACCACGAGCTTACTTGGAATATGATCTTTCGCTTTTGTCATACTTTTAGTTTTTTATGGAGATCGTCAAATTATAGTTTCTTCAGATTTTATTAAATTCAGGGAGAAGCCGTTGTAGGCCATCTTCATTTGCGGCTACCAATACTACCAATACTTGCGGCTACCATCGTCCGCATAACAAATTATGTTTATGTTATATTTACCCATTCTGTATCCTCTTTTGTTTTAAGCTGATTGATTATCTTATTCAATGCTAGATTAAATAGTAATTATATATATATATATATATATATATATATATATATATATATATATATATATATATATAATATATTAAAGGAATGAGGTAGTGTAGTACATTTCTTTCCCGCAATAGTCTGATGACATCTATAAGACGTATATTATCAAATGCTTTACTTAGATCTATAAAGCATAACGATATTGGGTTAATGAATTCTAGTGACTTTTTTAATTATTTTTTTATTTAAGGTCGCATCAACATCTAGGTTATTAGCGACCACTATTGGAGTTAACGGTAACTCTACCAATGTACGACTAACTAGTATATTTCATCGTTACAGGATCTTCCTCTCCTGAATCCCTGTTGATGATCTTCCCACTCTATCATGCTGTACAGCTCGTTCGCTAAATGTCTCGTCACAAATTTGAGGATGGGACTCAAGAGATTTATTCCTCTCTAATTATCGGGGTTAAGTTGGTCTCCCTTCTGGAATAACGGTATGAGGATGCTTGTCTTCCAATCCTTGGGTATCTTAGATCTTCTTCATTAATTTAGTTATTTCTTCAGTTAATGTGTTTCCACCATACTTTAAGAGCTCATTGCAATCTGTTGCATAGATACAACGAGAAACGTGTTTTGCATGTTTTATTTTTTCTCAGCATCTATTGCGTATCAGGCTGAAGAAATTGCTGAGACGGGGAAACATAGTTCAATTTGAAGGTATTTTTGTCAACGAATTTTGACGCCAAATTCATATAGAAAAAAAAATACATTTTTGAAATTCATTTTCGAAGTGATAACGTTTGAGTCCTGTCTCAATATTTCCCCCTAAAATGGGTCTTATAACGTTCTGTAACACCAATTGTTTTAGATTTTTAAATAATGTGGACGGTAGTGAAAAAAGATTAAAACCAATTTTTTCAGTTTAAACATTTGAAATTCGCACCTAAATATGATTGGAAAAAACGGTTTAACCGATATACTTCTTCGGCATTTTCCCTTTAGGAGCTTGCCGTTTTCACCCTCCACAACTCTCGATCCTCCCAATCTCGTGGTTTGAGGCCTCTATCCTTCATAACTTCCTGAATGTATTTTTCACAGTCTATAACTGGTCTTCCTCTTTTTCGCCTCTCAGGTGGTTGCCATTTTAAGATCTTGTGTGGCCATCTGTCTTCTGACATTCACTAAACATGTCCATACCACTGTATTGCTCTATTTTCCAAGGTCTTTGTAATAGAACAAATTATATTCATCCTTCTCCATATTTCTTTATTTCGCACTCTGTTCCTGCGAATAAGTTATAGGCATCGTCTCATGTAGTCCATTTCCACTGTCCTTATCTTATCTCTTATTTTTTGTGTTTGTTGGCTTCCTTTTTCAGGGGTTTTGCAATTGTAGCACTTCCATGAATGTTAGTTTGTGAAGCTCCCACCGTACTGTTTTTGTGGAAACGATATTACTCAAGTGACTGTAGAGTTCAGCAGTCACTGCTGCCGCTTAGTTTTATGTTGCCTGGCCATAATCCTTTTTAAAGCTCGTCGGTCTCTGTTAGTTAACTTTGGCTTTCGCCCACTATTGAAATTTTACCATGCTTTGTGTATGATGTCATTACTGTGGACACTGTCGCTCGTGAAACGTTAAAGAGTTCAGCTGTTTTCGTCACATATGCTTCCGCTAACCGCGTTCCAACGATTTGCTCTCTTTCGAAGTCTGAGAAATCACACATTTCACCGATCGCTTGTGTTCACCGTCGCAGACAAAAGCCTATAATATACTGCCATATAACTTTCAAAATGTGGCACGTCAACTGTCCAATGTTACCGCGTCGCAGATTTTACACGTCCGCAGTGGCACCAACATGCAAAAAAATGTATTATATTGCATGGTATCCATATTATTTTGCTCAATCTCTGTATATAGAAAGAAGAAAAAACTTGTAACTTATTAAGACATCACCCGTTATAGTTAATTCAATTTACAGAATTTTAATTCATTGAATCTTATTTTATAAAAATTGTTGTTTATTTTTCATAGGCACGAATATGGGTGAATCATTTAACAGCAATGCAAGGGACACTAATATTATTTTTGTGTCAAGTAGTTAAAACTCAAGTAATGAGATATTTCCTGCAAATTGTTGAAGGAATTGTGAATAACAGAATAAACAATGCTTCGGAGATTGATGGTAAGTACTTCACCTTGAATATTCTTCCATTTAAAGAAAAAAATACAATTTAAATTCAGTGCAAGATTATGTTTAAGGAAATTCATAAAAATTAAATGTATTTAGAAAAATATATTTAATGTATAACTGACAATTTCATAAAACGTTTGCAAATCAATATTTATTTAAACATTTGTATCTATTATTAGATTAGATTTATTTGAATGCAATTGTGTACAAGTCGTCAATAACTTACGAAGTGAATTAACGATACCAATAATAATAATAATAATAATAATAATAATAATAATAATAATAATAATAATAAGTGCTTGATTTATAAAATTGTAGGTGCCGGAATATGCCCCAATTCACTTATTAATTTTATAGAAATAATTATATATTTATAGTATAATTTAATTATTATTCCCAAGGTACTGGAACGTCGTTCCATAATAATAACAATTACAACTATAACAGTTATACCGCTCTATCCAGATGCATAATGCTCAAGGACCGAACAGAGGTGAGATGCTAGTCGCTCAAGAAGTGAATAAGTATTGGAGAGACATGTAGACACAAAGTAAACGCCACAATGTAAACGCAGGATTGATCCAAACTTTTAAACAAGTGTGCAAAGACGTACCCATGATGAATGACCATTGTATAGACATTGAAGATGTTAAAAGAGCTGTGAAGAAAACTTTGAACTGGAAGGGAACCGGGAGAGATAACACACATTATTTCTGCTATAAAAACTTTCCTAGCATTTACGAAACAATGACAGGGTTATTCACAAAAGCCCTGAATAATCCAGAAGCCCTACCATCATTTTTAGTTTATGGATGAACTTGTCTCATCCCAAAATCCAAAATCCCCAGCTCTGATCCCGGGAAATATGGGCCTATTACGTGCTTACCAACTTTATACAAACAACTAATTTCAATAATAGCACACAGATAAGATTTATCCTGTGTTGCCAGTTGAACAGAAAGAATGTCGTAAAGGTTTCCTTGACTGTAAGGAAATCTAACTACTAAACAAAGTAATTTTGAAAAATGTAAGGAAACGAAAACGTAATAAACGTATGGTTTGGACTGACTACCAAAAGTTCTTTGACAGTGCACCACACGATTGGATTTTGAAGACACTGGAGATATATCGATATTTTCCTACACTTTTTGAATTTGCAAGGCAAGTATGAAGCAGTGGAGTACCAAGTTACTAATACATAGCGGAAAAGAAATAGTAGAAACAAGAAGTATTCAGATTAACAGGGGAATTTTTCAAGGAGATTCACTATCCGTCTGCTTTTTGCATTAGTTTGATTCCACTATCTAGACAGTTATCGCACACTGACTTTGATTACAAGCTTCTCAGTGATAAAGGACCTGTAAAATTTGTTTTAAATGGATGATCTTAAAAATGTCTGCTAAGAATGAAGTGATTCTCTCCTAAATGCTGTCGTTCGTCAATGATTTTAGCAATGACATCTGAATAAAATTTGATATTGACAAATGTGCAAAAGACAATTTAAATTAAGGCAAAGTGACAAGGTCAGAGAGCATTGAAGTTCATATGCACACTATGAAGATCTTGAGAAGGTAGAACTTACAAATATCTGGGCATTGAAGAATGTGATACCATCTCGAACGACACAGAGAAAGAAAGAATTCGCGGGGAGTATTGCAGAAGAGTGAAACCTTTGAGCCCACTGTGAACTCCAGGAAATATTTACAATAGGTAGATTAGCAGTGCCTGCAGCCGGGTACAGTTTTGGATTCGTGGGGTCAACTAAGCCAGAAATTTGAATCATGGATCGAAAAACCAGAAAACTGTTTACAGTGCATCATGTCGCCCACACTCGAGCTGATGTTCCTAGTGTTTGTGTCACGTATGGAAGGAGGACGTGGCCTCAGACAAATTGATGTCTCCTGGCACAATGAAATAGTCGGGATGGAAATGAATGTAGTCAGTCTTCGAGATGACCTACTAATGAGGCTGGTCATTAAATGTGACCAAAAAATGAGAAACAGAAGCATTGTAAGTGTAGCAAGAAGCATTACGAAGATGACTATACACGACACGCAAAACACGCAGAGCTCGCTCGTGGCACATAGCGAAGTCGCTTGCCTTTCACCACTGAGGTCCGGGTTCGATTCCCGTCATATGAAATTTATTCCAACAAAACGAGTTTGGCTGCTTTACAAGGGCTGGTCCAACCCCTGTGAAGCGTCCTAAACCCTACCCCTTTACTAATTCCTTCCCATTTCTCGCCGCTGGGTAGTGACGCAAGAGCGCGTAGTAGGAGGCGCGTACGCGGAGATTCTACCTGGCGGTCCTCTTGTCAACCAACAGACGAGACGAGACTTGCATACATATACACTCATACTCTCCGCTTACATACGAGATATTAATGGAGGATTACTCCTCGCTCGACACGGGGCGAAGAGACGCGTTGCGTCGATTAAGGTCGCAACAAATTAAAAAAAATAATAACACAGACATTGAACTTCTGATGCTACTTATCATGCAATGTGAGACACAAAAAATGTTAAAGGAATCGTGGAGAGGCAAACCACTCCAACGACAATTACTGAAAAGAATGGTCAAGATGCTGATGAATAAAGATCAATCATTTATGAGGCTTCCCTTCATTATGCAATTTTTTTAAAACTGAATTTTTTTATTATTATATGGAATAGGCCCTATATATCGTGGAAAATATTTCAAAAATTCTTTTTTCAGACATTAAGACTTAATATCAAAAATATACACTTTGCTTATGTGCAAAGGTGCGCATTGAATCAACATTTCTGACAGTCAAATGCAGATATCCATCAATAGTCATACTATTTTTTTTCATAAAAAACAAAAACTAATACTTTTCTCCTATAAAGGACAGCTTTTTTTGTAAACATATTTTACAAGAACAAATAAACGTATTGCACATGATTACTAACGTTTTTTTAAACCAATGACAATGGATATCCATTTAACAAATCTTCCCTTTGTTTTAACACAGGTTTACTTCATATTTGGGCAAGCTAAAATGTGTATCCTTAGCACCCTGATAATTTGCAAGTTCGTAATGTTTACTTTCTCACTACTACTTACGCAGTATAGAGAAAGTATTGTAATGCTGCGCTAAAAGACGGCGAAATTTCGACACAAAACTCTTATTGCCGAGCTCTGGTAACGAAAATTTGGGTAAATCTTAGTCCTATGTATAGTAAATTATTTCCTCTAACACGTTGTTTAGTCAAAATCCATGTTATGTGGGCCCTTGATACCGAAAAAATTGATGGACGGCAAAACGTCTGTCTGTCAACTCTGGTGCCTAAACCGATCAGCCGATTTTTTTCAAAATTGATATTCCCCAATCGATTTGGCTGATGTTACGGTCCTTTGAATTTGAAATCGATATTTTAATTTTGCTGGGTATTTTAGATGAAGCCCTTGGAATATTTTCAAATTAAAAAGGGTCCAATTTTTTGATTAAATTTTGTTGTTTTTTTAAGACTGATTTTGAAATTAGGGCAAGTAAACTTTTTCGAGAATTTAGATACATTTCGCGTAATATTTCGTCAATAGAGAAACAAATAATATGTAATAAATATAAAAAAATAACCTTACTATAACCTCAATACCAAAATTAGCTTAATGCGCAGATTTGCAGATATGCAAACTTTTTTAAACCCGTGAAAGCCACACACGATGCCAAATCCAGTGTTTTTTACACTTCTTAAGCTTATAGCAGTACAAGTCAAATTAGAAAAAAATTGCAATCGCCAATTTACCCTGAAACATCAACATATAGCTTTCACAAAACCAAGACTAGCGTGTCACGTCGTAGGGATGCCCTTTGATTGCCACGAGTACGTTGAAACCACATACGGGCATTCGATGGGCTAATTCCTAAACCCAGCGCTAAATGGATACTTAATGAAACACCAAATAAGAGCGCCAGAGAATTTATTGTCCTTTGGTTGTTCTAAAACCGTTCAGAAGATCGCTTTGCACATGTGCAAAGCGGCGCATGGAAGGGTTAAAAGGGGAAGAATGAAGCCAGAATTGGAAGCGTTGTAATAGCTGCCCACGATCAGGCGTTGAGAACATCACATTATGATAAAATTTCCCAAGATAATTGCCGCATGTGCCCGGAACAAGTAGAAACCATTGATCACATCGTCAGAGCTTGCCCACTTCTAGCAAAGACCGAATACTTGAAAAGACGCAATAGGGAGAGTAGTTACCGCCACTGGCAGATCTGGACCCCCTCGAAGTTCCAATCACATGCTCCAAGTGGTATGAACACTCACGAAAAACGGTGACGTCTGTTTAACTGTGCTCAATACTGTAGGACCAACAAATTCAAACTGATCGCTCGACAGCGGCAAACAAACATGGTATTGTTATCCGGGATTTGGAGAAAAAAGTGCCTACTTGTAAATGATACTATGCCGTGCGAGCAAAACGTCGTAATAAAGGAAGCAGAGAAACGTCTTAAATACAAGAGTTTGAAAATCGAGATCAGCCTAATGTGGAGCGTCAAAGCACAGGTTGTCTCGATAGTTATCGGAGCTCTGGGATTTGTTCCGCAAAATTTGTGTAAGAACTTGGCTAAACTCCAACGTTATTCAAAGACTGGGATGTGCAAGACATTGCGCAAAATGTGGGCTGTACCCAAAAAAGCAAAGTATTGTAGAGGCACAGACAGTCCCTAGATCTGCTCCTTAGGAAGCTGGTTGCAACCTGGAGTAGATTTTATATTCAACCTGCTCCTAACATCTTTTGTCGTGGAGTTGAGGAATAATACTAATACTAATGCTGATAATAATAATAATATAATAATAATAATAATAATAATAATAATAATAATAATGGAAAGGGCGTATGCAACATGATCAAAATAGCACGATATTAAAAGATTAAAGTGAGAGAATGAAATTCTTGAAGTAATGCCCTCGCTACATATTAGCGGCAAGTAATCATGAAAACATCGAATTGAAAGGCGTCCGGACCTGATCATTTACAGAACTTTTCGTACAAATAATTCCCATGCATTGACAAATGCCTTAGCCTTACACCCAAAAGTACCTAACTTCCTTTGCCGTGTGATGTAGAGCTGAAACACACATCTGCATCTTTCAACCAAACATCAGTCTGTAATCTCCAGACCCATCTACATTAGTAGTGGTATCTTCCAAGGAGATTCTTTAAGTGCACTATGGTTCTGCTTGGCAATAAACCCGCTCAGTAAAACACTCCGTAGCGATTATTACATTATCAACCATCTGTTATACACGGATGACCAGAAAATATATATGCAAAATCGAAATAACAGCAAATTCAAACTGATCGCAAAGACAAAATTCTTGACATTACCTCCAGATTTGGCAGAAAGATACTATGGAATTCGTATAAATTGTGATAAATGCAAATTAGTTCATTTTGAAAAGGGGAAATTTGTCGCCTCTGAAGGATATTGTGTAACACCTGATGAGGCTCTGAAGATCTTGAAGATCCCAACCAAAACAAATATTTAGGAATCCCGCAGCTGCAAGGAATTGATCACACAGAAGTAAAAAAGAATTTGAAACAGAACTTTTTACAGAGAATTAAAGCATACTAATAACTGAACTCTGTAGTAGATACACGGTAAAAGGTCTTGGTATTAAAAAAGTGGATATTTCCTATACGAAGTAAATTATTTTTATAACACGTTGTGTAGTCAGAATCCAGGTTCCTGGAACATTGATTCCGAAACAATGACGGCAAATCGTCGTCTGTAATCAACCCCAGCGCTTAAACCATTCAGCCGATTTTCTCCAAAATTGATATTCCTCAAACGATCTGAACGAATTCGAGGCCCTGCGAGCTTGAAATGGATATTTTGATTTTTGACGTGCAACAATAACAACAACTTTTTGAATAAACTTTGCCCTCCCTCGGATAGCGTAAAGGACGCTTAAGAGAATGGTGCAGGTCTCATTTTCGTTGAAATTCCTGATTATTTTTTTAAAAATTGTAGAACATTTTTTAACATTGTTGAAAAACAAAATGCGCTCTACGAGGCTTGACTGCCAAAGGAACACATGACAAAGGTCTACATTCCCCCTCATCCTACTTGTGTAAGTTGTGAAAATGACGACCCTTTTGTATTTTTCAAGATGTTTATAGCAACCTACTCCTTTATAGGAATAAGGTCCATTAAACGAGCTTCAAATGCTTTGAGATATGAAGTATTGGAAACTTTAAAAGCAGGTAATTCTCTTGTGTTACAGGTTTTATCACTGTGCTTAACAGAATAGAGGATGGGACACTAAAATTAACCGGCAAAACAGAGCCAATGGAAGAGGTAGTATATTGATTTACATAAACATATTTGATGATTTTTTACTTTCTGAAATGAGAAAGTATATTTTATATTTATTGAAAATAGTACTTAAGTTTGCTTCTGAATTTCCTTTATAAGCACTACTTATGTACTATACTTGAAGGTAAAGGGCTCTGTGTCATCATTACTACCTAATTCTATAGGAGATTTATATTTACAGTTTAAAGATGTTTTTGCCGTTTGAATGACAGTGACTATGATATTATTTTGATGTATTGTTGTATTTTGGTCATAGTTCGCAATATCTCCAGGAACGCCATGAAATTGGAACAAGAATGTTAAAATATTCCATTTTAACAAAAATGAACATAATGCCCTTTACCTCCGAGGTACAAATCACTATTTTTAAAACTTTGCTTGAATCAATTGTTGTAAAATTGTGGAAATTCGTAGATATTGCTCTGCAATTGTAACGACGGTTAGAACGCTCGGGATTCGATTGCTTCGCCACGGCCACGTGGGGGAGGAGCACTCTGGACGCAAACGATAATAAAACATTTGTAAATAAATAGAATATTTTCAGGGGCGAATGTAAGAATATTACAAAGATTGCACGAATGACAGCGTTCATTGAAAGAGTGTTGAAAACGATAAGAATAAATATGAGAAAAGAGAGGAAGGGGAGTACGGACGGACCTAAAACCAATGAGAAACATAGGACGATGCTGTTTTCAAATGGACAGACTGGTAACCGGAAGCGCGTAAGGAGAGCTGGTCCTGACAGAAATTCATCTGTAATTAACACTATATTGTTGCCAGAAGCGGCAGTCTGTAAAAGTCATGCCAGATTTGTTTAAGATAAGCAATGCATGTTACTAGAAGGGCCTTCGAGCAGAAACATGATTAAACGGAAATTTAATACCCGAATTAATATCGGGATGTATTTTGTCAAGGGGGACTGGTTGAGGCCGCCCCCACCGTGCAAGGACGTGCAATTGTGACGGAGGTACGATTGTGGCGAGTTGTCGCCGGGATCTACGAACAGTCGCACTTCACAAGTAGAGATATTGTAGGAACTTTAGAGATATGGTAGAAACTGTTCCAGGTAGGAGAGGAGCATGGCCGTATATAAGAGCAAAAATTATTCTACGTAATTTATAGTGTAATTGTCATTGTTTACACTGGCGAAAAAGTATTGTTACATCGGGAAGGACACGGGCGGTGACGCTGGTGGTAAAAGATGGGGTGCGCCCTGATTAACATGTCTCGAATTACCGGTACTCTGCGACGAAATGGCTATCAACAACGCAGTTTTAAAATGCGGGGTCCACCGTGATGAGGTCTTTCTTTTCCTAGGGCTTTTATCCGGCCGACAGCCGGTTGCCCTTTACGTCCCGAAGGGACGCATATTCGACCATACACTAGACAAACACTTGCGGGCTCCTCTGATCTGGGGTCAGCAGAACGCGAGGCCCTCCGCGACAACACACACACAAAGTCAAGGGACAAACAGTCATGCCCAAGGCGGGACTCGAACCCGCGACCCTTCGGACCGAAGCGCTGAGTCGGTACTCGCTCTTAGCCACCTCGGCCATCCAGGTCGGCGTGATGAGGTCTAATAGGGAAATAGTGTGCCTAAGAAAAGGTCTCTTTTCGAACGCATGTGATCCTGATGTTCAATTTCTAGAGTCCTTGCTTGTAGAACTGGGTGTCTAAGGTGTGTCCAGGAGGAACGAACTCACTGTGCACTATCCCCTTTGTGTAAAAGAAAAGGAATGAGCGTGACTTACATGTGCGATTTGCTCATGCGAGCCTTCTTGGGGCGCGGAAACGTCGAGGTCGGCCACTCCGCTCTGCCTCTTTCTTCCCGGGTCGTAGTCGAAGATCCACGTCTCATCTCCGTGATAAGTGTCCAAAACATTGGATGAAACATTTCGAAAGTTTCCACCGGCGTCTTGTTCAGCTTCACCCAAAAACTTGATCGCGTATCTTTGAACCAATAATTGAAATTATTTTCTTCATCGCGACGCGACTACTACACAGCATCTCCCAAACATACGTTCTACCCTCCCCAAGGCATGGAGATAATGAGCTAGAAACCGTTGGAAAGCTAAACCTCCCGTTACTTTATCCAAATCAATCTGCAACTTATAGTCACGTAAAAAAATTGCGATGCATTACTTTTGGAACAAACCTGTGTGTGTGTGGAACAAACCACACTATTATAACGGCTCCTTGAACGAATTGGCAATTAGCTTGTCAGTTTCCTTTAGCTCTGACTTTAGCTAGAGCTTTCCCTGACGGTTTATAAAACACCGGTCGCGATGGAGGCTTCAAGTCAACTCCCATCAGTTCAGCAACCAGAACAACTTCCAAAGCTCAAATCAACAGCTTAACCGACAATATGAAGCCCATCGGCATCAACGCAGCAATATGAACTCTTCCAGAAAACCTCAATGTATGTTTACAGTCAACTTATCAGCTCAGTAATCAGCCTTTAACCATTGGCATGTATTTCCGGTAAGCAGAGCTGACTATAACTTCATTCAAGGTGACAACTCATTCGCAAGCGACCAGATGTATCATTCAAACAATATGAGAGACAAATGTCTGGGCACAGTGTTAATGAACCATCACCTCTTAATGAAATAGTAAATTGTTCAAAGTATGCACTCTTTCCCATTTTATATCAGTTTCATAGTACTACTCAATTTACATTACTGGTATTTCCCATTTTCAGTTGTTACAATGTGCCCGGGTGGTTTTCAAAATAATCGTTTCATTTCTTTTTCAGTTACCTTGGTCAGATTCAATTTCCATTTCAACTAAAAAGGCATTTACAATGCATCGTTACATTCAGCTTTACAATATTGCACGAGCAGAGGTAAGAAAAGTTGTAATCTACAATATCTACAAAAGAGAGAATAAATATAATCCAGAATCAGAGTTAGATGTGCTGGATGAAAACTGTTCGCCTAAATATTCCTTTATTTTCGAAGGCAGTATTCTTTTTAAGAAGAGTCACGTTGTAACGTCGCTAATTTGTAGAATCTGTATTACAAAACAAAGTGAAATGTAAAAATACTCGTAATATACCACTTTGTGTACAATTCACATAGTTTGAAATACGAAGTATGTCGGTTTATTAATGCCATAAGCCAAGGATCTCATTAAAACAAAGAAAATGTATTCAGTTTCAACAATAATTACTTTCAGTCATCGGCCTCTCGTGTGCTAATCATTTCACTTGTGAATAATCTATCCTATAAATCACGATATTATATAATCTTCACTTCTGAAGGAAATTTGGCGTTGCTCGGGCATCACAATGGTCTATACGATAGGAAAAGATTTGAACTAAAACTATAGTATAAAACGGAATAAATTGTTTTTCCATCCACGCTCCGCTCTGCCACAGTCCGCCACGCTCCGGTCTCCCCCCTTCTCCCCCTTGTTCTCACCCCCCACAATTGCCATTGGATTGAATAAGTACCATACTTTTAAAATACGAAATTGGGAAGTATCATAGAAATATCTATTGGAAAACTGAATTGGAAGGTAACTTGAAGTTTCGAATATGTTTATTACTTTTCCTTTTATTGTTGCAAGACGTGATATTTTAATACTTCGAAGTTTTAAAATATTTCAAGGAACCTCCGATTACGGTAAGTGGGCGGCGTGAGATGTGGCGGGATGGCAGCGCGGAGGGGGAAAGCAGCGGCCAGAGGCAACGTGTAAGGCTTAGTACAGATCCTTGGAAACGCGCTAGAGGTTTGAAAATCCCTTTTATTGTTAACTAATTAATTAATTATTGTATATTTTAAATACAGCGCCACCGCAAACTACGGCATGTACTATGACGCTGGGCATTATTTTGTTTATCTGTGTTATCGGTGGAGTTGTGAAACCTTCAAAACTTATCTACATCATAATCCTCAGTTCAGACACTTGTGACGAAAATGAATTCTACCAATAAATGTTCAAAAAACGTAAAAATCAATTTAATTTTGGAGACATATTAAAATAATTATTATATAGAGATTAATCGAAATAGCTGGATTTCTACCAATTCAAAACCAGGAGAATATGCATTATTAAAATATTTAAAGTTTCAAGTAAACACGTCAACAGAAAAAAATTGAATGTTCAAAAAATGGAAAAATCAGATTTTTGTTAATAGTTGTTTATCTTGCAGAAGGAGGTTGTGTTTTTGGTAAGTCTCATTATTATTGCTGTAGAAGATGAATTGACCGGAGCAAAAGTTGAATGTTACTAATATTTTATTATTGTAAACTGATTCTACCCAAGGGGGTAGACATTTCCTAAATTTAAGAAAATTCTCAATAATGTAGTATGTTTGAGGCAGCCAACCCCTCGTGTCTATTGGGAAACAATAAGAAAGAAAACTTTTCATGATATACTACAACCACAATAATTTGAATGGGAGAGAACATACACATGTAATTAAAACGTTCTAGAGAAGGCACTATAGAGAAAATTTGGCAAAGGCACTGATAGAGCATTCATGTGAAGAAATGGCCGATAGGCATTTAATTTACCTACGTATCTGCTAACTGCAACATTTCCCAAACAGCCGTCCATTTCGTCGTGAAATGGTAGCACGACTTTTTTGTTACAGTGTTTCAAGCCTTAATTTGCTATTGAACATGGAGCAATTCTCCTTGAACGTAGTATTAAGTCATTTCGCATGGAGTAATTATCCTTAAACGTAAACATTTTATTATAGTGCCATTGTTTTTTATCTTTATTGGCCAGGGGCTATTAAATTGACTACTATTAAAGTAGGCCAGTGTATGGCACTATGTTTTTCTCGAAGACCCTTATACGACAGTTCCTTATAAAACGAAGACACGAAGTAATGCCCTGCGTCGTTGCACGTGCCGCAGCCTGCGGTGGCTGAATTCAACCGCACGCCCGGAAGTGATATTAAAACCAATTTTTGTGAAGACTTTTTTTTGAAAAATTAATGTGCTTTTTTTAATAATATGCAACAAAATCATGGGGATTTGTTTGTCATAGTTGTTGCCGGAGATCATGTGTATAGAGATAATTCACAATTGCATATTGGTTCGAGTATACATTTATTCTTACAGTTATTTACATTAGCTACAAAGTTATTTACATTAACTAAGAAATTAAAAGTTCCCCTTAGAAGTGAATATTATTGTGTTTAATATTAGATTATTTTTAATCATGGGAATATATCATTAATTGACTGTCAGGTAATAAAATGCTTTCTACATTTTTGCTTTGTCCAACATACATATTCAAATTTTCAATTTCACAAGAGCAATTCAAATTTTTACAATTTCTCAGTATTTATCATATTTTGCAACATGATATTTTGCCAAACACTTTTTGACATTGAAACGTTTGCCAAACATTTAAATGAATGTAGTTTTATTTAATGTGAGATAGATTGTCATTATTAGATATAAAGATTCTGCTAACGACTTCTCTGCTATCATTCTTGCTACATACGATCTATTACATAATTTTATTTGATTCTCGTACCATTTAATTTGTGTTGATGATATTGTGCTCTGTTTCAGTCTTATAACATCCGTGGATATCGCCACCTCAAAGAATCAGAAATACAATTACTGAAATATTTAACCTTACGATACCGGCAATCAATACAAAATCATGCACCTCTACTAGCCCGTTATATAGGGCAAGGAAAGCTTCGAACTCGAATGCAACTAGACGGTAAATTACATTTTTTATATGCTTATTGAAGACATGTTTTCTATGAATACAAGGCAATGTTGCATACAGACGACTGGGAATTGAAAATATCATTGTCTCAAATAAACTGAAAATTGATTATCATTTTCTGATATGTTAAACACAATTTTAACCGTTTTAAAAATTAAGTTTTTATGAATTTCAGAATTTTTAGCCAGAAAAATAATTTTGAGTTATTCTTCAATAAAACATATTTTGACTCACCAGACACCTAATATTGTGTAAACCTACTTCATAGAATTATTTTTAGACTAGTTTTCTCATTGGAACTGCAGTGCAGGCCTATAAATAAAATGCTGCAAGTGGCACACGTACTCTTACGAAATAAGAAAGCATTTGGTTTAATTTGATTTATTGTTGTGAAAAAAAAAACAATAGAAAACTGTTTGTGACGTATGGGTGAGAAGTATAATCTCCCCACGATTACTTGAACTCCAGAATACCTTTCCCCACTCTTTTACTCTTCAGAGTTGCATGATGAATAACAGAACCAACATTTAAAACTAATATTTTCGCTCCCGAGTTACAGAAAATTGTTAGCATCGGTAAACGAACTACAAATTTTATTTTTGCTTTCTCGCCTTACGAATACATCGTAAGATGAGAAAGTTATGTAATCGTGCGTCGGAAACGGCGGATTTTCCCCAGAAAAACTCTTATTTCCGGGCTCTGATAACGAAAAAGTAGATAAATAGTGTTGCTAAATTTAGATTAAAAAAAACTTCTAACACGTGATGTAGCCAGAATTCATGTTTTGTTGGTTCTTGACACCGAAAAATCTATTGACGGCAAAAAGTCCGTCCGTCTGTCCGTCCGTTTGTGGTCAACGCTAGCGCCTGAACCGTTCAGATTTTCTTCATGATTGACATTCCCCAATCGATCTGAATGAACTCGTCGCTTCGGGATTTTCAATTGATAACTTGATTTTTGACGGTACTTCAGATGAAACGTCAAAACATTTTCAAAATTTTCTCAAAAACTGTTCCAAATTTCGTCTTTCTACATCTATAATATTGAAGAGAGAGGTTCTTTCCTTAATGAACTCTATTTCTTAAAGACGGATCTTTAAATAAGTTCATGTTCAATTTTTCGAAAGTATGAGTGCTTTCCATGTAATTTTGCGCGAAATATAGGCAATTTATTTTATCGGAAACCGTTTCCAAATTTTTTTCTTTAAATTTGCCCCTCATACGTGATAAGGGACGGCAAAAAAGTGTGGTGCTAGTCCCACTTGCGGCAAACTCGTTTTTTCCGAAGTTGCCAAAGCTATCGTTTCAAAACTGCAAAATTTAAGATAGCGATTTTTGCTTTAAACAAAGTCTGTTGTTGGTTGGTTTATTTATTTATTTATTTACGTCAAAAAACAGTTAAAAACTGCGTATGACGGGCTATGGGGAAAAGTGAATTGTGTGCACATTTTCAAAATTCTGTGATCCCTACACTAAATCATATACTACTTAAGTTTTGAATTTTGAAAGGGAGAAAAAAAAACAAAAAAACTCCCATGTAATAAAATCTATTTTCAAGGATAAATAAAGCAATAAATTTTGAATTTTGAAAGGGAGAAAAAAAAACAAAAAAACTCCCATGTAATAAAATCGATTTTCAAGGATAAATAAGCAATAATTTTGAATTTTGAAAGGAGAAAAAAAACAAAAAAACTCCCATGTAATAAAATCTATTTTCAAGGATAAATAAGCAATAAATTTTGGCTCTTATTACTTCCTGCCGCGACAACGTGGAAACGATAATTTGAATAATTGTATTTCCCACTGAATTCTAGAAGACGTGCACAGAAAATGAAGTTACATTTATGTCCAGAAGCAAAACAAGGGGCCATCTCAGCATTTGCTCAATGGATCAGGGAAACTGGACGAAAAACCTGATCGAGATGGGGTCATTGACCCGGAAGCTGTGTTACAATAGTTGTTACAGGTTGTTTATACTCATTTATACAGTCCAAATGGTAATTAATGCATTATGTATCATTGTTAAAATTAATGTTACTTTCTTGTGATGCTCAGTATAGTCTCTAATTGTATAGAAACAGTTATGCAGCAGAAACGATTTCACTTGGGATTTAAACTTTTCTATTGAATTTAATCGTTTAATGTCATCTGGCAAAGTGTTGTAAAATAATGTACATGTATTGTATGTGAATTTTTTGTAATGAGCTGTTGATACTGTCACCTGATGAATATGATTTCTACGTCGAGTGTTATAGTAATAGACTTCGGCATTTTCTGAAAATATATTCCCGCCCTTAAGCAAGTCATTTTTTACAAAAACCACTGATTCGTAAATAAGCAGACACGGTAATGGTAAAATCCCTAGATTAATGAAGAGAGACTTACATGAATCACGTGGGTGGGATTTGGTTATTATTCGTACAATTCGTTTTTGAAATCTAAAAGTCTGGGAGCTATAAAATGTACTAGTTCCCCAGAATAGTATGCCATATCTCAGGCGGGACAGAACATTCGCGAAATATACACGAGCAGTATGAAGACTGACTGAATTTGCAAGAATTCTGAACGCGTAGCATAATGAACTTAATTTTGTGTTCAATTCATTTAAATGGACGTTCCATTTAAGGTTTGACTGAATTGAGAGACCTAAAAATTTTGTTGCATTAACATGAGTCAATGGTACACTGTTCATTTTCAATGGAGCACAGAATTGTTTATTTGAAATGGAAAACTGCATTAAAACCGTGTTCTTTGGTTAGTTAGTGATTTTGAGCGCGTCAACAGCTTAGGCCATTATTCCCGTTAGTGTAGTGCATGTTCCTCGGGAGATGGCAGTGTTCTTCCCCCACTGGATGGCGACATCCGGCGCCGACCTACCGCCGGCTAGCGGGGTTTTCCCCTAACCAGGACTCTCCCACCTGCGGGACACCGCCCCAGCCGGGACAAGCTCTAAGCTCCCGACCGCTCTTCTGGAATATGTGCTAGTGTAGTGCATGTTAGTGTAAGTGTGTGTAAGGGGAGAGGATAGGACAAGCAATTCTCTTCCAGGCAACGACTGAATTCGACCTAGCTGAAAAGCTAGTGTCGAAAATCCTGCCGCCGTCAGGACTCGAACCTAGGAGCTCCCGGTCAGAGGCGCTGCAATTACATCAGTTGATGCACTGAGACACCGCTCCCGGTGTAAGGGGGTGAGGATAGGACAAGGAAGGGGAAGGAAATATCGCGCGCGGTCCTGGCCCGTTTGTTAGGGTACTGCTCCAGCATCCGCCTGGTGGTGATCGGAGAAACGACGGAAAACTACCGATCGGAGCTGCCACCCGCTAGAATTCTCCTTCAGACAGCGAATGAATCCCTATGGGTCATATTTATTAACTTTTTTTACTTTCTCGCATACAGCTTACGCAGTATGTTTTAAGGCTAGAATACGCACCGGATATGTTCGTGAATACACTAAATTCAATGCCAGATATATAGGATGAGTCTCGTAACCTCCTGTAATTTTTGATTGGCTGAAGTTATTGCAATGCGGTTTTCACGTAAGTGCATGGGGGAATGGGGCTAATTGATGTATGAACTCATTTCCATTTTATCACTTGTATTTTACGAGATACTGTGGTAACTTTGTTTTTTCAAATGGAACTATACATATTTTGTAAGCCTATCAGGACGAGCGTAAAGAGACGAATCCAATGTTATACTTAGTCATATGTTAGATACACATTTTTTGAGTAATTTTGAGTTTTTGCGACTCGTATTTAACGGATATTTTGATCGTAACAGTCCACCACCAGAGGTCACGCAGCTCTCTCCCTGCTCGCACTCGGGGCGTTAGAGTATCCTCTGAACTCGGGGCGTTCTCGTTCTTCCAAATAAACTCGTTCTTCCAAGTTGTACTTTATTTCTTGTTCGCTTTCTTTCTTTCCTAAATCCTTATGAATCTCTTGATTATGCTTCCTAGGAGGGAATATTATTTTTGATTTCACCAGGTAGTGATTAGAGCCACATTCTCGGTGTCCCTGAACATCCAACACTCTTCCTTGGAAGTTCTACGGAGTAATCACATAGTCTATCACTAATCTTCTATCTCTCTGTTCGTCCGTCCAGGTCTACTTCTGCTCATCTCTGTGTTGGAAGAAGCCATTTCTGATCATCATGTTATGTTGTTCAAACAAAAAGACCAGTCTTTTCCCATTTGAGTTAAAGACATCCTCGCCAAAGTGCCCAATTACTCTTGAACCTCTTGCTTTCCTCATCCTGGCTTTAAAATTTCCGAGAGCTATATCTCTTTTATCTTTACAGTCGCTGATCACATCGTCTAGTTTTGAATAGAATTCTTCCAGTACACTAGTTTTTTTGTTTTCGTTTGGTGTATAGATTTCAAGAATTGTCAGTTTAAATCTATAGTTTTCAATATTTACCTTAATAATTCTCTCATCAATCGCTTCCAATTTCTTTAGATCCTTTTTATATTTTTTTCTTAATAACTATGGACACATTTTTACTTCCCTTTTGGAATACTACTCCATATGTGTTTGTATGGGCCGATTTCCTCTGTTCCTGAGGCTTTCTTCTTAGTTTCGCTCATGGCTGCGATATCCAATTTCATCACTTGTAATTCATGTGTTACTTCTTGGGGCTTTTCCCCAAACCCTTGCGTACTCCAAGTCCCTATGTTCATAGTCCATTTCTTTTGCCAAGTTCGTTTTCAATATCCAGCCGGCTTATCCTTGTTAGGCATTTTAGCATTTTGAATTTTTTCTAAGAAAATGGGGAGCTGGCCCATCACCTCAACCCCCTGCTCGGAGGACCGGGATTTTTATTCAGTTTTCCTTCTCTTAGACGAGCTGTCTTCTAGGACTATCGAGTCTCATCTACCCGAATTTAGGAGAAATAAGGAAGACATAATAGAAAATTGCAGAGTACAGTAGTAAGAAAAGAAGAAACGTACTAGAACAGCGAAGAAAGAAGATGAATGACACCCTGGCCGTCGAGGCCTAATGGCTTCGGGGTCGAAAATACAAGGACCAAGAGAGGTCTTGTAGAATAAATAAAAGAAGTATGACACAAAGTTCAGCAGTGTCACACTAGAGACGGGTACCACCTGACAACAAGGGTCGCTGGTTGGGGGCGGGGAGCGGTATTGGATACAAGTATTGGGCGGAATGTGGGAGTGTCCGGACATGGAAAGGGACCGAAAGACCTTGTTGTTAGTTTTCTAAGCTATTTATTCTCGACTAGCTTTTGGGTTATGCCTTATTATTTTCCCACCTTCCATCTCTTGCCGCCCAAAAGACTTTTCACGTTTTCTCAATTTTTTGGTTGCCAAATGCTAGAACTAAAACCACCATACAATTATTACTACTATAGAATTTTAAACCCCGCGTCCAACTGAAATGGCCGAGGTGATTAATTGGAATGTCCAGACTCAGCTATTCGGAAGGAAGGTTCGCTGGTTCGAGGCTTGGGCGGGGATTATTGTCACAATTCTCTGTAGCCGCGGAAAATTATTGTGAATTCCAGAAACTTTATTGAAAACCATTTGAAGCAATTCTAATTACAAATACAATTAATGAAGATAAATTAGTTGTGCTAAACAGCACATACTTTCTCACAACATTGCTAACTTTTCCGTTATATTATACTGCTACATGAACAAGCAAACGTGTTTTCAACCTGCAAAAATTATTTTCCTCGCCGAGTTATGCCTTCTCAGTTGCCATCTTTTTCTGCCCAAAGAACATTTTTACTTTGTCGCGTTACGAATGCTTCGTAAGAAGAGAATGTTATGTAATCGTGCGCCGGAAAACGGCGAATATTCGCCAGAAAACTCTTATTTTCACATTTTGTCTATTTTTCGGCTGCCTAATGCTAGAACTGCAACACCAAGAACTAATGACTACCGTTGACGGGCCAATCCTCATGGCCGAGGTCGTTAAATGGCAGGTACTGTTTCAGCTCTTAAGAAGAAAGGGCCGCTGGTTCGAGCCTGGCTCAGGGATAATTAGTTCTCACAATACTGTATTGCGAAAAAAAACTATTGGGAAATTCGGAAACTTTATTGAAAATCATTTGAAGCAATTCTACCCACCTATAACAATCAAGTAAGATAAATTAACTGAAAGTATGTATATGTGATTTTCGTATTTTGAACTTTTAAGCACGTTTTCAACTCTCTTGTTCGATTTGTAAAACGTATGTCACATCAAATCAATTGTTGTCTTTTTGTGCATCTGAATGAACCGATTTAAGTAAACTAACCAATCTATCAGCATGAAATTTAAATACAATATATACACTACCCATGGGGCCGATTTATATACCCTTAACGGCTGGCCAGGAGAGGTGGCTCAGGGCATCAACTAATGTCATTGTAGTGGCACTGGCCGGGAGGTGCTAGGTTCGAGTCATGACGATGGAAGTATTTTCGACACTTGCCGGATAGCTAGGTCGAGTCCTGTTGCTGTGTAGAAAAGAATTCTACCAGGCGGCTGCTTTGTTCGGTAGCTTTCCGTGGTTTCTCTGATCAACACCAGGCGAATGCCGGAGCAGTACCCTACCAAACGGACCGCGTGCAATCTTTTCTTCCCATTCCTTGTTCTATCTACTCTTTACTTACACACACATGCACCACACTACCACACATGCCGGGTGACTAGTCGGGAGATTACAGCTTGTCCCGGCTGGGTGGATACCCTTCTGGTGGGAGGCACCTGTTTGAGGAAAATCCCGCTAGCCGACGGTAGGTCGGCGCTTGATTTAGCCATCCAGAGCGGGAAGTACCTCCCGAGAAAAAACATGTACTACACATTCGGGACGAATGACCTTAGGAGTTACCGCGCCAGGAATCACTATTAATCAATCAACCTAGGAGTTGTCAGTCCGTCTGTGGACAACTGTAGCTCCTAAACCGTTCAGCCGATTTTCTCCAAAATTGGTATTCCCTGATCGAGCTGAACGGATTGAAAGCTCTGGGAGTTTCTAACGTATATTTTGATTGTTGATAGTTTTTTTACATGAATCTGGCATTTACCTTTTTATGCCTCTGCCCGAGATCGATCCATAGGGCTCTTGTGTGGAGAAGTGGTATGAGTGCCGACAAGTTAATTCTAAGGAACTGATATCGGGTCTAGGAACGGAAAAAATGTTGATGGTTGAAATCACATTTGCTGGTTTATCAAGTAGTATATTATTGCGAACCATTTACAACCAATGCGAGAACGTATGTGCTTTGGCAGCATCACTAGTTTAAAGCACATGTACTCATAAATACAAGAATGTGAACAAATTGCCGCTACTGAAAATAACGTGAGACAAGTAAACAATTAATTTTTGTAATTTTTGAATAAATGGAAGAATAGAGCAATATGGTGTTTATGTCATCTTACAGAGTGTATTTAGCACTATCTCTACCGAAAGTTTAAAGAAAAAATTTGGAGCTCTTTTTGAAAAAATCTTGTTTTTGTAATATTTTAAAATTGCAAATATTGCACGCAATATTGCGCGAAAACGAATTGTTACTTATTTATATCCAAAATTAACAAAATATAGCAAATAATAGGAAATATATTCTAGTACTAATGACCCTATAGCAGGAACTCAAAATGGTATAGGACTTGGGAAAAATAATGGAAGCCGAATTGATTGTTGTTGTCCAAAATTTTTCCGCTGTGTTCCAAAAAGTTTCCGATAGGAAACTTTTGATGTTACTTTGTCATTTTTGATGGTAGTGATATTTTTGAAGAAAGAATTTATTTATTTTTTTGCGTTTTGAAGAAATATTTTTCTGCGTTAAAAGATTTCGAAGATATTAATCGTGCCATGTCAGAGGGGTACACAACCTGAATTTCTTTGTGTAATATGATACGACTAATGGGGCTAATGTGATACGTGTGTCGGAGCTATTTTAATACGCTAAAACCTAACACGCAGCCAACAAGAAAGTAATATTTTTAAATTTTATATTGTTTTAACAATATAGCACCTAGTATATGTACGGAATCCGAAAAGCTACCGCTCGGAATTGTGATATTTACATTTCTGATCAATAATGAAGAAAACAAACGCATAAAATATCTTCAAACAATATTTAATTATTTAAATCCATCTCATAATACGGAAAATAATATAAAAAATAGTATGCTAAAAGCAAGAATTGCGTGTTGTATACTATCAAACTGATGTGACGATATCACTTCCAGTCACTTGCAACATTCATTCATTTTTTACATATTCAACTTTCTTCTTTTTGAATTTTGATGAATGAACACAACTTTTTTTATAATTTACTATATTAAAACCAAATGAATCAATGCTTTTCTAAACTGCATTTTAAAGCCTCCTTTCTGAACTTGCAGACAGATCGCAAACAATATCTTATAACTTAGACATAGCAAAAGATAAAACTAGTGCTTTAAACATATCCGCCTGCTCCAATAAAGAAGAACATGATACGAGAGAAACATTGAATCCAAGAAAAAGAAAATCATTGAAGGAAAAACAAAAATCCAATCAGAAACAAGAACTTCAAAAATCAACTCAATAAACTACAGAACTTGAACAGTAGAAAAGATTGTGAAAGTATAGGAGGAGGTGACTGCACGTTCTCAATAGCAACTCTCAATGTGAGATCACTAGCATCAAGAGAACGAGAAATAGAACTTCAAGTTTTGAAGCAAATTGAATATGATGTCTTAGGATTGAGCGAAATTGGAAGAAACAATAATTGAAAAAAGAATGGGAGCATATTTTCTGACATTGACACTTCCAAGGGACAGCAAGGTGTATGCTTCATACTCCGCAAGAAAATGAGACATTTTAGAGAAGAAATTGGGATATCTGAAATAATTTCCATATTAAACTAAAAATGGGAAAAATCAAAATTATCATCTTTATTATTATTATTATTATTATTATTATTATTATTATTATTATTATTATTATTATTATTATATTGTTGTTATTGTTGAGATAGGTGGATGTAGGTCGAAAACATGTAGGATCAACCTTCAATAGAAATCAGTAATTAATGTTACTTGTTGATCGTTTATTGTTGTGTTTATTGTTGTTTATTGTTCCCGCGTTAGGCAGCTTTCAGGCTTATCCCCTATAATTTGCATTGGTAAATACTCCGTTCTGAGATATTATTCCGGCGAAGTCAGGTTTCCGCCTTATCCAGGTTCTGCCTTAGATTTTACTGTATAAGTCGCCGTATTAATCTTGTAATTCCTATTAAAATAATGATGATATATGTGGTAAATTCGCAAGTTAACTATGCGTTTCTTTTACAGCTGCATTGGTGTATGCCACGCGAGATCAAGATATAGACATTGATATTGATGATTTTGAATCTTTTTGTGGCATCGGTGGACAAACTGATGTTCCGGTAAGATACATACAATAAATTTTATATTTATGATTAAAAAATATCACCGAAATACTTTATTATATTAGACGTCTATTAAAGACGTCCAAAATGATTAAACAATGAATTTAACTTTGTGAAACGGAACACAACTCTTGGGATATTGCACTTCTTCCTTTCATACGTCCTTTTGGAGCGGATATATCTGTCCCTTGGAGACTAGCGATCGTACGCAGTTAATCTCTTCACTGACCCACTTACACCGTCACAAGTGCCTTTGCCATGGCTAGTAGCAAAGACATGCTATTCTACCAAGATGCCGAAACCTTTCTGCTACTGAAATAATACATTTTTTTTCATTTCTTGCTAATAATCAGGCGATCGAAAACCAGAACATCAGGAATGTAATGTAATTTCTGTGCCTCGAGTCCATATTTGATAATATTACCAGGTCTGCGACCACTATACCTACAGCTTACCCATAGAAAACTAGCGGTACTTCAACAGTTCATACTTACTGGCATTATTTCTAGCTTTTGCAATTTTCTAAAATTCAGAAAGAATTCATTTTTTCTATAAATTTCATTCAATTCAAGCAGAAATTATGCAGCAATTTCTCAGCTTTTCAAACAATTGTACATGATCTTCTTTAAAGAACTGAGTTTTCAGAAAATTACATTTAAGACAAAGATTTCTATCTTCAGTATTGTACGAGGGTGGTCGAGAAAGTAATGCAGAACTTTTTTCTCAGCCCTCAACAATGGTACGAATATAAGTATTCTCTGAAGTTTTCAGAGTGCGCGCGCAAAGTTTCCGCTTCTTCCGACAGATAGAGTAATTGCAGGAATGGTTCAACATGGCGTCTGTAAGTGATGTACATTATAAGCAGCGTGTCGTCATTAAATTTCTCACTGCAGAGCAAGAAATGTTTGGAAACAATAACAAACATTTATGTGCAGTTTATGGAGTGCAGTATCTGCAGTCGACAGAATTACGGTTAGTCACTGGGCACAGAGGGTGAGGACATGTGAAAGCGGTTCAGCAGAGCTCGAAGATTTGCAGCGGTCGGGGAGGCCACCCACGACTGTAACACCTGACAAAATGCAGCGTGCTGATGGGTTCATTCGCGTGGACCGTCGTAGAAAAACTCGCTAGTTGTAGCCAGATCTGTCAATCAGCAAAGGAAGTGTGGGTGTAATCATCAGAGTAGTATATAAAACAGGCCTGCTAGACCAGATTTTTGAGACCCCTCATTTTTTGATATTCAAATATGTCCATTTTTCATTAAAATCGTGTTAAAATACTTAAATTTATTAATATTTTCAACATTTTATTCCAAAATGTTCCCATTACTACGTGTTTTTGAGGCATGGAAATCTATTGAAATGTCTGAACCAGATTTTGAAACCCACAATTTTTTTGATTTTTAAATATTCAATAAAATGCTATACATTTTCAATATTTTACGTGTTTTTGAGGCGTGAAAATCAATAAAATATTGAACCAGATTTTTGGAACTCATAATATTCTCATTTTAGCACATTTTTCAATCAACAATACATTTTAATTCAGCGGAAGTGATAAGAAAAACACAGGTGCAAAAGAGATATAGCAACAAGAGATAAGACAAAAATACGCAAGAGATAAGAAAACCACAGGTGCATAAGATGTATTACGCAAGAGATGTGAGAACACGTGTGCGTAGGAGATAAGGAATTAGAGATATATAATAACACTACAATTCACATATCTTCAGTATGTGAGTGCGACGTCTTGAGAATACTTCATGATATATTTCACGTTACATTTCACATTATTTCGTGTTATCATTTAGTGACTTGAACCACTTCCATTGCTCGAAGTATTCTAGTTATCCATTTCATAAAACCATGAATACCTTGATACCCACCCTGACGGCGGCAGGATTTTCGACACTAGCTTTTCAGCTAGGTCGAATTCAGTCGCTGTCTGGAGGAAACTTCTAGCGGCCGACTGCTCTGATCGGTAGTTTTTCGTGGTTTCTCCGATCAACACCAGGCGAATGCCGGAGCAGTACTCTAAACAGCGGGCCACGGACCGCGCGCGATCTGTCCTTCCTGTTCCTTGTCCTATCCTCTCCCCATACACACACACACACACACACTAACATGCACTACAGTACCACATATTCCGGGAGACTGGTTGGGAGCTTAGAGCTTGTCCCGGCTAGGGCAGTGCCCTTCTGGTGGGAGAGTCCTGGTTAGGGGGAAACCCACTAGCCGACGGTAGGTCGGCGTCGGATCTCGCCATCCAGCGGGGGAAGATCACCGCCATCTCCCGAGGAAAAACATGCACTACACTAACGGGACTAATGACCAAAGCAGTTGACGCGCCCGGAAACACGACAAAATCAATAATCAATTGATACCCACGCCCATTTTTCTCCGTTTATATTAAACATTTTCTTAAATAATACTATGTTGAAAATCATAAGTTTTACCATATATTATCAAACGTTTTACCATATATTATAGCTTATCGAATCGTGTTATTAGGAATAGTATTGTGAAGTGATGCACATAATTTCATAGATGTTTTTGTGCAGCATCTACATTTTTCTAATGTATTATTTATCAGATAAATAGGATATCTAGTTAAATACAGAAGTGGTGATATTGCAATTTTAAATTATTATTATTATTATTATTATTATTATTATTATTATTATTATTATTATTATTATTATTATTATTATTATTATTATTCGTTTTTCTGTTGAATTCGGTAAATGGACTATATGCCTTTTTATATAACATTGGTGGTGTTATATACCAAGATTCTGATGGAAATTGTTCATTTCGACCATTTTTAGTAAATATTTCGTAGATAACAAGGATCAAATTCACTGGAATCCTTTTCTTGAATATCATGTCTCGACGTTTGGAATACTATGAAAACAAAATATGGCATATCATACTCTATCGAATGGTAATGATTGGTAATATCGATTTCAAAATTCTTTGTCCCAATAATTCCATATAATTCAAATGTTTGCAAATCATAGAATGAAATTGTAGATATAGGATGTTTTTTATCAGATTTGTTTTAAATTCCATTACATCAGAAGATTCTTAATATAAAATTGGTACATTAATTTCAAAAGTTTGAATGATTATTTTCCCTCTCCTGGTATTGTTGCAGCATCTAATGCACCATCTGTTTTTTTAGACGCCTATCAATATAAAAAATCATTCATACTAGGTGACCATGTAAATGATATCGTAAAATCACCTTTTCATGTAATTTCTTTAAAATCTTTGAAAAACCCACCTAATAATCTCAATAAATAAAGAACTTCATTTTCTTTTGTTTGAAGTTTTGGATTAGAACTAATACCAGCGACATTTAATGGAATTAATTCACTTGTTGAAAAATTACTTTTTTGTAAAACAGTTGACGTAATACCTTGATAATATAATCTAAATACATTTTGTCCTCTTTTTTTAAGATTAATAGATAAAATAAATCAGGTACAAAATTACCGATAAGTTTAACATTTGATTTAGCTAAGTATTCAGAATAATCAGTTCAATTTTAATGTATAATTTGATAATTCATGTACAATTCTGCTCTTTCGAAATGCAACCAACCATCGCCTACATTCATATAAATATTTGTCGTTTTATTCGGTTCTCCAATATTATTCTTACTATGATCAGGAGCAGGTAACGATTGCCATTGATAACTTTCAATTGTATCCATTTATGAGGGAATAAAATACAGATTATTTTTTAATTGTAAAATAACAGTAACCATAGCACCATTAAAATTTATTTTATTATTATGCTCGTCTGTAATTCGAACATGACGTATTTTATGACAAACGGGTGCAAATAATGGATAAGATGGTTCATAAGTAATAGGCATTTGATAATTTAGTTGAGGTTTAAACGATGTTAGAATATTTGTTTCACTATGAAATTCCTCATTTTCCTTTAGAATTATCCCTTCAGCACAATTAAAATGTACATCAATTGTACTAAATGGAATACATTTAGGAATATTATTACCAATAGTACTTTTGTTCTTTTAACAATTTGAATTTGAAAGGCTAATAATGATCTAATAGAATCTACAGCATCAACATTTAATTTAAATGCACTTTTAATTTCAATTCTACTGAGTATACAATTAGGTTTAATAGTAATATTTATTGAATTAAGTGGTGCTTGTGATTGTATATAATTTTATAAATTTTCAATATTATATTTTCCTGAAGGAATTGTGAGAATGTGTTTTTTATGTTCATAATATAAGTTATTATGATTATTTGAAGTTACATTAGCTGTTAGAAATGTAGAATAGAATCCAACACATGCAACTGTAGAATAATCATATATTGGTGTAAGTTTTTTTATGTAATACTGAAGATGGTCCACTTAGCTTCAAAATTTTACTCATTTAAAAGAGTCAAAAAATAGATTGTGATATATATATATATATATTGTGACGTCACGGGGTTAGACAACCCCATAACGCCACCATCAGTTATGTAAAGAAGCCCACTAACAGAGAGGACTAGGGTACGCGGCGGAGCGATGGCCGGTAAACGCGCCATCTGCCCAGAGCTTTTCAAACTGCGACGCCCGAACTAGTGAGTAATGTTTTCCGGGAGGTCACGAAAGGAGGAGAATATGCACCCCTCCAAAATTTCCCCAGGCGCGAGTACCATAAGTATCGCGGCGCGCCTCGGAGGAACTCTCTTTTACGGCAACAGCGACGGCGACCAGAAGAAGCTCTTTTGCGGCAACAGTGACAGCGACCAGAAGAAACTTTCTTTGACTACAGCAGTAACGGCGAGTACAAATAGATAGTATAGGAGTTTCTTTTAACTTGATAGTTAAAAGTTAGCTCGGAAAGCGTATCTTAGAAAAGTGAAGTAATTAGTGAATAGAGTGCAAAATCAGTCGTTGCAGTCCCAATAATTCGGAGAGCAAGCGAAATAACTGTTTGACGTCGAAATAACTTCAAAGTTGTAAAATTCGCGCAGAAGGACATTAATTAAATCCAGCATCTCACATTGCACGCTGAGACCACACATGCCTAAAGTGTGGTAGGTCGGCCGAGCATTTGAGCATAACTCCTGCAACATTAATAATTTCGAGGCTGGAAGCGCGAACGAAGGTGTACGAGGCAGTGGAAGACGGAAAGGGAAGAGCGAAGGAAGAGCGAAGCGTAGGCGAGAAGGACTTGGTCTAGAGCGAGGATAGTACGGGTTCGGAACGAGAGAAATGTGTGGAAATTGGAGGCTTGGCGGCGTTCGAGCGGAAGGAACTGATTTCGTCGCAGCACAGCACGCGAGACGAGGCGGCAACGCCGGACGAGCGGCAGAAAATCCCCAAGGTTACCTACAGGCGAGCGACGCGGAGCTGTTGAGGTAAAGGAACTGGCAACTTTATGCAGCGTTCAGCTGGGGAAAGAGGATAGTGGTAAATACACGACCATCAGTGTTAAAAGTGGGTGAAACGTCTAGAATATGTGGGAGAAGTATTTCGAACTGTGTGAGTGGCAGTTTCCAGGCCATTTACTGCACGTATCATTAGATTCATTTAAAGAGGCTATACCTTGTACAATTTTACGTAAATGATTCAGAAGTTTTATATGTTGTACAGTTAATATTATCTAGAAAGATCAATTTGTTGTATTGTGTTTAAAGTAATTGCTTTTGTGAGATGTAAAAGGGTCTGAATTAAGAAACGTGAATGCCACGTATATTTTTTTGTGTTCAGTATTATAGTGAGTGCGAAGCCCAAGGCTAGCACCTGTGAAAGGGTTTCTTTGAAACAAGTATCAAATTCATTTGAAAAAAAAAGCCGTGCACGAAAAACTAGAGGCCAAAAGAGTAAATAATTTAGTAGTGGAAAAATTCAGAAAGGAGTGATCAAATCGTAAATTGTAGTTGATGAAAGTGTGTTCAGGCAGTCGAGGTGACGCCAATATGTTTTTTGTTTTTTTGTCTTGTTTCATTTTCTCAGTGACCAGCCACTTAAAGTGCAATAACCTGTTGTGAAATTGCGTCACTGTAAATTTTCTCATTGAATATATGTTCATATTATTCATATTTTATTTGATTCATTGCGTTAAGGGTTCAGACCTTTCTCATACTCGAAAGATCCTGCTTCCTGAGAATTGTAAGCTCGCTTCACGAGCATTCATGCTATCACGACCCACCACGTGTGGTAAAGTAGGTAAGGTAGGTAGGTGGGTGTGTTACAATATATATATATATATATATATATATATATATATATATATATATATATATATATATAGAGAGAGAGAGAGAGAGAGAGAGAGAGAGATTGTGATATATAATACGTATATTATATTATATATTATAAATTTTGATATATATGATATATTAATTATATAATTATGTATATTATAATAATAATCTAATAAATAATTCAAAATCTTTTGAACAAGATAAATATCAAACATTTATATGTGCAATAAACAAGATCTTCATCTCAATCATATATAATGAATTTGTAGGATGTGATAAGAAATTAGATGAATTTAAAAATATATGCCAATTATGTTGGGATTATAACAATTGATATATGAAAATCAAATGGTAAATATAACAATAAAATACAATCGTTTTTAAAAAACAGACGCATTATAAAATCCTGTCTGTGTGTTTAAACAGAAAACGTAATATATTCCTTTATAAATGTTAATAAAATATAAACTAAAACAAATAAGAGAACGGAAGGCAAAAATAAAAGATACATTGAGAGAATGGAAACAACATGATCGTAATCAATATGAAAAATATAAAAAAGATCAACCTGTTATAGGTGAATTATATGATTTAGTTTGTAAAGTATAAAAAAATAGTATCTAAAAGCATGACTTTGATAGTGATAATTTATTTTCAATACCATCAACACCATCAGAATCGTTTGAAAAAGAGTTATATGAATCACCAGATACTAAAAAAAATAGAATTAGAACAACGATTGAAAACAGTAGAAGATGCAGTAAAGAAAAAAATACACATGTAGGATCTAAATTAACTGAATATCTTAATAATGCTAGGGATCCTGCATTGGGTTAAGGAGCTAAGTGTAAATATATATATATATATATATATATATATATATATATATATATATATATATATATATATATACACACACTTAACAAAGTCAGCAATCGCTCTTTTGAATCAATTGTTGTATGCGGAGATTTTAACATTGATTTTCTGATCGAATCTTGCGAGAAAGAAAAGTTTCTCAATTTAATTAATTCCTTCAATTTAGACATTACAATTAATGTACCTACACGGATCACACAAAATTCGACGAAGGCAATTGATCAAATTATAATTAACAAAACTACTACTCGATATGAAGTTGAAACAAAAGATTTAGGATACAGCGACCACGATGCACAAATTCTTATCATTATAAGAAATGCGATCATTGACACATTAAATAATACACGTATGACTAGATTGTTTACAAAAAGTAAAATAAAATTATTCATTGATTACTTGATGCAGGAGTCATGGGAAGCGGTTTATAATGCTGTTGAAACAAATATAATTCTTTTTTTTTTTTCAACGCTTTCTTTTCATTTTAACACTTGCTTTCCTCTTCAAAAAAAAAAAAAAAATATTTCATGGAAAAGCAATTCTTGGATAACACAAGGGATTAGGACATCTTGTAAAAGCAAGCGAATTCTTTCTTTCATTTCTAAACGTCATAAAGTATCTATGGATTTCCTTATCTACTTTAAAAAAATACAAAACATTGTTACGAAAAGTCATAGGGCAGGCTAAAATCGTGAAACACGATCAGGATATTTTGAACTCAAATAACAAAACAAAAGCAATGTGGAATATAATAAAAAATACGACCAAATCAACTAGAAACCCTATAGAGAATGTTGTTTTAAAATATAACGATATAAATGTGAACGACCCGGCAACAGTGGCTAGTCTCTTTAAACAATACTTTTCGAGAATTGCTGCCGATCTCACTAAGGGTCTTCAGGCACAAAATTCAAAAACAGACAGTTCACCCAAAATTTTAGACACGATGTTCGTTTTCGAAACTTCTTCCTATGAAATTCTCAAAATAATCGGTAAACTAAAAAATAAATATTCGGCCGGTTTAGATGAATTCCCGGATTCTTTGTTAAAGACTTGTGCGTATGCCATTATACACCCGTTAACTCACATATTTAATTCATCGTTATGCACCGGAACGTTTCCATATATTTTCAAAAGAGCTAAAAGTAAGCCGCTCTTCAAAAAAGGCAACAAAAATGAAATTCAAAATTATTGGCCCATTTCTCTTCTATCAGTTTTTTCAAAAATTAATATTGATTAAATTTGAGAGACTTTTTTACGTTCGAATGAAAACCTTTCTCAGTAAACACGACGCGCTTTTAGATTGCCAACATGGATTTAGAAAATCAAAATCAACGGAAACAGCTATATTTTCTTTTCTTAAAGATGTCGCCTCATCATTGGAACAAAACGAGGCACCTATTGGATTATTTTTAGATCTCTCAAAAGCTTTTGACGTCATTGATCATGACATTTTACTTTCAAAATTACCTTCATATGGAATCCGTGGTATTGCTCTAGATTGGTTATGTTCCTACTTTAAACAACTATCTCAGAGAGTTGAAATACCTTACTGGAATAATGAAACATTATGTACGCACCTTTCCGACTCTTTGCCCATTGCACGTGGAGTTCCTCAAGGATCGAGTTTAGGCCCTATTCTGTTTCTGCTTTACGTAAACGATATGCCCTCGACGATTCGAAACGGAAGAACGGTTCTCTTTGCGGATGATACGAACATCCTTTGCAATAAAGAAACCGTAAATAGTACAATATCAGATGTTTCAAATTGGTTCCGAAATAAATTAATAGTAAACGAAAAGAAAACGGTTTTAATGCAGTTTTCCATTTCAAATAAACAATTCTGTGCTCCATTGAAAATGAACAGTGTACCATTGACTGATGTTAAGGCAACAAAATTTTTAGGTCTCTCAATTCAGTCAAACCTTAAATGGAACGTCCATTTAAATGAATTGAACACAAAATTAAGTTCATTATGCTACGCGTTCAGAATTCTTGCAAATTCAGTCAGTCTTCATACTGCTCGTGTATATTTCGCGAATGTTCTGTCCCGTCTGAGATATGGCATACTATTCTGGGGAACTAGTACATTTTATAGCTCCCAGACTTTTAGATTTCAAAAACGAATTGTACGAATAATAACCAAATCCCACCCACGTGATTCATGTAAGTCTCTCTTCATTAATCTAGGGATTTTACCATTACCGTGTCTGCTTATTTACGAATCAGTGGTTTTTGTAAAAAATGACTTGCTTAAGGGCGGGAATATATTTTCAGAAAATGCCGATGTCTATTATAGAAATCATATTCATCAGGTGACAGTATCAACAGCTCAATACAAAAAATTCACATACAATACATGTACATTATTTTACAACACTTTGCCAGATTGCATTAAACGATTAAATTCGATAGAAAAGTTTAAATCCCGAGTGAAATCGTTTCTGCTGCATAACTGTTTCTATACAATTAGAGACTATACTGAGCATCACAAGAAAAGTAACATTAATTTTAACAATGATACATAATGCATTATTTACCATTTGGACTGTATAAATGTGTATAAACAACCTGTAACAAGTATTGTACTACAGCTTTCGGGTCAATGACCCCCATCTCGATCAGGTTTTTCGTCCAGTTTCCCTGATCCATGGAGCAAATGCTGAGATGGCCCCTTGTTTTGTTTCTGGACATAAATGTAACTTCATTTTCTGTGCACGTCTTCTAGAATTCAGTGGGAAATACAATTATTCAAATTAATGTTTCCATGTCGCGGCAGGAAGTATTTTTCCGAAGGACAACATGGATAAGAGCCAAAATTTATTGCTTATTTATCCTTGAAAATAGATTTTATTACATGGGAGTTTTTTTATAATTAAAGTAGTATATGACTAAGTGTAGGGATCACAGAATTTTGAAAATGTGCACACAATTCACTTTTCCCCATAGCACGTCATACGCAGTTTGAACTGTTTTTTTTTGACGTAAAATAAATAAATAAAAATAAAAAGACCGATATCAATCTAAATAAATTGAGATGTAAGTCTACCTTCCTGAAGAGAATTAAGCACTGGCAATGGTATTTTTCACTTTCTCGAATATTCTTTTTAGAACGAAAAAAGTCTGCAATATTGTACAAAATAGTGTTATTTGTTTGAGAGAATAACACGTTTTGTGGATTCGTATACACAGAAGTTTGTGTTTACTTGCTTTGCCTATTTCACACATGGAACTTATTAATTGCCTTCCCAAATAATTTGTTTACTTGTTTATTTACACTAATTTTCGATTATTTATCAATAACATGCCGGAAAGGTAGTTTCAATTTTCTTTCATCATTAGTCTACCTTTTAATCTTTTTACTATGTCGCATTTGGTGCGTAAGAGGTGTTGTGATTGTGGGTCGGAAAACGGCGAAACTGTTCGCCTATATTCCCCGCATGGAGGAATCATGACCGCGGAGACGGGTATGGTTTGTGGTGGAGAATTGCCGACGGCCAACCGGAGCCTAAGTTTCGCGGCGACACTCATGTTGTTAGCTTCAAGGTAGAGGCAGTGAATGGGCGACGCTAAGCTCCGTGTTGCTGGGTTTGCCCGGAAACCCTCCAGTTGGGACCCTGGCAGGTCGACCTTTGGGTGGGATTGGGCGAATGGTTTCTTGGGAATGACCCGGATTCCACATATAAAAGTCCAGACGGAGACCACAAACCACCCTGTTAGGTTGCCTAGTACTCACGTTGATAGCATAAAGGTGATTGCAGTGAGGAGACGGGAAGGGGGCACTAAGCCACCCGGGCATTAGTTCGGGTGGCCCCCTGTTGGACTTGTAGCATCGTTTTGGCCGTGGCCCGGTACTCTGGGCATAGAGGAGGATCTTGCTCCCGGAACATAGTGAGTAGCGCATTGATTCGACTCCGGTACCGGCCTGGAAAGCCGGTAGCTGTGAGCTGGCAGGGCAGCCCTACCCAGGAATTGAATGGAAAGGTTACCGAGAGGGTAAACTGTGTTCTGGAGGGACGCAGACACCAGCCTGTCGGTGTACTTGTGCATCGGCGGGGGGTGGGTATACAAGCTAGCATCTAAGTGCCCACCCCCGGGGTGAATTCCCCCTGGTAAAAGATAAGTGCGTGGTATGCGCACGACTGACACACACACAGCCCACATTTTTATATAAAATGCTTGTATCCCATTCCTCGTGCGTTCCAAACCTACCACTTCTCCCCCACATTTCACCGGCTGAATTAGCTCAAAGCGAGCATTACCATTGTGTTTGCAGCGATTTGGACCGGAAGGAACTACGATTGGTGACCGAACGGTGGAAGATTTTCGACTCTAGCTCTATAGCAAGATCGAATTTATCTGCTGTCTGGAGGAGAATTGTAGTGGCTGTCCTTTCTGAATGATAGTTTTCCACGGTTTCCTTGATCAATACCAGGCGAACGGCGCAGCTGTGCACTAACAAATGGGGCGCGGACGGCACGCAATTTTTCCTTCCTCTACCTTGTCCTATCGGCCCCCTTACTCAAACTCACACACACACACACACACACACACACACACACACACACACACACACACACACACACACTTTAACACTTACATGTACAACACAACCCCACTTGTCGAGAGACCAGACAGGAGTTAAGAGCTTGTCCCGTCTGGGATAGTGCTCCAACTGTTGGAGATATGTGGAGAAGTAATACTTAGTGTGGTTGCACAAGCCGAGCGTACGTCGGTCCCGGGTCCCACCATCCCGAAAGGGAGAACAGCATCACCTCCCAGGATAAAACATTTACTACATTAACGGGACTAATGACTATCTGACGTGCCCGGAAACATCAATAAATCAATTTATATTATTTGAGTATTTTAATGGAACCGTATAGATTTTTTAGCCCGTAATAACTGACGAGATTATGCATTTGATTTTGCCATTTTATATAATATTTTTCTGCGAAATCTCGTTTTTACGAAGTATGTCGATTGTAATATTTCTCCGCCATCGCTAAACCGATGTGACACGTTGAGAGCCCTTTCTGTTCTGCCGCGTTACCCCTGCGGGCGGAACAGAGAGCAACGATACGACAAAATTTTGCGCGAATGTTTCTGTGAACGTTCATTGGTCTATAAGTGAAGCCAAGCTTTCCTTGCCTGTCCTGAAGAACTGCTCCTGTTTTCAAGACGAAAAAGAGAAACTAAAACAATTCATGTTATAATGAATGTTTATTGTGCATTGATTTATTTTATATGATTAAATTTTCACATAATTAATTAATGCCATATTTCATAATTAATTAAACAATCAGCAAAATATCACAATCATTTGTTACTGATACCACCACCAAGAAAGACTTTCTTTAAGGGAAAGTAAGGGAAAGGGACGTAAGACTTTCTTTAAAGGAAAAGGAGATGCTAAATATCCACATTTATGACCTTCCAATGCCTTTATACTCTTCTTAAGCTGTCACACCCCATGGTGTTAGTTTTGGGTCAACGGCAGGCACCTGTAAAATAGACATAAATATTATAAACAGTTTATGATCCCCTTAAATCTCAAATGGTGTAACATATTTTCCTTGTTTCCAGATATTTAATCCACAGAATTGTTATAGAAAATTCAGCAGTAAATTATTTTATATTCTTTTACATATGTGTATTTAGAAAGGTTTATTTTCTCATATTGACAATAGAAAATAAATTTTCTTGAGTTACAGACTTGGTAACATTTATTTATTTAGTCAAAAACAGTCAAAAACTGTATGTGACGTATGGGGGAGAAAATCATCTGCGCACGCTTTCTTGAGTTTCAGAATCCCTTCCCAACAATTTAACTATTAATATTTGAAAGTTTAATAATAATAATAATAATAATAATAATAATAATAATAATAATAATAACAAATTTAAAAAAGCGAGAGATTAACATTTCAAAAACTAGATATTTTCGTTGCCAAATTATAGAAAACTTATTTTTAACGGTAAAGAAACGAACAGACTTGATTTTTCTGTATTGTTAACAAAATAGAAACTCACCCTCAGCTCTACTACCACTACAAGCAAAGGAAAGTTCAACAAAACGTGCGCATAGTGAAGCTACATTTACGTCCAGAAGCAAATCAAGGGGCCATCTCAGCATTTGCTCAATGGATCAGGGAAACTGGACAAAAACCTGATCGAGATGGGGGTCATTAACCCGGAAGTACATTATTTGTTACAGGCATATTGAGTCTTTTTTTAAAATTATACAATGCAAATGTAAACTAATTCATTATACTATTTCTTGTTTTTGTTAAAGTAAACATTGTTTCTTTTGGCGATTAGTATAGTCTCTAATTGTATAGAAACAGTTTTGCAGCAGAAAAGATTTTACTTTTAATTTAAATTTGTGTACCAATTTTAATTGTTTAATTTAATCTGGCAATGCCTTGTAAAGTAGCGTACATGTATTGTATGTGGATTTCTTGTAGTGAGCTGTTGATACTGACACTTGATGAACATGATTTCTACGTCGAGTATTGTAACTATGAATATCAGTATTACATGAAAATAGGTTCCCACCGTTAAGTAAGTCAGTTTTGACAAATACTACAGACACATAAATAAATAGGTAAGGCAATGGTAAGATTCCAAGCTCAATGAAAAGAGGCTTGCACGGATCACGTGGATGGGATTTTTTCATTATTCGGATAATTTTCTTTTGCAATCTAAATGTCTGGGAACTAAAGGGTGAGCTTCCCCCGAATATTATGCCATATCATAGGCGGGAATGTACATTTGCAAAATATACGCAACGAGCTGCATGATGGCTGACAGAATTAGAAAGAATTCTGAATGCATAATATAATGAGCTTAATTTAGTGTTTAATTCTGTTATATGTACATTCCATTTGAGGTTTGATTGAATTGAGAGACCTAGAAATTTTGTTACCTTAACATCAGCTAATTGCATATTGTTAATTTTCAATGGAGCATACGATTGCCGATTTGAAATGCAAAATTGCATTGAGACCGTTTTTCCTTCGTTAACTATTAATTTGTTATTACAAAACCAATTTGAAACTTCTGAAATTGTACTATTTATTGTTTCTTTTTGCAAAGAACATTCGTGTCATTGGCAAACAGAACTGTTCTTCCGTTTTTAATAGATGAGGGCATATCGTTTACGTACAACAGAAAGAGGATAGGACCTAAGATCGAACCCTGTGGGACCCCATGTTCAATTGGCAAAGAATTGGAGAGATAAGTAAATAATGTCCTTTCGTGCCAGTACTGTATTTCTACTCTTTGAGATCGATTTTTAAGGTACGAGGTTATCCAATGTAGGGCAATACCACAAATTCCATAAGAAGGTAATTTTGAGAGCAAGATGGTTGAGAGCAAGATGGTTAATAACGTCAAAAGCCTTCCAAAGATCTAAAAATATCCCAATGGGTTCTTCATTTTGATCCATTGATGAAGCAACATCTTTAAGGAAAGAAAAAATGGCAGTTTCCGTAGATTTTGATTTCCTGAAACCGTGTTGTGAGTCTGAAAACGCTTCGTTTTTCCTAAAAAAAGTTTCCATTCGCGTATAGAAAAGCTTCTCTAATATTTTTGAGAAAACTGACAAAAGAGAAATTGGCCGGTAATTTTGAATTTCATTTTTGTTCCCTTTTTTATAAAGTGGCTTAATTTTTGCTGTTTTGAAAGTATCTGGAAATATTCCTGTGCACAAGGAAGCATTGAAAATGTGAGTTAATGGGTGTATAATGGCAGGTGCACACGTTTTTAATAAACAATCCGGAAATTCATCTAAACCTGATGAATATTTATTTTTTAATTTACTGACTATTCTGAGGATTTCGTTAGAAGAAGTTTTGTAAATAAACATCGTGCCGAAAGTTTTTTGGGAAGCATATGATGTTGAATTTTGTGGTTTTAGTCTCTTCGTGAGATCAACCGCAATTCTAGAAAAGTGTTGGTTGAAGAGATTCGCAACTTTTTCTGAATTTCTTGTTTCTCTTGCATTATCCTTTAAAACAACATTCTCTACGAAATGTCGTGATGACGTGGTCGAATTTTTAACGATGTTCCACATTGCTTTAGTTTTGTTTCTAGCGTTTAAAATATCCTCATTATTTTTCATTATTTTTGCCTGAACTATTATTTTCCTTAAAATTCTTTTATATTCTCGGAAGTAGACGTGGAAACCGGGTGATACGTTATGATGTTTAGAAATAAAGTAGAGAGTACGTTTATTTTTACATGATGTTCTCATTCCTTGTGTGATCCAAGTATTACTTTTTCGTGAAATATTTAATTTTCTCTTTTTAATAGGAAAGCATGCGTTAAAGAGAAATGAAAGCTTTGAGAAAAATACATTATATTTTTCATTTGTGTCAATAACGTTATAAACTGCCTCCCATGATTCTTTCAGCAAGTACTCCGTAAATTAATGTTAACTTTAGTAAATGCTCTGCACATGCGTGTTTTATTGATTGTGTCAGTATTCATGTTATTAGTAATTGTAAGAATTTGTGCATCGTGGTCACTGTAACCTAGATTATTCGTTATTACTTCATATCCAGTTGTGGTTTTGTTAATTATAATTTGATCTATTGCTGTTTGTGATTTAAGAGTATTCCGTGTAGGTACGTTCACTGTAATATCTAAATTAAGGTATAAGGGTCTACATGGAGTTAAGCCACTTATCGTATGAACAGTTAAAGGATATGTGAAAATATGCAAAACATTAACTACACTAAACTGTAACTACATCACTTTGTTACTAATATTCCACATATATGTTGAAATATATATATATATATATATATATATATATATATATATATATATATATATATATATATATATATTGAGACGAAAAGGACGTAGTCCATTCCTCTCCTGTGTTAATCAAGAGATGGCCACATCCCATGAGTAGCCATCGTGAGATTTGAAGAACGCGCGGAGTTGACGTCAGAGGGTGACGCGCAGCGACGGTTAGGTTCAAACCGGTGACATCATGATATCAGCCAATTAGGCTACGGCCGATAAGACCCGAGGCTGCCATTGGTCGGAATCAGTCACGCGAGGTGTCTGAAATCGCACATCCCAGGTGTTCGCGGAAGGGAACATTCCCTTCTGAAATTTCATGGAAGTCGGACGAGTTTTTCGTTAGAGGTGCGTGCGAGAAGAAAAGTAGGTGAGACGAGTTTAGGTAGACAGTGCTCTAATATTCGTGAGTAGCAGGAAACTATTGCTTTTCGCAAAGTTAACTAGTCGCCACGAGAACTGTGCAGTTGAATGTTGTTAGTGCATAACGACAATTTGGCCCGTAATTGCAGCACGAAGGCTGATTCAAACAGTGAAGATTATATTCAGTAGAATCGAGGCCGAGCGGTGAGAGAACTCTAACGCTAGTATTGTGAAATTGCGAAAACGTGTGCCGTAAGCTGATAATAAAAACTGCCAGACCACTATTTACAAACCGCACGCCGCCCGGAAAGTCGTCTGCGAAGAATTTCTACTCAGAAGAAGAAAATCAAAGTTACAAATTATCACGGACTATCCGAACGTGAGTGAAACTCGACTCGGTGCACATCCGAGAAGATGGTACAAGAATTGGGACATCGCGAGGAGGAGAGCTGCCTGAGGGGAACGCCGTGGACTTTGAGAGGTCACCGCCGACGCCGACGCATCAGTACGAGTCGTGCGGAGCGCAGCCGTCCGTCCTGAAGCGGGCAGGCGCGGCCGACCCATCCCGACGTCGACTCCGAATCTGCGAGCACGCTGCCCAAAAGAGAAGTGGAATCCCGAGGTACACGCCGCCGAGACACTGATGACGAGAGTGAGTACCCGTGAAAGTTATAAAGACTGTCAGAAAGCTGAATGTTAAATTAGATTCAAAGGAAAATTTATTTTGTTTTAGAATTAATTTTAAAACTGTTTTATAATTTGAATTTGGGTAGGAAGGCATTTCTAGCCTCCCATAAGCGGTACTTAAATTTAGGTGGTTCAATTTACGAATGAAAGCGTAGCATAAAAATTAAACAGATTAATATTGCATTAGTAGTGTGCAAAATAAGATTCGAGGAAATAACAGGTATATATTGCAATTCTGCGCTAGCTGATAGCGTAAGTTTATGATGAGTGTTATTTCATGAATACTAAAATGTTTAAAATCATGAAGAGATTAGTGGAGATTTGCCTTTAGGAATGAAAAATTGCTTGTGGTAATTTAAGTTCATTTTAGAAAGAAAAATTGCTTGTTGCAATTTAAACACCTGTGCAAGGCAGAGGCTTGCACATTGTATTTTTGTAAAATTTGTATTGTTGAATCTTTCGACTAATGTATTGTTTTTCAAAGCAAATCGTAGCGCCTATCAATAAATGTGTGTGAGTTTCCTAAGTCACGTACCAAGTAGGGTTTCCTGGGAGAGTAAAACAATTTATAAAAAGAATAAACAACTGATAGGGCCCGGCGACGGAGCGGCGAAGAGGACGTCGCACGTTACTGGTGATAACCACGCTAGAAATGTTTCTCGTGGGGTATAAGCGCCCTGGCCCTTCAAAGGTTGATGAATGCCGGCGCGTCGCGTAAAGAGAGACGACGTGTTCCGTCGCAATATATATATATATATATATATATATATATATATATATATATATATATATACCACCACCACGCCACGTCACACACACTTACACACTTCGCCACCAGAGCGCGCCACCTCACTTCCAAACTTCGTCACCAGAGCACGCGCACCGCGCCAAAACTACGTCACACACACTTACACACTTCGCCACCAGAGCGAGCCACCTCACTTCCAAACTTCGTCACCAGAGCGCGCGCACCGCGCCAAAGACCCCACGTCATTCCCGTCACAGGTCATGCGGGTCCTGGATCGGAAGTGATATGAGACCGGAAATGGCTTATCTTATCTCACTTCCGATCCAGGACCCGCATATCTCCTTACTTATATATATATATATATATATATATATATATATATATATATATATATATATATATATATATATATATATATATATCATTTCCATTCAGTGTCCCGATGTCAACATCGGATTCACAAATAGACATATTGTCTTCTATTTTTACTTTCTCGCACTTCGTAAGAAGAGAAATTTATGTAATCATGCGCGGGAAAACGACGAATTTTTGGCAGAAAAACTCTCATTGCCCGGCCCCAGTAACGAGTTTTTTCATTAAATATTTTCATCGTATGTAACAACCGACAGTAACATTTTCGACTAGTCCCATTTTCGGCGAACTCTGCGTATTTTCGAAACTTGCAAAAATTGCGTGTTGGAAATATTTGGGTTACGACAATTACATTTTTAAGCATCAGCCCGAGTTCGAATCTCACGGCGTTTCAATACCGTAGTGGTAAGGCAGACCGCGAGTTAACTCTGTGGACCTGAGTTCGAGTCTCGGTGCGGAAAAAAAGTTTGCTAGTCGAAAACGCTTTAGCAGTTTATAGAGTAGTACAGTGCAACTACTTTATTAGTGTGCCGCCATCGTGAAAAAGTTTGCTCCGCCGACGGGCCCTCAATCGCCGGGGAACGATGCGTTGAACTCCCCTGGTAACGCTGCGCAAGTGCAAAAGGCATGCTTCCGGTTTTGTTGAATAGTCGGTTTGTGACCGGTCGCTCCACGTTCTAACTCAAACAGAAAGTGTTTGTGTGACACATATGTAAAATGTGTCAAACAGTTATGTGCATTGTATCCTGGAGCCTTTCTTACAAATGTTGACAAATGAAGAGCGTAATTCAACAGGACTTCACAACCGCACACACTACTTCAGTTTCTTTAAGGGTTTACATGCCGTTAATAGAAACAGAATTATCACGCGTAGTTTGTAGCGCGCTCACCTGATCTGACTCCGTGCGATTTATTTCTTTGGGAATTCTTGAAAGATGGCATATACCCGACAAAATCCCACACAGAAGATCTCAATACCACAGAACATTCTTTACCGAGTGAACAAGAACTTGTGTAGTTCCAACATCTACTATAACGTGAGTACAATTTAAACTTTCCGCTAGCAAAAAGCCACCTTCTCTGTTCCGCAATTCTACTGGCCGCCGTCTCGATTTCCCCGGTATCCATGGCCTCGTTCGCCGAGGCCAAATCCCCGCGCGACCGGCACATTTATAATGTGGTCGCACTATATAATATAGTGGATCAGCTAGAAATAATGCCAGAAAATATGTGCTGATGTAGCACCATTAGTTCATTATTGTATTTATCTTGTAATTCTAATGAATGCAAAAATCAAATCAGAAGATACACAGATGTTCAATAAAAAGCATTTAAGCATTGATAGTGGATTTCGGTTTCGACTAGTTCCCAGGTTTACGTATGTTTACTATTGTACGAAGGCAACATTTTTTAGATACGTTATTCCCTATTGATGATAAAGATGGCGTTCTACAACTTCAGATGTCCCATCTTGCAAACAATCTCGGATAATTACCGAACGTATTCATTTACGGCTGCATTCTCGTATTTTCGAGTGCCAATAAAGCACAAAAGTCCGTGTTAGGATAGTTCATTGATTTATTTTTGCAAAACTAGATTGAAATTTGTTTAGTGTTAAACTACGAATTTTGACTTAAACTAGGTAGGCAAGAAAATGTGTTTTAATTTTTACTTCTCGCACTTCCTAAGAAGAGAAATTTATGTAATCATACCCCTGAAAACAGCGAATTTTTGGCAGAAAAATTGTTATTGCCGTGCCCTAGGAACGAAAAACGGGATAAATCCTGTTCCTATATATAGTAAATTACTTTTTCAAACACATGATGTAGCTAGAATCCATGTTTTATGGGTCCTTGATATAAAAAAATCGAGTTTACGACAAAACGTCTGTTTGCCTGTGCCTGTCCGTCCGTCGATGGTCAACGATAATACCTAAACCGTTGAGCCGATTTTCTCCAAAATTGGTATTCCCCAATTGATGTGAAAGATCTTGGGGCTTTGGGAGTTTCAAACGGATATTTTGATTTTTGCAGGTACTTTACATGACGCCTCAACGGATTTTCAAAATTTTTTCAAAAATTACTCCAAATTTTGTGAATGAATTTTGTCCTCGAATAGAGAGAGTGTAGGTCTTATGTTCCTTGAAATACCGCATTATTTCTAAATTTGCGATTTTCGAAAATTCAGAGAGTTCAACGTAAATGAGACCTGCGTCATTCTTTTAAGACTTTCTTCTATCCGTGGAAAACATTTGAAGGGAAAATTTGGTGTGGTTATTGAGAAAATATTTTTTTTATAAATTCTATTAATTTCAAGACCAAATTAAGCGAAAACTACTCGTTTTCTCAAAAACTCTGATCTTTTTTAAAGAACTGATTTTTTGGGACACACTTTGTCTAAGGAAAAATCTCTATATTCAATTTTGTAATTTTGAAATGATAACTTTTTGCAATTTTCGAAAATACTGAGAGTATATTTCGCGAAAAATTATGCAAATAATACTCATACTTTCGAAAAATTTTACATGGTCAAGATCTGTCTTTAAAGTACAGATTTCATTAAGTAAAAAGTCCCTATATTTAATATTGTAATTATAGAAAGACGCCTATTAACGTAATTTTCGAAAAATGTGGGATTTCAACGGACATGAGACTTGCACTATTGTACATGATTCTCGCTAAATCACGTGTTAGAGAAAAGAACTTACTATGTATAGAATTTACCTACATTTTTGTTACTAGGGCCCGGGAATAAGAGTTTTTCTGCCGAAAATTCGTCGTTTTCGAGCTCACGATTACAATACTCTCTTCTACCAAAGTAAGAAGAAAAAGTAAAAAATGTGATTGCAACAAGGGATTATGTAATATAGTACATGTTTATAAGAATGGGGGTATTATTTTAGAACATTGCAATTTAGGTAAGAATAGTAAACTCAACCATGGATAAATAAATAGATTTTGAAAATAGTATACTACAATCACACTTCAATAAAGATACAAACAATTGTATTTTATCAGCACTAACATATTTCTTCAGAAAATGCTTGCGAAAATGTAAATCAAGCTTATAAAATTATTAACATGTGATGTCAAGATCCACCAACAATAAAAGGAAACTTTTATTACCTTTAATGTGAGATCATCTTCACAAGCCATACGAATACGCGCAGCGGTTGCAGGTGAGTCCAGTTTAAAGTTCTTGCTATATCCTCTTTGCACTCGAGCAGAACTAATAGCATCTTTAATTGCAAAAAATATTGATGAGGCTAAGAATAATGGCGGTTCACCGACAGCCTGCAAAGAGAACAGTATTTATTAATAAAGGTAGCTAAAGTAATGATTGTTGAAAATTGAAAGTTGTTACTTTTCCTCTAACAATGAAGTTTCAATTTTCATAATATTTTATGAATAAATATTGTTACTGTTGATTAAATGACGAGCACTCTTGGACTCTACCATTTGATTTGATTGATTTGATTTTTAAGGATGTGATAACTTCTGGTATCTGGCTCCATCTCGGTCCTGTATAGATATTGTGCGAGGTTAGTCGTGGACCTATCTCGGTACTTGTATCTTTTCCGGGATTAGGAAGCCAGTTCGTCAGTGCACAGAGTATCTGCATATAACATTAATTTCCGGTAAAGCCGAGGGATTGGAAAGTATGAAGATTTAGAGGTGATACATAAGGGGCTGGCAATGCCCCATGCCACAAACACAGCTGAAAGCATACATGCCCCTCCCAGGATTCAATCCGTCAGCCCTGGTGTCCGTGTTCTTGGGGGCACCTGCCCCAAGTTCGTGCAACACCGGACCAGCAATAAAATATGTAAAACAATAAAAATATTAATGTGATAAAGTGAAATCATTTAAACAATATGAAGGCCAATAAAACACAGCCCTCTTCTCTCAAATCTTAAGATAAATTCCTCTTCCTCGTAAAAATGCAAAACTTTTTTAGGATAATGGTTCCTTGTTGTCAAGTACCCGTAGTACTCGTAGAAACTTGTAGAAAATTGCGTTGTCGGCAATTGATGACAATTGCTGCTAATTTAAGTCTTTAAATATCAGTATTTCTTAATATTGTTATTTTGTACTCTATTCGGAGAAAAGAAAACTTAAGACTTTTCATAAGCAGTTTCCGAAGCAGATTAGTTTGTTTAGAAACACGTACACTAAGTCAGTAATCACTCATAACACATCTTACCTTTGACGAATAAACTGCTCGTGGATTCGATGCTCCTTTAAGAAGTGATACATTGAAAACTGCTGGAATGTCACTAAATCCAGGTAATTTGTATGTTCCTGGTCCACGGGTAAGTAAGGTTCCATTTGGAGATACGACCGGTTCTTCCAGTGTGAAGAGCCCATAACCTTGTATAAAGCCTCCTTCTATTTGGCCTATATCAATTGCTGGATTGAGACTTTCTCCCAAATCCATTACAATATCACTTCTAAGAACCTGCAATGAACCACCATGCTCATCACAGAATGTTTATAATACTTAGTACATGCATTCATATTTGTTGATTGTAGAGAAAATTCCAACAAAGAGAACATCGAAGTGCGTTGTGAACAATATGATATTTATGAATTTACACTTTTCATAACTTGTAGTCAATGGAAGGGCTTGGAACAGTAAAAAAAGTCACCAACCGCAGCAAACTTCCCAGTTATCATAAATATAGCGTCTTGATTTTGCTGAAAGTTTAGCTTATCTCGTTACTATCTATATTAATAATTTCGAATGCGAGCAGAAATTGAAAGAAAACTAGCCTCCTGCTATGTGAGAGGTAATGGAGGTAATGAATGGTTTGTTTAGATTCCCACGAACTCAGGAACAATCCCAAAATAATGAAATACTTTTGATTTTGACTGAAACATGCAAATAGTAGACAGTGTCATTCCGATATTTTCTCAAATCCGCGTACCGGCTGAATTCTCATTCTCGGTGCGTCACTCCTGTAGTTAAAATACTGTTGTTAAAATAGCACATAGTTTGTGAACTTTTGCAATTTTAGAAAATTCAGAGAATTCAATGAAAATGAGACCTGCGCCATTGTTTAAGCGTCCTTTGCTCTGTGGAAAAAATTGAAAGAAAAAAGTAATTTTTTTTATAAATTGCATTAACTTCGAGCAGAAATTACGCAAAAACTACTCGATTTTTTAATTGTACATGACATTTTTGAAAGATCTAATTTTTTAGAACATATTTCATTGAAAATAATCTCTATCTTCAATATTCTACATTTGCATTGTCAAGTTTTTGCACGGTTTAGGCGGTAGCATTGATCACGGACGGACGGACGGACGGACGGACAGATGGACGGACAGATGGACGGACAGATGGACGGACAGATAGATACACAGAGAGACGGACGGACAGATAGACATCCGAACAGGAAGGCAGACGGACGGATAGACATTTTGCCGTCAATCGATTTTGCGCGGTATCAAGGACCCACAAAATGTGCATCCTGACTACACAATGTATTAGAGGAAGTAATTTACTATATAAAGGGATTCGATTTATCCACTTTTTCGTTACCAGGGCTCAGCAATTACAGTTTTCGGCCGAAAATTCGCTGTTTTTTTTCGCAGCATTACAATACTTTCTCTATACTACGTGAGCAGTAGCGAGGAAGTAAAAACTGTTGTCTAAACTGAAGTTACATCGTTTCGAGATAAAGTAGATCAAATATTAAAAAAATAATGTTTAAAAGGGTCTCACATTTATATTACTACTATAGCATGACTTGACACTTCAAAATCTGCAAGTATAAAAATAACGAATAGAGAAACTTAATAAAGAAAATAGTGGCATATGGTGAAATGCAAGGTAAAAGTGGGCTAATGATGTCCCATATGACATTGTAACAAACATTTAAAGCCAGATTTGAGATCCTATTCAGCACTTCGCGAATGAAAACTTTATACCGCCCTAGGTTGTGGGCCAACGTTTGGAGGCGTCTCTCACGAAAACGGTGCAGTGGTGAGGGTGACAGCATCTGCGCTGCGCACTAGGAATGGCGGTTATAAAAATATCAGTTTATTCCGTTTTTACCTTCGGTTTATCATAGTGGTCTAAAGAGCTCGAATTAAAGGATTATTATATTTCTATATTATATCAGTCATCTTATTCTGTTTTGTTTAAAACGTTTTTTTCACCAACAAATTATTAACAAAGTTACAAAACCAATATCCTTTGTCCTTATTGTGATATACCAAAATGATGAACCATTTTTATTATGGAAATGTCATTTTATTTGACATAGGGATGTCAATAGTCGATCGCGAGGGGGTCGCTATGTGACAAATAAACAACCGGCGTTAAGGATCATTTTCGTTAGGTTGAAATGACCGAGCAGAGGCGGAATAAGCGTTGTATTGAGAGACAAAAGAAAAATATGTAAAATTCGGATGCTTTCGAGTTTTTAGAAGAACATTCATTCGCTTGAGCAACGCGGTGATGTGCGGGTCGGCTCCTGATATATTTTACCAGGTCGAGGAAAGACTAATTGAGAATTGTATAAAATTAACTATCGTTTTTTATATTAGGATAGAGCGTTCTTGTAGGAAAAATACGTGTCTAGGCGTCCACCCGAGACGCAAGTGAGGGAAGTCACGGATTATAATAGTATTGCCGGGAAAATTTGGAACCAGATCACGGACATTTGGCGAGGACTTTATCCAGAAGTAAGATTCTGCTGCGTCGACGGAGAAGGTTCTACGGGGCACCATCGAACGAAGAAGTGGAGAGCGCGCGAAGACCCACGATTCAATAACAAGGTTTTATAACTATTGTAATATAGAGAAAACTGGTCATGACCAAAGATTGATTCATTTTTGATTATCATTCTAGTAAATTCTAATTTGTTAAGTTGAAAGAAAGCTGATTATCATTGTTCGTTATGTGCAATCCAGCATTTTAATAAGATTTTCAGATTCCTCGCCAGTCCGTATGGATGGCAGATTGAATAATTGGTTGCAGAGTAAGTAGCAACAATTATGAACTTGGAATTAACTGAGCTAGCACAACATAATTTTGGAAGGAGAGATGTATAATTACGAAGGAATAATTAGGTTACAAATGTAACCTTTTCCTGGAGCCCAAATTACATTTGTCAGTAATAATTATGTTTCAAAATGTCCCTCCAAGTGGGGCTTGTTTTTAAATAGAAAGACGGGGCATGTTTCAACTTGGCACTAGTCAACGTCGGGCATGTTTCATTATACACTTTCATGTTAAAATACAAATGTACGATTTAACACATGCAACACACATTCGTTATCAAAGGGAGGTATGACTAAACAGTAAAATACAAAGAAACTAAAAGGCTTGATGGCATAGCCGTTCTTACTTAACACAACAATACCCATTTAACCTCATTTCAGAATAATCACCTGCCGTTGAATATAAATTTCTTTAATATATCTCTTTTCCAAAATCAAATTTTACCCGGTTATTGGATTAAAAACGGCTGTAAGCGAAGCAAAACATCCACCGAAAAAACGGTGAAACAAAAAAGCCTATTTCGGTTATAATCGGTACGTTATCTGCGTCCTGAGGACCGACGAGCCGGAAGTGCATATGCTGCAACTACTCTGCCCATTAGATGCAGTCACGTTCTAGGGCTAGAATTTGGACTGCACTTGTCACACAGTTCAGAAACAATTATTTCATGATATTTTCTCGAAAATCTTTAATTTTGTTTATTTATTTCGCGTTAAAATTGTTTTTTTAAGATCTACAAGTTTCTTAAGAGACAAGATGAGCTAAATCTATTTTGATATTAATGTACCACATACCTGATGATCTCCAGTTAGGCAGTCAATCTCAACTTCTGAACATGCTACACCAAATGTAAAATAATTAAAAGGATTTCCTTCATTCTTTTCCCAGTCGTAACCAATATCGGGCGTCCTGTTAGGAAAAAACAGATAGCTGGTAATAATTGAATTGAATTTGCCTTATTTTACGTGGCGAGACTCAGGCCATGAGGCCTGCTCTTCCATCTGACCACGCAAATTTCGTTACGCTCCTTTCACCTACTAGGGGAGAAAGAAGGCATTACTTGGGCGACGAAACAGGTGATTTGAATTTAGCTCAGAGGCATCATTTAGGCTTGAGGATCTTTTACATGCAGTAAATGTACTAACATGTGACAGCCGGCTTTACTTCCCCTCCGAAGGAAGGCGTACGAAGGATTTTTTCGCCCTTAAAAATCCACGGCTTCGATCGGGTTTGAACCCACAAACTTGGGCATAGCAGTCCGGTACGCTAACCGCTACACCATCGCCGCCGCTGATAATAATATATATAATAATAATAATAATATATGTAATAATAATATAATTTGTATTTTATTTATGCATTTACAATGAGAAGTTGAACTTTTCCTCGGCGGTGAATATCGCTATGAAGGGAAGGTACGGGGACTACTTTCCTAAGGCGCCCCAGCCCGGGAGATGGGTAGCAAGGGAAGGGAACATCGCGCGCGGACTGTCACCCTTTGTGCTGTATCGGCACTCCTCTGAAAGTGATCAGGAAAACCACAGATGAGAGTAGTCGAACTATAAATTTGATATCAACAGTCGTCAGAGACTCCCTGATGGTGAACTCAGCCAGCGAGTGAACTCTGGCACTCGACTGGATCAAAATCGCGACGTCACAGTTTCCAGTGTAGCTCCATCGGAAATCGTAGTCTTAAAAAGAGAATGTTCACTCAAATATTTTAATGTTCATCCTTTAAAGTGAACTGGCCGGCTGAGACGGCTCAGGGGAATAAAAGTTGCCACTGTAGCGACCCTGACTGGGAAGGTCTAGGGTTCGAGTTCCGACGATGGTGGGTTTTCGACATAGCTCGGACGAATTCAGTCGCTGTGTGGAAGAAAATTCTAGCAGCCGGCTTCTCTGATTGGGAGCTTTCTGTGGCTTCTCCGATCAATACCAGGGTAATACCGGCGCAGTATCTTAATAAGCGAGCCACTGACCGTGCGATCATCCTTGCCTTCTCCTCTCCCCTTGCAGGACCATAGCAGTTGACGCGTCCGGAAGCAAAATAATTAATTAATCAAGCAAAAAGTGAATAAGCAAATGATTTAGAAGTCATTAGTATCTATACTAGCCGTCGGATTGATTGATGCAAAGGCCGCTTCAACAGCTGTAATCACTGACGCCATGGCGTCCAATTAAATGTCGGTTCCCAAATCTACTGGGACGAAAAAAGCATAAAATAGGAATGTACAGATACATGATTCATACATATTTTGGGATAAATTAAAATTTAACTTCCCTCTCTTCCTTCGTCATAATCTTTCTTGTTCATCTTCTTCCTCCTGTACGTATTCCTTTTCTACATATCTATCTTCTCTTTCTCCTCACTTCCAATTTCGAATTTCATAGAATGTGGAATCGCTGTCATCCCTCCATTAACCCCAATACAAATAATAGATATACAGCAGGTATATATGCATAGACTAGCGTTTTTTCACCTGGAGATCGGGACTCCCAATGGGTGTTAATGGGCGAAAGAGGGAGGGGCCGCAAAATTAGCTTACAACTTTAGACGCAAACAATAAATTTTGTTTAGAAAAAGCATTCATTATAAACGTTTTACTTACATACGTAACATGTAACAAGAATGCATGAGGTGGTGTTCTATTTAAAACTGGTTTGGGGATTATCTCTAAAAGTGCCAATCGCATCATTCAATATTTTTTATATTTTTATTTTGATTTTTGTTTATTACGACACCATGTATCACGAAACGAAAAAAACGCTAAATACAAAAGTTAAGAATTTTTTCCCGGGGAATTCGAATTTGCAGTAAGAAATGGAGGTTTCCATTTAACTTTCTTATTTCTCCCCACCTTCGGGGGATTGAGGTAGGAGGGGCTGAGTTTGATATCATTGGATGGCTCCCGTCGATACGAACAAATTTCATTCCCCACTTTTCATCATCCGATGCGCACTTTTCGAAAAATATCACTTTTCCCAAAACCAATTTTAAATGGAACACTCCTTATATTTAAAAGTTTCTCCATAGATTAATATATTTTGGAAAGACACACAAGCAAATTCTTTTCAAATGATAAAACTCGATTCCTATGTTTAGTTTTTAAGGCAACCATACACGAAAACCCTAACTCATCGCAATCATAGCGAATATTACTCATAGAGACTGAATTGCAAAGAACACGCACACATCAATTTGGAACATTTAAAATGCTCATATTTGTAACTGTTAAACACGTATCTTCATACCCGCCACTGTCAATGCAGTATAATCATTTTTAATTAGATTTCATAGATTTAGGGTTGGTGAAGTCCTTCGAAGTATAAATATAATGGGTTCGTGGTCCTAAAAAGTTTGAGAATCACTGACGTAAAAATAGAGGTTTTAAATTAACTACATATATTTTCAACCAACAAGAAGGATTTACCCATGAATTCGAAAATTTATGAAGCAGAAAATATTTTATTTGGTATTTATATGCTTGTGTTTGTGCATCGATTTTAATCCTTTAATGTCATCTAGTAATGCCTTGTACGTGAATTTATTTGTAGAGAGCTGTTGATGCTGACAGCTGATGAATATGATTACTTCGTCGAGTGTTATAATTATAGACATTATATTCTTTGAAAAAATGTTCCCGCCCTTGAATATGTCATTTTTAACAAAAAACCACTGATTCGTAAATCAAGAGCAATGGTTGAATTCGTTGCTTAATAAAGAGACAAATACAGGATTCATGTAGGTGTGATGTACGTATTATTTGTACAATTATTTTCTGTAATCTAAAAGTGGAAGCTGTAGCATGTGTTCCATCAAAATATTATGCCATATCTCTAGTGGGAATGAACGTTCGCGAAATATATACAAAGAGCAGTATGAAGGCTGACTGAATTTCAAAGAATTGAATGCGTAACATAATGATCTTAATTTTGTGTTCAATTCATTAAAATGGACGTTCCATGTAAGCGGTTTGACTGACTTGAGAGACCCCAAAATTTTGTTATCTTCAATGCACATCGTTCATTTTCAAAGTGCACCATTCTTATTTGAAGTGGAAAACTATAATGAAACCGTGTTCCCTTCGTTTTAATTTGTTTGTACGAAACCAATTTCAAACATCTGACACTGTTCTATTTACTGTTTGTTGATTGCAAAGAAATTGGTATCAGACGCATAGAGAACTGTTCTTCCGAGTCGAATCGTCGAGAATATATTTTACATACAGTAGGAGGTGAATCGGGCCTAGAATCGAATCCTGTGGAACCCATGTGCAATTGGAAATGAATCGAAAAGGTGTGTAAAAAATATCTCTTCATTCCAGTACTGTGAATCTGCTTTTGAGGTCGTTGTTTAAGATATAAACATATCCAATTGAGTACAATACCACGAATTTCACGCAAAGTAATTTTGAAAGTAAAATGTTCCGATCAGTGACGTCAGGAGCTTTTGAAATATCTAAAAAATATTGTATTGTGATACTGTTTTGGTAAACATGTTCATGAACATCAAAATGTGTGTAAATGTAACAAAAGAAATAACAAATACATAGTACTATGTACAAGGTAAAAATAGTATATATTAAAGAGTAAATAAGTATATTAAATGAAATACAGACATTAATGAAAGTTTTGATTCCAATGTCCATTTTTTAGTTTCAGTACGTTCGGCTACACACATCATTCAGAAAAAAATAAGTTTGTGTTTCTTTTTATTATGACGGTCACTACTACAAAACTTCAAATATTTAATAATTAAATGGTAACTTTATTTTTTTTTTACGAAACAAATTTCAAACATCTGATACTGTTCTATTTACTGTTTGTTGATTGCAAAGAAATTGGTATCAGACGCATAGAGAACTGTTCTTCCGTGTCGAATCGTCGAGAATATATTTTACATAGAGTAGGAGGTGAATAGTACATACCTATAGAAACCAGTTGCAGATAAACTAATTCTCTCAATATATGCTGCTTTGATCCAATCTTCCCATCTTCCAGATGGATTTGCTTTCTTAATTGGTTGAAGTCTTTCTAATATTGTATGGCACGCATTCTGAAACAAAGAAACTTTAGAAAAACATGTAATACTATTTGTTTCCATCGGGTTACCCAACATAAGACAAACCTGTGGGTCTCACAACACCGAATCTTCAGATCTCCAACGCTTGTCTGAGAATTTATTTGACCAATGTGACATAGGCCATACGAGGATGAGGGATCAGTCCATTGCTCGACTTTCCGAATAGGGAAGGGTGGCATGCAATCCCTAACGCGCAGTATGTAATGTTGCTCGGCATTCGTCTGGAAGTAATTAGGGGAACCACGGACCCCACCCAATAGAAAACTCGAACTACGAACTCGATCGCGATAGACCCCACAAACTCGACGATGTTCACTTCCTGACACCTGACCAAGATCGAACCGGCGATCTCCCAGTGGCCACTCGCGATGCCTCGATATCATATTATCACAATCATCATGGATACCTGAACTATTATTATTATTATTATTATTATTATTATTATTATTATTATTATTATTATTATTATTATTATTATTATTATTATTATTATTATTATTATTATTATCTATATTTTTAATTTTCAAATTGCGCAGAAATTGAAAGAAGTCTTTGCAGCTTCCAGCCATGTGAAAAGTGTCTACGGTTTCGTTAGATATCCAGGAACTCGAGAAAAATCTAAAACCAATGAAAGGGTTTCGAAATTTACTGAAAAATGCTAATATTTGATTCTGTTACACCGCCTATTCTCATTTACGCTTACTGACTGACGTCTCTCATACTCACAAGTACGTCACTTCTCATGGCACAGCTGGCGTTATGCAACAGCAAGTCTCCCAGAAAGAGGTAGTCCCCATTAAATTATTTGCAATTCATGAGTTGCATAGTAAGGAACAGCAGCTTTTTTATATTCTTGGTATGTAAGAACTGTTGTAGTGTGTATCCGTATATACTACACTGTGTCCTTGTATTCGTGATTTTCTTTTCTAAAATATTTAATTCGTAGTATTGATTTTGTTAAAATATTTAATTAATATTGATTGCAGAGTTATACAAATATTTTTTCGTTGTTTTCGATCAGTGCGCGTGACGCTTTTGGGGAAACAATTTTGTGTGGTTTTGTTCGGCATCATTTTCGCTGAAGGCACTAATTATTATTATTATTATTATTATTATTATTATTATTATTATTATTATTATTATTATTATTATTATTATTATTATTATTATTATTTAGAAATAATTCAAGTACATCCAGTATCAGTTTTTTCGCTTGGGTTATCTCTACCTCATCTATATTATACAACTACACATTTTGATGCCTTTTCTGCGAATTCAGTTTGGTCTTATTGTTTTTACTTTATTGCCCTTCGTAAGAAGAGAAAGTATGGTAATCGTGCGCCGAAAAAGCGACAGTTCTTTGACACAAAAACTCTCATTGCCGAGTCCCGGTAAAGAAAAAGAGGATAAATCTTGTTCTCGTCCATAGTAAACTATGTCCTCCAACACGCTGTGTTGTCAGAATTTGTTTCGTGAGCTCTTGATACCGAAAAATCGATTGACGGCAAAACGGCTGCCTGTCCGTCCATCTGTCTATGCACAATACTAGTGCCAAAACATTTTAATCTTAAAATTTTCCGACTGCTTATAATTTTTTTCCTTTCAAATTCGCACAGCACATTGATCATTGCACATTGCACGTAATCTTTGTAAGTTAAACTACGCAGCTGGAAGCTCCTTTGCTTGGTTCATGACGTCAATTATTACATGCTGACCCTCTCCTCAATCTTTTAGAGCGACCATTTCACCCAATCAATTAGAAATGCTAGTTTTTACGTGGTTTTACAAGTTTTACCTTTCGATCCCCATTTTAGTTAGTATGTAGTGGTAATTAATTAATAGAGTTTTTCCTGGTTGTCGTTATAAATGATATCCACTGTAGTAAATATCAATACTAGTTTAACGTGCCAAGGTTTAAGCATAAACAAATTCAAATTTTACAATAAATTTAAATGTTCTATATTCATTTGTTTATTACCAAAACAGCCATCCCGTTCAGATCCGATCCGGCACTTGCTGCGGTAGCTGATGTGTTAGGAACTTTGTCCGTAGAAGTTTCCGATATGTGTATCAGTGATTCTGAGATTCCCAAAGCTCGACTGGCGACCTGTATTAACAAATGGAATTTTAAAATAATTAAACTTACATTAGTAAATTACAAAGTTAAAAATAACATTTAAGTCGCTTATTCTGTTCCGTGACATTTGACTCCAAAACACGACCTGAATCATTTTTGTATGTAATCCTTGGCCCATTTCCGTTCCACCGTGAGAGAGAAGCACTGATCCATCTGTATAAATATGCACTAATGCACCAGCTTGATTTAAGAATTTGCAGGTAAAGGAAATACCAAATTTTGTAGGCACAATGCTGATTCCTCGCTTCTTCCATTTATTTAACCTGTAAATAAAAATAATGAAAACATATTATTTATATTAGTAATTTTCAATGCGTGCAGAAATTAAAAGAAAATTACTCATTCTCCGGCCGAGGTTTCTATAGTCTCGTTAGATACCCTGGAACTGGAGAAAAAGTCAAAACCAATGAAACAGTTTCGATTTTAACCGAAAAATGTAAACAGTTTATTGTGTTACGCCGCCTATTCTCATTCTGCACCAACCCACTGAATTTTCATATTCAATGACACAACACAGCTGACGAGTGAGCAAAGCTTCAAGGAAGAGGCCGCCGGTCCTTGAATACTCGTATTTGTTATGTGATGCGTTGTGGGAGAGCCACTTTTTTGTAGTCTTGATATGTGGTGATTCTTTATAACTGGTGTATTCTTGATATCTGGGATAACTGTTTATTTTATTTTTTTGTTCAGCAACGGGGATAGCTGTATTCTGATGTAATTTTAGTATATATTGTAAGTAGATATTCTTGATATCTGGTGTTATTATAGTATTATGTTATTATAGAGTTCTTGAACACTGTTTCTGTTGAAGAGTTTAATTTATTGTCAGGTTATAAGATACTATTTCATGGGTTCTTGAACAGTAAACAAGGTTTTTTCTGCAAAACAATTTTGTGTGGTTTTGTTAAAAAACATTTATATTACTGCTACTCCTGGTAACTAGTTTTATCATATTCATTTAACATTTTGTAATTCTGTGCAATTATTCGAACTCTTTGTATTTTCGAAAATTTTATTTATTTAATAGTTATACAATGTAATACAGTAATAATATTTTCCTGAACCCAAACCAGAAATAACTTTCATTTGATACTTTTAATGTTTTCCTCCACTGTTCCTTGTCTTCCCAATTGCCTTCTTTTAATTTTTCTCTCTTTCATAATTGTATTAACACTATTCATCCAATAATGACTGGTCTTCCCTTCTTTCTCTTCCCTATGGGCATCCATTCTAAAATCCTACGAAGAATTCTCTTTTTGTCCATCCTTGGAACACGCCCATACCATTCCATCTGTAGTTTTCTTATGGAGTCCAATAATGTGTATTTCACTTCCATTATTTCTTTAATTTTCTCATTTCTAATTTTATCCATTTTTGAAATTCTTGCTGAACGTCTCCAAAATTCTATTTCAGTTGCCAGAAATTTTTAAATTAATTTGGATTTTAAATGCCAAATTTCAGAACCATAAGTTATTACACTTTTAATTATATATAAGTTTTTTGTCTGTTTTCTAATACTTTTGTCCCATAGTATCCTATTTAACATAGCAACATCTGTCTTCCTTTAATTATTCTTTCCATAATTTCGTTTTCATGAGAACCACTTTCGTGAAATACAACGCCTAAATATTTAATTTTATCACAGATATCCTCTTCCTTCTAAAATTAAATTTCATGATAAATCTCCAGTCGCCATGTATTTGGACTTATTTAAATTAATTCTTATCCCTGTGTTTTATAATTTTCGAAAATTCCAAAGAACAAATTCAACATTACGAAACAACAAATTGGCGATAGAGAGTTTTTCCCGAATAAAATCTGTTCTTCAAAACAATATCTTGAAATGTCGAGGATTTTCTGAATTTTGTAAATGCAAATTTTCAACTTTTTTATAACGACCAGGCGGAGGACCGTAGCTGGGAAGCCGTTGGTTTATGGGAAACGTGACTGGCGTAAGTCTGAAGATCTGATATGAGTTCGAATCCCTCCGTAGAGAATTTTTTTTGCTCGTTGGAAACATTTTTGCAAGTTCATGTAGCATAATATAGCGTGGCCGTAACAAATAGTATTGCGGTTGTAGCACCGCTAGATTTGTACTTTCTCCCCTTACTTCGCAAGAAGAGAAAGTATCGTACGCCAAAAAAGGGCGAAGTTTTGACAGAAAAGCTTATTGCCGGGCCCTGGAAAAACTGGAAAAATCTTCTTTCTGTATACAGTAACTTACATTACTTCTACTAACACGTTGTGTAGTCGGAATCCATGGTTTGTGGTTCATAGATACATCGACTGATTGAAGGCAAAACGTCTGTCTCTCCGGCCGTCTATTCTGTAGTCAAGCGCCTAAAACGTTGATTTATTTGGTCAAAAAACTGTAAAAACTGTATATGACGTATTGGGGAGAAGAATATTTGTGCTCGTTTTCTTGAGTACTAGAATCCCATCCCATCATTAGAACCATAAATAGTTGAAAGTTAAAACAACAACAATAATAATAATAATAATAATAATAATAATAATAATAATAATAATAATAATAATAATAATAATAATAATAATACAGTTTAGAAAAGCGCGAGTTTATCAACATTTGAAAAACTAGACATTTTCGTTCCCGAGTTATAGAAAAACTATTTGCAACGATAAACGAACTGCACATTTGATTTTTTGCATTGCTAACAATATAGTAACTCACCCTCAGCTCTACTGCTACCAATACAAGGAAAAGGAGACCTCAATAAAACGTGCCCATAGTGAAGCTACTTTTACGTCCAGAAGGAAAGCTAGGGGCCATCTCAGCATTTGCTCAATGGATCAGGGAAACTGGACAAAACTCTGATCGAGATGAAGGTCATTGACCCAGAAACTGAAGTACATTACTTATTACAGCCTTTTTTTAAAGAAATTATACAATAAAAATGTAAGCTAATCCATTATATATCATTGCTTTTTTAAAATAAAAATTATTTTTCTTTTTGATGATCAGTATTGTTTCTAATTGTATACAAACAGTTATGCAGCAGAAAAGATTTTACTTTTAACTTAAATTTGTATACCGGGGGTTGATCTTGTTTAATGTTATCTGGCAATGGTTTGTAAAGTAACGTACATGTATTGTATGTGGATTTCTCGTGGTGAGTTGTTGATACTGATACGTGATGAACGTGATTTCTACTTGTACGACGTGTATTGTAATTATAAATATCAGTATAGCATGAAAATATGTTTCCACCGTTAAGTAAGTCAGTTTTGACAAATATTACAGATTTGTAGATAAATAGCCAAGGCAATGGTAAAGATTCGAAGCTCAATGGAAAGAGGCTTGCACGGATCACGTGCATGGCATTTTTTCATTATTCGAATAATTTTCTTTTGCAATTTAAATGTCTGGGTACTGCAGGATGAGCTTCCCCAGAATATTATGCCATATCTCAGGCGGTAATGTACATTTACAAAATACACACAACGAGCTGTATGAAGGCTGAGAGAATTTGAAAGACTTCTCAATGCGTAACATAATGAACTTAATTTAGTGTTTAATTCTGATATATGTACATTCCATTTAAGGTCTGACTGAATTGAGAGACCTAGAAATTTTGTTACCTTAACATCAGCTAATTGCATATTGTTCATTTTCAATGGAGCATGCGATTGCCGATTTCAAATGCAAAAATGCATTGGAACCGTGTTTCCTTCGTTAACTATTAATTTGTTGTCATGAAACCAATTTGAAACTTCTGAAATTGTACTATTACTGCTTCTTTTTTGCAAAGAACATTCGTGTCATCGGCAAACAAAACTGTTCTAACATTTTAATAAAGGAGGGCATATCGTTACGTACAACAGAAAGAGGATTGGACCTAGGATCAAACCTTGCGAACGTTTAGTCGATTTTCTCCAAAATTGTCATTCCTTGATGGATTTAAATGAACTCGAGGCCCCCTGAGTTACAAACGGATAATTTGACTTTGGGGGTTCGTTGCATGACGCCTCAACATTTTCAAAATTTTCTCAAACATGGCTCCAAATTTTTGAATTAAACTTTGTCCTCGGATACCGCAGAGAACGCTTAAGAGAATGGCATAGGTCTCATATTCGTTGGAATACCTGATTTTTCGGAAATAGCAATTCTTTTTTTGGCATCTGCCTACAACTAGAAGTTGAAGATAGAGACATTTTCCTTAATGAAATCTTTCCTTCAAACACATCATTAAAATAGGGTCATGCACAATTTTTCGAAAATACGAGTAGGTTTCGCGTAAGTTTGTGTAAAATAAAGAAAATTTTAATTTTTTAAAAATATTTTTTCTCAAGAACGTCTTTGACTTTTTTCTTTAAAGTTTCTTTTTTTGTGTGTATCAAAAGATAGTAAACATGTTTAGTTGGTAGGATGTTTAGATAATTCTGAATTTTGTCTCTAGAGGGAGGAATATTTATATTTTACTGATACGTTATTGCGTGTTATTACCTTCGAAACGGAGCTCAATTTATACTGCATAAATTAACTGAATGGAGAGGACCGTGGTTACGAGAGAAATATTAAAACGGTTGATTCTACATGTTCTCTTATGGAGGGAATTATGAGAGGGAATTATGAAAGTGAATGGGAGGTCAATGTGAAAAGATAAACCTGGTCACGATCTAGTTAATTAGTAAATAAGTAAATCTGGATCATTCAAATTAGGTAAAAAAATAAAATATTGTACGTACCAAAGGCGTTAACGGATTCTCATGATTTCGGGTGACAAAAATCCCGGGTGCCTTTGACACCCGATCATTAGAACCCTTATAACACCCTTGTTGCATAAATCACTTTTTTACCCGTTACATGTAATGGTATATTTTCAGCAAACTTCCTTGCAATTACAGGCGGTTTATCTTTTCATCAATCTCATTTATATCTCACAGAAATACGGTGACTGTCAACACTGACCCTTGGGGGACGCCGTATTTAATTCTTATTTCTTCAGAGTGTTCGCCGTTAAATCTTGTTCTAATGCTGCGGTTCTGAATGAAATTTTTCATGAATTGAACATGATTTTCCCGCTTAATATGTCTTAGAATTTTACTAATGATGTAATGTACTCGAATCAAATCTTATGCGTTTGTTTTTTCGCCTTACTACGTACGCAGCAAAGAGAAAGTATTGTAATCGTGCGGCAGAAATAGGCAAGTTTTCGACAGAAAATCTCTCATTGCCGTGTCCTGGTTCCGAAAAAGGAAATACATCTTGTTCCAAAATGTAGTAAATTACTTCCTCTAACACGATGAGTAATCATAAATCACGTGCTGTGGGTGGTTATTAATTGGGACAGGGGCATAGCTTTAGAAATCTCAGGGGAATTCAGTGGTCTTGGGTCGAGTTATGATGCAAATTCTAGACTAACACTCAAACCCACATATAGCTGACAATCGCCTCCTCAAAATAATGGATGCCTGTTTAATAAAAAGAAAGGGAAATCTTATTTGAATAGATGGATTTACATGTGTTGTACGTCTTATAAGATTTAGGCTGTGCCGGCTAATTATGACCGACTGTCGTCGTAATTAAAGTTGAAGACTAATCTTTATGGGCAATGGCTTAGGCCAATTGATGCAGCACATTACCTAGCCGTTGACATGACCCTTCGGCAATTGCATTGGGGCGCGTCATATGGGAAGCCATTATGAGAATCAGAAAACTCGCCGTTTTCTGGCGCACGATTACAATACTGTCTCTTCTTACGAAGTAAGTGGTAGAAAGTTAAAGTTGTTAGAAAATTCACTGCTATTTTTGAGAAAATATCGTTTGACAGTTTCTGAAAATGCACAATTTTTAGCACATTTACAGACAAAAGCTTTTTGAGATTTCACAAAACTTGATAAGAGGTCATCTGAAACCCTTGTGCTCGGACATGTACGACATTATAAAATTTACTTGTAATGTAAATATTAACGATATGAAAGAACGTGATGCTGTGAAAACAACGCTGTTTCAGACAGAATGGAAGTGCATGACTAGAAATGGTTGGTTGGAGATTCCGTGCGCGTCAACAGCTTAGATCATTAGTCCCGTAAGTGTAGTGCATGTTTTTCTTCAGGAGATGGCGATGATATTCCCCCGCTGGATGGCGAGATCCGGCGCCAACCTACCATCGGCTAGCAGGGTTTCCCCCTAATCAGGACTCTTCTACCAGCGGGGCACCGCCCCAACTGAGACAAGCTCTAAGCTCCCGACCGGTGTCCCGGAATATGTGGTAGTGTAGTGCATGTTAGTGTAAATGTGTGTGTAAGAGGAGAGGACAAGGAAGAGGAAGGAAGGATAGCGCGCGGTCCGTGGCCCGTTTGTTAGGGTACTGCTCCGGCATTTGCCTGGTGTTGATCGGAGAAACCACGAAAAACTACCGATCAGAGCAGCCGGCCGCTAGAATTCTTCTCCAGACAGCGACTGAATTTGACCTAGCTGAAAAACTAGTGTCGAAAAGCTTGCCGCGGTCAGGACTCGAACCTAGGACCTCCAGCCAGAGGCGCTGCAGTGACATCAGTTGATGCACTGAGCTACCGCTTCCGGTCTAGAAATGTCTCTATTGAGTTCTCTGTTATAAGTAGAGAAAGGGTATATCCATGAATTTCTCAAACCTACGCACAACACCGAACAAATACGATTCAATACAGTTCAGAGCCAGGCTGTTCGAAGTCATCGAAGTTATTTCTACATTAAAACTACGATTTACAAAGTGCGGTATGTTCACAGTGGTCCAACTAGGTACTGATATTTATAGAAACAAAAGAAAGGCGTAGCATCAAGAATTTCTTTTTAAATATACCTACATACGCAAACTGTATATACTATAAATGAACTTGAAATTCGTTCAAAATTATTACGTATGAAAATGACATACTCATTGTACTGCTGGATTTCTTGTAGTCTTGTTGTGTAGTCAGATCTGGCAACACATTCTGTCCAACATTTCTGTAGGGTGCAATTAAGCAGCTGTTGGTTATAATGCGTTATATTTCCTTCTTGATATAAATTAATTTCGGACACCTGAAAACAGTGAAAATTGAAAAAACACAAAACTAAAATTTCGAAAATAATCAAAGTATCTTTAACATACTTCTGAAGGATCCTTTCCCAGATGTGTAGCAATATCCCTGATCATTGTTTCTGCAAAAAACATTCCTTGTGGCCCACCAAATCCTCTAAATGCTGTATTTGAAGGAATGTTTGTTCGGCAAACATATCCATGTACTCTGACATTATCAATCTTATATGAATTTTCAGTGTGGAACATTGCTCTTTCCAAAACCTGAAACCAGTAAACATACATATGTGAAAAGTAGCAATCATTCGACATGAGCAGAACATCTAATATTACATAGCCTAGATATGTTAATAGATAAATAGTGTAGGGGAGACTGGAGCTAAGTGGTAACCAGTGTTCACCCCATGTCATTTCCAGAATGATCCTCCGTATCAATTGCCATTAATAATGCTTCTGTACGTAGTAAATTACTTTCTCGAATATGTAGTGTAGTCAGAATCCACGTGTTATGGGGCTTGACATCGAGTTGTTCAATTTACAATAGTTTGAACAATGATTAATTTTTGGGTCATTTTGTGTGAAATATGGCTAATGTTTTAAAACAATTGATCAAAAATGAACAAGATTTTCTCAAAAACCGCTCAAATTATTTCAGCAGACAGACGTACTGACATATGTTTTGCCGTTAATCGAGTTTTTGGTAGCAAGGACCAACTAACCATGGATTCTGGCTACACCGCGAGTTAGAGGAAGTAATATTCTATATATAGGAACAGGATTTATTAACTTTTTCGTTGCAAGGCTCAGCAATAAGAATTTTTCTGCCTAAAACTCGCCGTTTTCCGGAGCTTGATTATAATACTTTCTCTTCTTTCGAAGTGTGAACAGTAAACAGAATTGCCAACGGTAGGATTCGAACTGTGGCACTTAGATTTAGCAAATTAAGTAAACACTACACTGACGTTGGTGCCGCCTTTCCGACTCTTTAAAAACAATGTTGAGCATACGAAATTTCCGAAAATTCAGATTAAGTGGAAATTGGACGAGTTTGTGTATAAAAAAAAATAGGAAAACGTTTGCGTATTTGAGAAAGTTCTGTTAACGTAGTTTCAACAGCGATATTTTATGAAGTTGGAGTCAGGATGTAAATATGGGAGAATAATTCTAGTAGGTTCAAGAGCAGGTGGGTTATACGATGGACTAGTTTCATTTCTAGAACATGTAGTGTTGATTAATCGAAAACGAATATGGATAAATTTGATAAATTTTGAGGGTAACCATTGGGCAAACAATTTCTAGAATGAAATGCAGGGTTAGAAAGTTTAATGGCTTTATCAACTAAATTATATACGTTAGCTATTTATGTTGTATGGGATGTTGCAAATGGAAGTTAAGTAATCTCGCAGAGTATATTTTTTTTCGATACCAATTGGTGATTAACTGGACCCTTCGATTGGTAATGTTCCATAAAATCTTGTTATACCTAATGAGTAAAACATATTTTAGGATGGTATGAAATAATCATTTCAAGTATATTTTTAACTTAATTAGATGGGATGATATAAAGTATGTCATCAACATTCCTACAATAATAAATAGATTAAAAATGTAGTTTTCTCAAGCAATAGTTTTCCAATTCCTTCATAACTAATTCGGTAAATAGAGGATTGTGAAACCCCGTTCGTGAAATGGATGAATGTAAAAAAGTTGGAATTAAGTATGCGGTTAAGTGCAAAATCAATTTCTTCTTGTTTGATAGAGAAATTTGATTATATTGGCTACCATTTATTGTGAGTTCTCTCGATGACTGATTGGTTAAGATTACTGATGAAAAAGGATTGGGCATCAAGAGAGTTCATTAAATAGTTTGGTGGAATATGAATGTCTTGGATCGTGTTATCTATTTCTAAAAACGGAAAGCAGTTTTAACGAATATGAATATTCCCAAACTGTACTAGAAAATCCAGAAAATTCCAGAAAGTCTCTTATTTGTATTTTTTACCTGGTTTGGCAAGCGTCATCTCCATATCAGTTAATGCGGAGTTGATAATCGTCTTGTCTGTTCTGTGTGGCAGTGTCAGTGTATATCGAAAGGATTATTGTTGTATATTTTTCAATGTTGCACATGTAACACAAAAGCACAACGCAATTACGTTTGCAATGAGGCCTAAAATGCAAACTACCAGTATTGTCACAACTACTACACAAATTTCCCTTTCCAATTTTCAGCTCTTTTCTCACAGTGTACCATCTTTCATTGTGAATTACTCTCCCCCATTATTATTCGAAAAATAAATACCTTTGTTGTTAATTTTCTTACAGAAATGTTCAGTTTACGGATAAATGAAGTTGCAAAAAATAGTCATTCATCAGTAATAATTGCGTTAATCGTCTGTCATTTGATTCTTCGAGTTCCATGCAGAAATAACGAAAAAATGCACTTACCGCTCCTGATAAATCCATTGAATAGCCACCATTATTATATATATCCACTTCACAACCTGTTATTTTACCATTATTGGTAAAAGAAACTTTGAACCGCCCAAGAAACGGATGCCTCTGACCAGTCAGTATCATATCTTCGTCACGATCCAGCATGCACCGAACTGGTCGTTGTAATCTAGAAACACATCATGCTTATTATAGAACATTATACAGTAAACCCTCATTAACACGAATTCCAGCGTGTACGTACTAACGAGGGTTCAATGCATTACTAATTTCCAATGTGTATAGTAATGAAAGGAAACCTATGCAATCTTTGCCCATGTAGAAGTGTCGATGATTTCGTTAGATACCCAGGAACTCGGAATAAAAGCAAAAATTTCTATATTTATAACTGCCAATGCGCGCACAAATTGAAACGAAACTACATAGTCTATGGCCATGTGAGAAATGTTTGTTTTTTTAATACTGAGGAAGAATACTGAAAAATCCAAAAGCAGTGAAACAGTTTCGATTTTGACTAAAAGATGCAAATCTTTCGTTGTGTTATTCCGCCTATTGACATCCTGCGCGTTCCGATTGAATTCACAATCTCAGTGCGTCACCTTTTTACGACACAGCTGATGCCATGCGACACCAAGGCGCCAAGGAAGAGGTCGTATACAGGATATTCGAACAACGAAACTTCGAAAATAAGCCAATTTTAAGCATATTTTAAGCATATTAAGTCAATTTTATGCATATTTGTCCAATAAACTCCTTCAAAATTTCGCATGGCTGAGCCACAATAAGCACTCAAATGTTGATTTGAAAAAAGTCTTTCTAAGCAAAAATTTGCATTTCAGAAACATAAAAATACTCCAGAAATATGTCAATTGTTTATATTTGCAAACGAAACGAATATATTTGTTCATGAAGGAAAATTAACAGAAATAAAAAAGCACCCAATTTATACCCAAAAAAGCATCCAATTGCCTTTTTTATTTCTATGTTAATTTTTCTTACCTCTTACCGGGAGGTCCTGGAGTTCGAGTCCTGACGAAGGCAGACTTTTTGACACTAGCCAGGTAGCTAGGTCGAGTTATGTCGCTGTCTGGAGGAGAATTCTAGCGGCCGGCTGTTCTGATCCGTAGTTTTCCGTGGTTTCTCCGATCAATACCAGGCGAGCAATACCCTAACAAACGGGCCACCGACCGCGAGCGATATTTCCTTTCTCTTACTTGCCCTATTGTACCCCTTTCACACACATACACACACACACATACACTACACTGCCACACATGCTGGGAGATCGGTCAGGAGCTTAGAACTTGTCCCGGCTGGGGCGGTGCCCTCCTGGAGGGAGATACGTGGTTGGGAACAACCCCACTTGCCGACGGTAGGTCGGCGCTGGATCTCGCTATCCAGTGGGGGCATGATCACCGCCACCTCCCGAGCAAAAACATGCAATACACTTAAGGGACTAATGACCTTAGCAGTTGACGCCCCCGTAATCACTAGTAATGAATCAATCAAGAAGGGGATAAATTCATTGTTAGGCCTTCAGGATGGATTGGAAAAAGGGTGGGTTAGAAAATATTTCACGTGGTGCTTTCGGTATTCCCCTAGAAGTGATGTGGGAAACTACTCATCAAAGCAGTCGTCCTACAAACTCTATCCCAGCTGGGGACACAAACTCGCCGATACTTGCAGACCATATTAAGCAAATTTCCAACTGGCTCACGCTCGAATCCGCGACTTTACAAGTCACTAAAATTGTCTATCGCCACATTGTGGTTACGATTATAACCACCAATGCTGCATTTAGTGAAGTGCTTACAAAAGATACAGGTTGTACTATTTATCGAGCAATACAGTTAGTGTAGGCGACTGGCGTCAGAGAACGGAAAGGTTTAACGTATCCGGTCACTACTAACCGATGCTGGAAACGGTGCGAGCTGTGAGCTGCTTTCTCATACGACGGCTATCGAAATGCCTCTCACACAAGATGTTGAAACACTTGCTCTAAGTTAGGACAATATTTAGGGCACGCTTTAACTCCCCACACAACAAATACGAGCGCTTCTACATCTATTAAATGCAGCGCATATTATTCCTTCCTTGCGCAAACTATATATTCGAATTCAGTGACGGTTAACTTTTTTTATTAGAAACCTGCAGAACGTTTACTCAGAGTAGTGTTTTGTGAAATAAAATTGTATTATGAGTTATTCCTTTCATTAAATTATCCTTATGTATTGAACTCATTTACTGAGTTAAGACTGTGTAGACTAATTTTTTCGAAAACAATTCGAAAATGTTTGGAAGAAAATAGTGATTTCTAGGTTATGATTAGGTATTTTTACAAACATGTTATATATTGTTCGTCATTGTTAGGCTTAACGGCCTCCTTTGATAAATCTCCAATCTCTTATTTCAATAAGATTTCTTAAGATAAAAGTTCCGTAAATAACTATTGTGACTTCAAACACGAAAGAAACAGGTTTCATTTGAAAATATAAATATAAATAAAAATCATATGTACAACTGATATCGGCTCTATTCGGTCCATGCAATTTTTGTCGCAAACGGTGCATCATATTCCATCAGCTCTTCGCAGTATACGATTTAAAGTTTACATTTAGCTTCTCAAAAAATGTAATGGATAAATTAGTGCAATGACGAACAGTACTTCTGTAACTGATAGCTAATCGTCTCCACTTACACTCATTGGAGAATGTGTTCTTGTTTCAGAGAAAACTCTTGCAAGTGGAAGACTGGTTAATGCACGACTGGGACGAATGGAACTCAGATGATTGGGATGAATATATAACCGGAACGCACCAATGGAGGGAGCATGAAATCTGTGTACGCAAGGCCGTAATTGGCGAAACGCCACCAGGGAGCGAGGAATTAGCCCAAGAAGAAGCAAAAAGGCTCGTTCATAAGGAACCAGTTACAGTAAAAACCCCCACCACCGTCCCCACCACCACCACCCCCGCCCCTTCAAAGCCCCCTACGAAGCCCCCTACAAAGCCTCCTGAGGAAGATAAAGATAAGGCCACCCCAAGTGAAACTGCCGTTAGCGAAGTTGAACTTGAAAATATAGATCTTACAACGGTCGAAGAGGGCGACAAGGGCATAGAAATTCCCGTTCAAGAGTCGGAAATGAAACTTCCACTAGCGGAATCATTAGGCACTGCTGTAGAAAGTGCCCCACAGACTGCACCCGAGACCTTTCTAACGGGAATGCTCATGGAGAGCATGTCTGAAAACATAGATTCGACTAAAGCCATTGGAACTCACATTCCACAGAGTAGTGGCTTCTCCCGAAAAGAAGTACACATTGAGTATCAGGGGAGTATTCCAAAAAAACTTTTGATCAGTGAGGTTGTTAGGCCCACCGACGCCCAAGGTGGTATTGAATCACGAAGCACGCAAACAAAAGAACCTGGCATCATTTTAAAAACGTTAATTGAAATACAAGCAACAATCCAAGGAAGAGATGAAACACCCAACAAAACCGTAACTACGCCGTTCATTGCTGCTGATAGTCACCCTCTGAAGACTGGTAAAAGGTCACAAAACACTCAAACAGATATATCTGCCATAAACGTATTATTATTTAACCCCCCAACGGCAGAGTCAGAATTGAACGCCGCGACCATCATGGCACGCATTCCCGATAATGTAACTAAGACTGGTACAGTATCACAAAACACTCAGACTCGCATCTCTAGTTCAGACACGAAAACCTTCCTTAGAAGCACTCCAGTCAAAAAATTGGAATCTACTTCATCAAGTAACGCCGTACTTATAGTTACTGACGCACCTATCAAAGTGATTGGATCTAAGCCCCCGCTTACAATACTTGCTACGGCAGGAAGAAGTGAAGATGATTCAAAAAAGTTTTACAAACGCAATCAAAGAAGAAAACGTAGGAAAAAAATGGTTCCAAAACTAACTACAAAGCTTCTTTTCGATGACGATGGGAGCGTGAGTAGTGACTTGAGTGTTAGAAGACATTACCCTCAGGATAGAATGGAACGTGTGGAACCAACTGATGCAATTATGGACATAGAGTCCCTCGATAGCGAATCAGATAACTGCTGCAAGGAAATTCATACTTGCCCATCCCATTTCATGCAACAACCAATGGAGAGACATAAACGACGTACTTACGAAACTTTTTATGCCCTTCATCACGACATCAATTACAAAAGGTATCATAGGGTGAGCGATGCAAAAAGTGGATCAAGTTCACACATTCCTATTACAAAGGTCATAACTTATTATGAAAACTTGCATGTTTCCCGTACGACAAGTTCACAAAATGTTATGTGTCCCGCAAACAAGGATGAAAAAGAAAGTAAATGTATACCTGTTAGCAATAAAGAAAAAAACTACACGGGGTCCTTATTTCACATACACAAACTACCAATTTCGACAAGTAAAAGAAAAAGACTCATAGACAAAGCCAATTCAAACATTATTGAGGTCATCACACAAAAAGAGTCATCTCCATCCATGATAGATTGTAACAAATTCGCCAAATATGGAGAATATATTGGCGTTCTGAGAGGCTATGGCAGCGAAACATCGAAGAACAGGAGTAAATCAGAGGAAGATACTTCTAAGTCTAAACATATCAGAATAACAAAATCAGATATTCAGATTCCAAGTACAAAGGAACACTTCTTTGGCGACGATAATAAATTGTTTAACGAAATGCCACGACGTATCTCCTTAGATCAGTTCTTCAGCAGTGGTGCACGATCGTTTTTCAGTCGCATTTCTGGAGAGAAATCGAAAGAAGAATTTTGTAATAGCACACTGTCTACACTTTTGAGCGCAGAAGAAAGTACAGGAAGTACCAAAGCGGAAACAAAGATGAAAATTGAGAATATCGGCAACCCACACATGCTAAGGAGTAGTGCAGTTACTTCTCAAAGTGCGGAATCTGTGTATCCAGGAAGCACAACCAGCAGCTATCATAAGTCTGAAAGTAGTGGGACAGAATCTATGAACACCGAGAATCTTCTTCTAGAATATAATACCGGTAGGGTCAGAAAATGCTTACCGCGTGATAGTACAGTAAAAGGAAAATATAGTCTCCTTAAGCAACACATCTCTAGAGCAAACGATCATATGAGAGGAAGTAAGAAAAAAGGTACAAGAAAAGCCACCTTTATCTCCACTGAAAATACGAAAGAAGGAAAGAGATTCTCACTTCATGTACGAGATAACGATGATGCAGAGCGCGAAGAAAATATGCAAACCATGGTAGAAAAAATCCCACAAGAGTCTCACAATGATAGTACTACTTCACGTAAAATTAAAAAGTACGCTAAGAAAAACAGCAAACTTTTGCATGAAAATTGCATTGAAGGATATACAAAGACAGACCTCCAGAAAGTTCAAAGTATTGGATCCCACAGAGAGACACTGAAGGATGAAGCGTTTTCTAGAACCATCAGTTGTTTGAGAGAAAGAAAGGTATTAACGCCTCGCCATCACGAAAAACAAGATAGGGGAAACAATGAGGCACACACGTTAGATGTAAATGTGATATATGACTTCAGAAATAAAAAAAATGAACTGGATAGACAAACCGTCCGAGGTCCCAATTACGAAAGGGAAAAACCCAGAAATACAACTGCTTCGAAGAAAGTCAAAAATGCATCACAAAACCTAGAGATTGAACAAGATAAAACCTACTATTACAAAGACTTAAGTGAAATCTATAGAAAAGAAAAGTCGAATTCGACTCCCATGCATGCAATGTCACATCCTCTTGAAAGACGGTTTGATGAAAACAAAAATAGAGTTCCACAGAAGAATGTCGTTCGCACACACAGTAAAGCGGAAGGTCAAGAAGTCCAGGTCACCGCGCCTGGAGAGAAGAAACCTCCGTGCAAAGACATAGAAAATACAGTAAGAAATCAGAAAAAAAGGAAAGAAGGGAGACAGAAGTCTGAAAATAACAAAACTATAAACAGAAAGAACAGAGAAACAAAGGAAAGCCAGGCGCCCGTTACTATCACAATAGATGTTATGCCTCACTCAATTGGCACCGCACGGCTGTTTGACACAGACAGATATATCACACAAGAAAAAGTAAGAGAGATAGCTAGTAACACGAACACTCAAACATATCAAGTGCCGAGGCATGCAAATAAGAAATACAGGCATAAGGCTCCCTCTAACACAATTCAAAAAACAACAGAAATAAAGGGATTGAAACAACACAAGGGCGAAATCGTGGATGTAAGAGCAGGTTATTCCTTCGCAGCCCACACTATTTCACCATCACAAGAAATTGCAATTCCGTGTCATATGGAAGGGTACAATGCCTTGTTGAACATCGGCGAGCAAGATAGGTTGGATGGTCATACAATTCAGGGCCAGAAGGGGAAGATACATAATCTCAGACGAAAGGGCGGGACCCATAAAATCCATCATAAAACGAACATGGTCGATAAGCCGCAACACACAAACAGACTTTCACATCACCCTCCAAGATTCAGAGATGAAAATCCAGCTCACCGTAGAGAAGAAAAAGAAACAACGGGTCGTACAGCTCCCGCACAGGCTGCTACCATCTCAACAGGCATAAGGAAACGAACTGTCGGCGATAGACATGTGTCAATCACCAAAGATCGCATTGGGTCAGTTGATCACAGTGTTAAACAAAGCAAAGAATCCACAGTTAAGAGAACAAACCATCACTACGATACAGAACTACAACTAGGTGAATATAACAAAAAAAATCATGGAAAATACAAAATTGACCAAAAACAGAGATCTTTCTATGATGCAACTACCGATATGGATTCTCACAAACGTACATCAGCAAACCGTTCTGATAAAAAGAGGGGTATTTTCTGTGACAATAATGATGATCATGATGAGACGCACGCTCAGAAAGACAAGAGGGGTGAAATCAAAGAATCAAACAAGACTGTCTTTAATAAAGTCGAATATGAGAAAAACAAAGAAGAAGAAACACAAAACTTGAGCGTAAGCCATGAATGCAGAAGGATCGATCCTCAAAACAAGGAAGGAAGAATTCCTATGACCAGGGTTACATCCCCCAAAGGTCGCAAGAAAAGATTATGTAAAAAACACAAAGATGCTTCTTTTGAAAAGAGTTCCCATAAAAATTGGAAATCTGATAAACACAAAGTTCGGAGGTATAGAAGGGGAAGAGGAAAATCTAGAAGTAAAGCAATAGCAAACCCAGCCAAAAAAATGAGAAAAAGGACAATGAGAAAATACCGCATTCACAGCTCAGACAATAGGACAAGCAAGAAAGACACACACGTATCGAAAAAAGAATTGTTCCAGGAGGATACAGAATATGTGAAAACTCACTCAGTCCTAGTTGAGAGACAGACTGATGTGGTGGGACATACTGCCATATATGATAGTCGCGATAAGAAACGCAACATGCGTGAAAGCCAAAAAGATCGGAAACAAAGACTCAGACGAAGAAAACACGGAAGCAGTACTCCCTCAAATACAGAGGAGACGCAGAAAAACGAGAAGGGTGACAAACACCCTTTGAAAGAAAATAGAATAAGTAAAGGAGAAAATTTATCTAAGGTTGTGGAAAAAGAATCGGCTGGTTCTGAGACTGCCCACGTCATTTCTCACTCACATAATATTCTGAAGCAAAAAAGTGTAAAGAGTGATTATCCCCATGGAAAAAACGCCCATAAACAGAGAGAGGCGAGCAATCAAACAACCCAAATGGCAGAGATTCAAACATCCTCAACCCCGAGGAATATTTCGGCCAATAAAACAGAAAATGAGAGAAAGGAAATGGATCATCCACAAGCCAATAACAACCACCCAGAAAGTGGAAAGAAAAAAGATTCTCAAGAAGCAGGTTCAGCACCTCCAATCACTACCCAAGATGCGTACCACTTTTCTCATAGTGAAAGATCGCCTGAACAAAAGAGAGATGATGAGGCATTCGATGTCTCCTCCCCAAAACTTACTCAGCCTGGAAATAAGAAAGCTCAACACATCCGAAAAGGTAATGCCATCGGAAAAGGTAAAGTCACCGTCAAAAGTATTTCAAATACAGCAAATGCCAAGACACGAAAAGAGGGGCTCAAACAAAACACGAACATCCTCCCTCAAGGTAGCGAAAAGGGAATGGAGAAAAACACAGAAATGACGACTCCCTATGCTGATACTCCAAGCGATGTAATCTACTCAGGTGGCGCTAGAGAAGATGGAGTGACCAATGATGATATATCACACGACGTCGGCCAAGAATTTCTTAAGACTAACAACCAAAAAGTTATGGCCGAGGGATCCTTAAAAGTGAAACAGCCTCAGAGAGTAGTCTCAAAAGAAGGAAATGTAAAAGAGACAAAAGAGCCAAACCAGGGTATACATGCCGCGCTAGATAAAAACAAAAAGGGTTCTCAAATTAAAAGAAAAGCGACACATTCAATCACCCTTCGTCCGATATCAGCCACTAATACAGATGAAGGAAAGTGTGATAAAATAGAGAACCGTACAGCTAAACAGAAACAGCCATTGAATCAAAACGTTCGAGAATCAAACGAGACCATAAAAACCGCACAAACAAACACATCGAAAATCATCAGGAATGTGAAACAAAACAAACTACTTTCGAAACATAAAGATAACAAAGATACGAGAGACAAAGAGCCTAGAATAGATGAAGAACATATTCATCACGCTCCCACAAAACAGCCACTTGGAGAACCATTCCATAAACCTGGAAGATCTACAGATGAAAACGACTTACCCGACATCTACACTGATAACTCCATTATGCCGGGCGTGCAGAAACTTCAGGTCACCACGAAGAATAAGAAAGAGGATGAAAACAAGGACAAGGGACACGGTGACATCAGTCTCGGTGAAAAATATTCCCCGAACATGAAGAAAAGGAATAACAAAAAGGCCACCGATTTGGAAAAGTATGCAACCTCAGGCATTAAAGAATGTCAGATGGGAACAGAACAGAAAGTGAAAGGTCGAAAAATCGTGAGAAATTCACCACTCACTGTAAAGCAGATAACTAAAACAGTGACAAGGAATGAGAAAATGAAGATCAGCTTATCACCTACCTGCAGTAAGAACTACGAATTAACAGTCATTCAAATAGATGACACCACAAAGGATATAGAATGTGATCACAGCAAGGAAAAAGAGTCGCTCATTTCCGACATCAGATGTGTCTCACCGTTGTCAGCAACCACAAGGAAACGGATTAGTAAAATGAAATATACGTATCCAGAAGATATGAATATTAATATAACATCAAATATACGAGACCAGGGCATCTCAACAAATCATGAGGAAGATGACGTCCAGAAAAATAAAGCGTCGTACTCCGACCTGACTAAAACGGATTCAAGGAGCACTAGAAGACAAAAAGAAAAAAATAAAGGCGATGAATCACCGAACAATAATATCGCTGAGAATTATGTAACATTGGACACTGAAAGACAGCAGCACCTTTCAATTCGCAATGAAGAGGAGTACATCGAGAAGGGAATAACGCCGTATTCCGTCAGCAGTTCTGCATCGCATGCAAGTAACAACGGGAATTGGGAACAGAAAACAAGGCCAGATAACTCGATAAACTATTATGCTGCGAATTATATAACATCGGACAATGAAAGAGAATGGGAAACTTCAATGAACAGGGAAGATGATCTCTCCGAGAAGGAAATAACGCCGTATTCCGTCTCCAGTTCCTCTGCAACGCATGGAAGTAGCGACGGGAAGCGGGAAGAAGCAAGGCGCGATGACTCTTCCGACTACTATGCTGAAAATTATATAAAATTGGACATTGAAAGAGAGTGGGATACATCAATGAACAGGGAAGTGGATCACACCGAGAAGGAAATAACGCCGTATTCCGTCTCCAGTTCCTCTGCAACACGTGCAAGTAGTGATGGGAAACGGGAAGAAACAAGGTGCGATGACTCATCAGACTACTATGCAGAAAATTATATGAAATTGGACATTGAAAGAGAGCGGGAAACATCAATGAACAGGGAAGTGGATCACTCCGAGAAGGAAATAACGCCGTATTCCGTCTCCAGTTCCTCTGCAACACGTGCAAGTAGTGATGGGAAACTGGAAGAAACAAGGTGCGATGACTCATCAGACTACTATGCAGAAAATTATATGAAATTAGACATTGAAAGAGAGCGGGAAACATCAATGAACAGGGAAGTTGATCACTCCGAGAAAGAAATAACGCCGGATTCCGTCTTCAGTTTCTCTGCAACGCATGCAAGTAGCGACGGGAAGCTGGAAGAAGCAAGGCACGATGACTCATCAGACCACTATGTTGAGAATTATATAAAATCGGACCCTAAAAGAGAGCGGGAAACAGTGAACAGGGAAGAAGAACACTCCGCGATGGAAATATCGCGGTATTCCGGCACCAGTTCCTCTGCATCACATGCACATAGCAGCGGGAAGTGGGAAGAAAGAAAGAAACGTGATGACCCACCAAAATATTATGCTGAGAAGTACAGAACATCGGACTCTGAAAATGAAATGAAAACAGAAGAGTATGACATCGTGAAGAAAATAACGCCACAATTCTACACCAGTTCTTCTACCACTCATACAAGTAGCAATGGAAAATGCAAAGAAAGTAAGAGATATGACGACTCACCAGACTATTATGCTTTAAATTACATAGTAGCGGACAATGAAAGTGACGAGGACACCTCAATGAAAACAGAAGAATATAACATCGTGAAGAATATAACGCCGTATTCTGATACCAGTTCCGCTACAACGCATACAAGTAGCAACGGAAGGCGCAAAAGAAAAAAAAGGTACGGCAAATCACCACACTATTATGCTTCAAATTATATAGCTGCGGATTCTGAAAGTGACTGGGACACGTCAATGAAAACAGAAGAATTTGACATCATGAAGAATATAACGCAGTATTCCGACAGCAGTTCCTCTGCAACTCTCTCAACCCACACCATGAACCGAAAAGAAAAGAACAGATATGACTGCTCACCCAACGTATATGATACCCATATATTGTCGGAAATTCAAAAAGACAAAGACACCTCAATGAAGAGAGAATGGTATCACACGAAGCAAATTTCTTCGCATACTGATACCAGGCCTGCAGGAACGAGTCGAATTGGCACCAGGAAATGGAAAGACAAAAAGGCGTATGTTTACCCACCAGACAACAATGATGAAGCTTATATCACGCCCATAATTCACAGACACCCTGATACCTCAATAAATAAAGAACGGAATTATATTGAAGCAGAAGGGGTCTCGTATTCTGATGGTAGACCCAGAGAAATGCATTCAAGTGGAATCAGGAAACGAAAAGAAAGAAATGAAAAGAGAAGTACCTCAAATCAGAATGAACAAGCATACTTTCCTGGATATTCTCCCTATTCCGGCACCAGGCGCCGAGTAATGCACTCAATTAACACAAAGAAAGGGAAAGATGAAAAGATGCACGATGACTCTCTCGAGAACCGCGGTGATAAATACGTCACGTCGAACTATCAGGAAATTCTGGATCGGCCGCGGAGCAATTCACCTGACAACTACGCTGATAATTATGTTACGTGGGAGTTTGAAGGAGACCAGGGTGCCTCAAAAGAGAGAAAAGTGACTTCTAGTAGAGGGGCACGTTCAGAATATGCCGAGAAAAAGCAATCTCTACGCTATACAATTGGCAGAAAAGAAAGGAATGAAAAAATGATTTATGACTCACGTGACTCCTATGCGGATATGTCGTCGACGATTCAGAAAGGTGAGGAGCAAATACACCCTCTGAGGGAACAATTGGTGTATACTGTCAATACTCATGTAGGGTCTTCGCGTAATGCTAGAATACACGAAAGGGAGACTGAGAAAAGTAAATATGTGACAGAAGAGACGAAGGTACGAGCTAAACACAACGCAGACACCACCAATTATCGCAAACCTATTTTCTACGATGGTTATTGCAATTACGACACAAGAAATCCTTTGTATCACGACCATTTTGACAGTTACAATGCAAAGCGTGATGCAAAACATGTTTATAGTAAGTTCTCTCCCGAGAAAGTCAGAAAAGATAGAAGGGAACTCGGCAGTAATCCTGGAAAATATGCAGATGAGCAAGTGAAAAGCCGCAGACAATTTACCAGAGATGCAATGCATCACAATAGAAAGACCCGACATCTCAATACAGAACGCCACAACGCCGGGGGCAAGAATTTCAGCCGCCATGGACAAAGTCAATACCCTGACACATGCGAATGTGATAACGCTGTGCCCCCAAGCATCTATGTTTCTCGCGTGAATTATGATACAGTGCCCCTCGCAGGGTACGGGAAGACAGATGCTCACGTCCGTGATAGGTACGACGAAAATGAGGTTGGCAGAAATGACGCTGAACAGCGCACCGACGACAAGCGGCCACGGAGTAGCTACGCTGAAGACCGCGGCAATAACACCAACCATCTCGGTTACTACAATGAACACCCCAGAAGCGATGGAAGGCCACATACGAGCTACGCCAAACACACCAAAAATAAGGACACGAGCAATAACTACGATTTAGGCTTAGGCAGTAAAGTTATGCCTAGTAGGAACTACGATGAAGGGCGCAGCGGCCCATCTAGACCTCCCAGTAGCCGTCGACGAAAACCTGAGAAAAAACGCGAGGATCGACGCGCGCAGTCTCGCCTAAGCAATTGTAGACTTGCGTGACTTCACAGTATAACACCTCTCCAGCGACACCCGATGGAGATTATGCTGTCTTACAATACGTCAGTTACTGCTTCAAAGAATTTTAGTGAATTCCTGTTTCTTCCAAGTTGCTACTGTGAAATGAAGACGTACTAAAAGTATTTCAATGAAATTTAGATGCATTGCAAGTTCTATTCCTTAACATTAAATAAATTCTGATGCTACATTGTAAAACTCCAATATTTCGGTTATTTCTGTAAAATTTTCGTGATTTTCATCTGTATTTACAAAATTGAAACATTAAAAACATTTATATTGTATTTTTAAAAATTGTGATATTCAATGTAGAATTTGGCGTGATGTATTCTGTTCATGATGCAATGACAATAAAACATAACATATTTCGCACCTGAAACACCAATATTCTATTTTGCAGAACTTTTTAAGTACATTTACATGGATACAAATAAACTGAAAAGGTAATGCGGAAGGTAACAAGCCATTTCACAGCTGTAAATCACATTTTTCCACTATAAGAAAATAGTTATGTAGACAAGGCAAAAGAGGATGAAACGCAATGATGCTCCAGGCGAATACGTTCAAAACTGGCCCAAAGGTTTCTTATTCAAGGGTGCAGCTGAACAATAGAACAAGCAGCGACTTGAGCAAAAATAGGATTTTTAGTGGAACAACCAGATTTAGGCCTCATCTTTCGTTTTCAGGGTTTGTTTTAGCAAGAGTAACTAAAGCGAGCGGGATACTCAATCTAGTTGAAATAACAGGCTACTTTGTCTCTATTGAAGCAACGGATCACATGTATCAACGGACTTTTAGTCCCTTTTCCTCCACCTGGTTCGTTTGACCCTATTAATGTTTTTTTATTTGTGATGAAATGTTTTTTTTTCAATAAATACGATGTTTAGTTCAATTTGTTGTGATATTAGTTCAAAAATAAGATTCTCAGCTACTACTAATTTTTTCTATTGGATGAAGATGGGTGGGAAAATGGGGCCCGAGGACATTGCCTCTCCTGCACAATTTCCTCTGTGGCGCTTATTCCGTTGGTCAGCAGTGCACTTCAAATGGTTTTCTTTGAATATTATTACTTGTTAATAATTTAAGCCATGTACAGGTCCAGTTTGCCGACCTGGATGGCCGAGGTGGCTAAGAGCGAGTACCGACTCAGCGCTTCGGACCGAAGGGTCGCGGGTTCGAGTCCCGCCTTGGGCATGATTTTTTGTCCCTTGACTTTGTATGTGTTTTCGCGGAGGGCCTCGCGTTCTGCTGACTCCAGATCAGAGGAGCCCGCAAGTGAGTAGGTCTAGTGTATGGTCGAATATGCGTCCCATCGGGACGTAAAGGGTAACCGGCTGTGGGTTGGATAAAAGCCCTAGAAAGAAACAGGTCCAGTTTTACCTTTCCAAATTGGAACCATGAATCATTAACGCGAGCAACGACCTCATCAAATATTGCAACATTCAACACGCTAGATAAACTAATAACGGAAATATTGACAGTAAATGCGATTAAAATTTAAAAATCAAGCTAATTGCAAATCAATTATTTTTCTTCTTGCATTTCACATCGTTATCTGTAATAGTACTTCTCACTCGAGATTTACAAATTTTTAATGAAAAAATACTGCTCACACTCGTTCGTTGATACAAACATATGGAACAATCGAGCAGCATTCCGATGTAGTTTCGGAAAACGTTTTCGAGTAACGTTCTCATAAAATCTAATAAATGTTTCTTTTGTTTGAATTTTTTCTCTTAATTCAGAATCACACTGCAAATCAGTTATCTCTAATTGAAAATCACAACGAAAAAAGCCTATATCAAAAGAAAAAGGTGTAGTAAATATATTAAATTCTAATTGTAAATCCAACAAACCCTTAAATCGAATTTCAAATTCCGAACGCAATGTTCTGAATACATCTACAGATTCTCAAAAATTCGATGTTTCGTGAATGTTTGACATTGAAGCTAATTTTGAGAAAATGAGAGATTTCCCAAGGGGCTGTTAAAATAAATAAAATTTACATTTTTTTATTGTGTTATTTTACTGTAAACGATATAGGAACATCAAAATATACCCCAAACGTACTTTTTGAAACGCATTGTTTCTAATAGCACTGCGAAATTCCTTACGTTCGCCTTATGAGTGTTTGTCATATTCAGCATCAGCAGCATGATTAACTTATAATGTCGTTGCAAATTAAAGTTCATGTGATTAGGCACGTTTTTGCAAACCTAACATTTGACATAGCTGACACAATCTGCGAAAAGATACTTATTTTCCACGCTGCATTGAAAATTGTCGGTGGGGACGCTTCGGTTTGCGAAGTGCGTCGACTTCCATGCTTCCGCGACTGGAGTTATCGGGACACTGTGACAGAAGTTACCGCAAACAGCGCGACGCGGCGCCTCCGGTGACTTGCTCTCGGGAGCCAACACTGCTCCACGCTCCCGATTCGCTCTGCTTGAGCAGCCCTGATATAGAGGAAGGCCAAGAAGGAAGTGGGAGGAAGACATAAGATCAATGATAGTGGCGAGAGATTTAGATGATGCTTCGGAAGATCGAAAGAAATGGAGATTAGGCAACGAGAAACGGCGACAGCTGTAGTATACTCTCTTTACTACTGCTCTTCTTGAGGATTGTGGCAGTGTCCTTGCATAGTTTGATAAAAATTAATACAACACAAATGGGGAAATAAATAATTTAATTAATATGATGGTCGATGTACCACGTTGTTTTTCGCATGTTGCCAAGAGCAGATTGGTTCCGCCCGAGGCTAGTAGCAGTGGAGCAGAACTGGTACCTAGTAGATTCACCAGAGGCCTGTAGCAGTGTGTAAGAGTAGCAGTCCGCCAGAGGCCAGTAGCAGTGGAGCAAAACTAGTATCTAACAGATTCGCTAGAGGTCAGCAGCAGTGCGTATGATAAAAATTTTAATTGTAATAGCAATGCACAGTAAAATGAAATGAAAGAAGATTATGGTATTTTATTAAAATTTGAACCAATTGCATAAAAATAGTAATATGACACACCATGAACTATATAAAATTGCTCACTTCCTCTTTCACAAGGATTGGATATGAAGACAACCCGGGTAACGACAGGTATTTTGCTGTCACTTCATAAAATACCAAATCTCCATAGTACCTACATCAGTAATAAACAACTGCTTACACAACTTCCCTTTTCACTGACAAAAACTAACGAAATCTAGCTGAATACTCCTCCTTTCCTCTTAGGGTACAAAAAATGAGACGTATGACCAAAACATGAGTTTGTAAGATTTTTTTATATCTCCAGTTTATTAACGCCACATTACTTGGACACGCAATTTTTTGTTTTATACATTTCATGGTTCTAACTTTTACTTTCTCGTATACATACGTACATACAGAGTATAGAGAAAGTTATGCAATACTACGGAAAATAGATTTTGAGACTCCAACAGAAACATACCTTTTCGGGTCCCCTGATACTGAAAAAGTTTTTTTTTTTTTCAAAACGTCCGTCCGTCTGTCTGGTGTATGTGAACAACACTAGCGCCTAACCTATGTGTTTGATTTTTTCCAAATTGAATAAACCAGATCGATAAGATCTGAGTCAAAGCTCCGCGATTTTGAAAAACATTCATTAACTTTTGGGGGTAATTTACATGAAGCCCCCCACCAGACATTTTCAAAATTTTCTCAAAAATGGCTCCAGATTTGTTCTTTAAATTTCTTGTAAGAATAGAGTATATTACACTTAAAGGGGCGATGTACATCTAACTGTCACGGTTAACTCTGAATTTTCGAAAATTGCAAAAGTTTGAATTTTTCGGCGTCTTCCTACAATTTCCTTAAATTTCATTTAAAGGAAAAATCTATGAATTCAATTTTGTTGTCCATAAATAGTTCTTTCATAATAGTCATGTAGATTTTTTGAAAAGTTTAGTAGTTTTCTTGCAATAGTGCGTGCAATTTTTGCAATTTTAAAAATAATAAAAACAAGATTTTCTTGTTGCTTCATTGCTCCAAATTTTTTCTTTACATTTTTCGTAGGGGTAGAGCAAAATGTACCCTGTACGATGATATATACACCATATTGCTCTATAGTTTTGCTTTTCAAAAATCACAAAAATGTAGTTTTTTTTACTTGTTCATTCTGGCGTATTCTTTTGTTGTTGTTTTTCAGAAATTACACAAATGTAATTATTTTTAAATACCTCTCTCGCCGTTAATATGCACATTCCTATCGATTTGTATACATTATTGCATTTGTGAGTTGAAGTGCTTCATACGACTTCAAATGAAATTTTTCGTAAACTCAATAGATTCCTGTCAAAAAGATCTTCAAATGTCGCATTCACAGCAATGTTTAATCGCCATTTTCTTAAAAACGGATATAAATTTTTTAATGAAAATTCCTATCTAGGACGAGGTTTTTCTCTTCTTTAATATTCTTTAAGTAATATTTCGGTTCTACTATTGTGATAAAATGTACTAAGTTGGTAAAATGTCAAAAAATGTACTTTGGGCGACGATAGATGGCAACTGGCAAGAGGATGGGGTAAGACCGTAAACCCAGTCTACACCAAGGAAATTAGAAAAAAATACGACATAATTCATTCGAATTGTTAAATTGAATTTTAAGTAAAATATTTTTTCTAAAGTTCGTTCTGTTATTTAATTGAGATTCATTGTACTTATATTTTAATCTCGAGTTTCATTTTTAAATTTGTTTTTGAGAATCACAAATGAGAGAGAAATAAATCCCGAAAATTTCTGGTTACACACTTGCATATATTATTTTGACATAGTGGGAGATTATTTTTCTCTATTCTTTCAATCTGTCAAAATCTGATTGATCTGCCACTTTTTCAGATTGATTGATTGATTGTTTCATGTTTCCGGGCGCGTCAACTACTTTGGTCATTAGTTCTGTTCGTGTAATGCATGTTTTTTCTCGGGAGATTGCGGTGATCTTCCCCCGCTGGATGGCGAGATCTGGCGCCGACCTACCGACGGCTAATGGGGTTTCCCCCTAACTAGGACTCTCCCACCAGCGGGGCACCGCCCCAGCCGGGACAAGCTCTAAGCTCCCCACCTGTCTCCCGGAATATGTGTTAGTGTAGTGCATGTGTGTGTGTGTGTGTGTGTGTGTGTGTGTGTAAGGGGAGAGGATAGGACGAGGAAGAGGAAGGACAGATCTCGCGCGGTCCGTGGCCCGTTTGGTAGGGTACTGCTCCGGTATTCGCCTGGTGTTGATCGGAGAAACCACGGAAAACTACAGATCAGAGCAGCCGGCCGCTAGAATTCTCCTCCAGACAGCGAGTGAATTCGACCTAGCTAAAAAGCTAGTGTCGAAAATCCTGCCGCCATCAGGACTCGAACCTAGGGACCTCTCGGTCAGAGGCGCTGCAGTGTCATCAGATGATACACTGATACTACTGCTCCCGGTCACTTTTTCAGTTTTTTGGAGATGTGAGTATGTGGCTGCCTTATATCAATCTTCCATCAATCATTCTACATTCTTATATAGTAAGGTCCGCAACAAACTACACCGAGAGATGCGTTGCCAGAAATGTGCGACGAGAAATGTGGAAAGAGGTCGGCGAGGCTGCGTCGCCACACCACGAATAGGTTATTCGATATCTTAAAATGCCTTTATGCGCTACAAGCTGAGAGTGGAACAGCAGTTAGCAATAAGATCATCTGCGAGTCCCATTTCTTGCTTTATTACATGCTCTTGTGCAACTTAAACCCGTGAAATCCTTGTTTTGTTCCCATAATCGTAAACCATCTGTTTAACTAGTTCGAATTGCCTAAAGAGAAATACATTACTGCACTGCATACAAATCCTTATTTAATGTAAAACACTGAAACGTATGTAACTTTTAAGGGAGGAGTACAATCTGTGCATATTTTCTTGAACTCCGTAATTCCCCCGTTTTACTATATTTATTAGTTGAATTAAGAATAAATTGTGAACGCAACTAATTCAGAATAAAATTCACAATTAATAAATTCATTCATAATTAATAAATACGAATTAAGAAAACAATGAATTAATTAAATTCTTTCAAAATACTGCTTCAAGTCTCTTGCTTCAAATTTGTATTTTTTCTATTGCTCATTATGAACGGGTTTCTTTCAAGAAAGAATATCTTTCATGCAAGATTTTTCTTGTTCATTCCCATTTAAAGAGAAAATTCAAGTAAACAATTAATAAATTGGTTGTTTATCATGTCTTTTATTGCTAAATATTATAACCTCACTCAGTTCTACGCACTGTTTAGTGTTTTCCTGCTGTAGCGAAGGCCTAATGTCATAAAAAATGAAGGAGTAGAAATGTGTCCGAGAAAATTCGCTCGCTGACCGACTCGAGCGAGGAACTCTTTCGCCTCCGCAGAGGCGAACGAGAAAATTCTTTCTAGTGTGTGGGAGTCGATAATTGTCCCTTGTTTCGATTTTACACATTTCACGTCGCACATTTCTCGCAACGCATTCCTCGGTGTAGTCTGTTGTGGGCCTAATCCGGGACCTGCGTCCTTCTGTCCATCATTCACGGTTAGATTGCTTCCGGTCCACCAATCGAGACAAATGAGGTGACATTTGATGCGTCTCTGCCTTCTGGTGGGAACTGATTATCGTTTTGCTGATCCAACAAGAAGATTCTAAGGAATTTCTCTAAAAAAACCTTTTTCGTTTGTTTTTAAGGCATTAAAACTCTTTTGGTGTAACTTACGGCACCTACAGAGGTGATCAAAAGGTCATTCGATTTCTCTGGATGAGACAAATCGATTGACAATTCGTAACTGGTTCCCTCTACTATTTTTTGAGTGAATTCTAAAAAATACGTGTTTTTATGGTTTCAATGTACCTACGAATGTATTAGTGAAAGCTGTGGATTTCTATACTATCTTAACGACATTCACATGAATCATTATGACTTTATTGATCAGATTGGCGATAACTGAACGTAATTCTGTAATGAAACAATAATTTAAACAAGTATTTTAATCGATACTTTTCATGTAACTTTCTATGCCAAACAATGGCGATCAGAACAAATATAATGTGTTTAAAATTTATTTTTATTATGAACTTGCCAAGTACAAATAAAACTTTTTGAAATGCCAATACCTCCCGGAATGGCCTCGTCATGTTAGTATTCGCCAGCGCGTCGCGTATATGGTAGTTCCGCGTTCCGTGCGCTACGCTTTCCAGGAGCAAAAACTGTTCTCGGGACGGGGTTTTCATCGCATTAATGACTAAAGAAAGATCATAGTCAGTATTTCAAATTTGTCAATTTTCCTAAATTCCTTTATTCAATATGCATGTAAACATGTGCTATCAACACCCAAATACGCACGCATAAGTGTAAATATCAATTAAATATGCACAATCACTTTTTGCATTTCACCCATTTCCTTGTATGTTACTTTTTGTGGCAACGAAAAGAAGGTTTTCGAATATTCTTGTCAGAATTTTGTTTGCCTGAAAAATTGTTTTGGAATACATAAAATCACCATTCTGTAAAACAAAACTTAATTAGAGCACACTGAAAAAGGAAATTTGCGATTATACCACTTCACACTACAAAAGCCAAACCGATGAGATTAATCCGTGGTAGCATTTCTATTGTTGCTTTTGTCTTTGCAACATCTTCAATCGAGAGGTCCGAGGGTTTGAGTCCCGAAGCCACGGAATCACCAACACTGGCGAGAGAGCTAGATCAAATTCAACCACTGATGAAGAATTCTATTGGCCGGCTGCTCTGCATGATAGCTTTCCGTGGTTTCTCTGATCAATACCACGCCATCGCTGGAGAAGAATGGACCATGGACCGCGTGCGATAACCCCTTCCTCATCCTTGTTCCTTTCTCTATCCATGCACATTTACATGCACTACACCAAACAACACATACATGTCGGGTGTTTTCAGCTTATTCGGGCTGCAGGGTCTGTGCCCTTCTCGATTAGATACCTCGTGACGACAAACCCCACGAGTCAACATGAAAGTCAGTGTTGAATCCCACATTCCTCAGGAACACCATACACCTTCCAGAATATAATATGCACTACACTAACGGGACTTAACACCCTCCGCTGTTGTGGCGTCCGGAAACTTACCAATGAAGCAAGCAAATGCCAGAACAAGCTCTTAACGTGCAATCCCGAGTCTTTTTCGCAAATGCTTTTCCATTCTATTATTTGGTGATGTGCTGGAGATTGGGGGATGGTTGGGGTGGCTGTGGTGGGGATTTGCCGTCATTCCGCGGGGTGCCCTTCACCGGGCAATGTCCTAGCACTTTGCAGACGCGATGGAGGAAGCGCAAACAGGGCTTTTCTTTATATTTGGCAGCAGTACTTCATTTCTAAAATTTTAGGTCCTGGAACGCGCCGCAAATTAAGAATTAATTTAATAGAAGTAGTTATATATTCATCATATAAATTAATAATTATTCCCGATTATTATCGCCGTTGCGTCGCGTTACGCCAGAAATCAAGCCCTGTCTGGCAGAGGTTAGACAGTCGGACGGCACACAGCCATTTAACTTCCCGCTGTAATACGACCGCAAAAATTTCAGTTACCACAAGCCACAAAGGAAATATTTAGAATGTGGTCATTTATTTAGAAAATGCGTAGTTTCATTTCTTCCAAACTCCCAACAATTTTAAATTGCGCAACATGAAAATAGAACCAACAGCGGCATGTGTTAGGTTGCAATTTATGCATGCTAAATGTTATTTACTATTTACAAATAATATTCATTATGTCAAAACAATTTATGCAAACAGTTAATAAAACGTCCTCAACATGTCAAATAAGAGTATAAATAGGTTGTAGTTTCATTTCTTTAAGCATTACATATGAATTTCAAAAACTTTGTCAAAACATTCAATCATACACGTAAGTGTTAAGTTTTTGAATGAGTATACCATCAACACATACACAAAGTTTGAGATAATGTAGGAATCTTATATAAAAAAATACATTTTCGTGGAAATCCATGTCTAGCAATGACTCGTCGGTATACACATCGGACAAAACAATTTTCTTGAATCCGTTGAGATGAAATGAATGTTTTCTTCTTTGTAGAGTTCATTTGAGCTCTTGCAATTATTTCTCGTGACATGGACAATTGTAAATTCGGATAAACAGTATCTCGTCTTGAAGGAGCTTTTAGTTATGAAAATTTACATTTGCATTATATAATATTATAAAAAGACTCAATATGACTGTAACAAGTAATGTACTTCAGCTTCCGGATCAATGACCCCCCTTTTGATCAGGTTTTTGTCCAGTTTCCTTGATTCATTGTGCACATGCTGAGGTGGCCCTCGTTTTACTTCTGGCCATAAATATAACTTCACTATTCGCACGTTTTGTTGGTCTTTCCTTTTGCTAGTAGTGATAGGAGTGGAGGGAATATGGGCTACTGTTTTGTTGGCAATACAAAAAATATCAATTAAGCAATTCGTTTACCATTTCAAATACGTTTTTTTATACCTCGAGAGCGAAAATGTCTAATTCTCAAATTTGCTAACCTCGCTTTTTTAAAATTATTATTCATCATTCAATTATTTTTAGTTAAAATGTTAAGAGATTCTGAAGCTCTAGAAAACGTGTGCAAATGGCATTTCTCCCCCATAAGGCACAAGCATTTTTTTTACTTTTACTTAATTAAACACAAATCAAATCAAAGTTTGCTCATATAACAGCGCAGTGTATTTATAAATGGCTTACAAAAATGAAAAGAGGAACAGAACGTAGCAGTGACTATTCAGAGAAAATATGTAATCAAATTAATATCAAACATCTTAATTTGTGTGTATTTCCAAATTTCCGTAGTGACGTAGTTTCTGCTCCGTCACAGAAAAGTGGAAAACGCGCAAATTGGACATACTATCACATCACGGATGGGGTAGTAAATTATTACCAAAAATGAATAATGAATTCCTTGAAACCGATTGCAGTGAGAATGGAATACGCCACCAAAACCTGCGCCACATCCATAAATGATATTGCAAACTACCCATCAGCCACCAAATAAAATCACATACGTACCAAGAAATTCACTTCTCTTAAGCCAAATAATTCTGATATATTTTGCTTACCTGTGAGCTGCCAAAGCAACGGGCAAAGATAGTACATTAAACCTCGATTCTTTTCCACCGAATCCTCCGCCCATTCTCTTAACATGACAAGTTACTCGATTTGAAGGGATGTCAAGCATTTCCGCTATTAATTTCTAAAAAAATAAATGTATTCATACAATTTACAAGTCATGCTGTGAGAGAGAATTTTTACAAAAATACAGGAATATACTAGCAATGGGATTTTATCACAAAACCTTAATTAAGAAATGTACTGTACCTGAGCTTCGGTGGGATTTTGAGAAGAAATATATATATGTAATTCATCATCCTCACATTTGGGTACAGCCATACAACAATGCGTCTCTAAGTAAAAATGTTCCTGGCCAGCCATACGAGCCTCACCAGTTAAAATATTGTCTGCGGTCGCAAAAGCCGCGTCAACATTTCCCTTTTCTAATTTTTTAGGATATCCAGGGAAAAATGACTCCTTCTCTATTGCATCCTGAAAAAAGGCGGATTGAAATGCACTTAAAATCATTAAAATATACTAAATGTAGGCGCTTGAAATCTGAAATATGCACAAAATTCTCAAAACTTTATATTATATATATAATTGCTTTGTATTATCAGTAAATAATTATAGCTACTAAAACAGGATAATTTATGTCTCTAGTCATCTGCAGTCTTTAATTGTACAGAGGTATCAAATATCCGTTTCTGTCTGAACAGATATTCCTCCTCTAAGAAATATCGAAACTGTTAATTATTCAAATTTGAATTTATTATATTATTAATTATTATTAATATTTGAATATATGAATAATTAATTATTCATATTTGAAAGAAACGAGAGTCTTGCATAATATATCACCCCAGAAAACCTCCTGCTGTTATGATCAGATAACAAAACTCTCTGCCAGAATATATTGATTCTTTACATTTGCTGCCTCTGTGATACATTTCTCACGTGTGCTGCCACCTTGATGTGTTGTTAATTTGGAATTTCTTGTTCCAAGAAATCACAAATTCAAAGCAGTCATATGCGTACACCACAACGGCATTAAAGAGGAGGTCTTTTTGAATCATTTTCCGAATTAAAATTTTTCTGCAAGAGTTACTCTTCGCTGCCACGATAAAATTCTCAACACTTTTCTAAATAGTTTTCTATGTGATGAAGTCGAAATTAATTCCATTTTCAATTAAAAGCATTAGTTACTCAAACCGGTAATGGAATTTGGACCTCGTGATAGTCTGACTGGATGGTGGCAATTGAGTTTTATGATTAATTATTTCTCAGAATTAGCTGCGAATTAAAAACTTCGAAATAGAAGCTCTCTTTGCTGCGAATTCAATGCCCCTCGTAAATGTATTGCAATAACCTTAGCCGTTGACATGCCCAGAATCACTCATCAATGAATCAATCATTGAAGAAAGTGAAGGGATGTACCTCGTCTTTAACATATTTTCACAGACAAAATGTAAGACCGGTAGACCAGGAGATCGCGGTGGCCAAGCCATGGTTCCACCGCGCCCAGTCCAAATTAGTGGTGCTAAAACCATGTACTTTATCGCCCGCACTTTCACACAACATTACGCGAAAAGTACTCAAATTTTCGAAAAATTGAACATGACCATATTTCAGAATAAATCTTTAAGGAACGGATTTCATTATGGGAAAAAATCTCTTCTTCGATATTTTAGTTAAAGACTCCAAAAAAATTTTGAACTTTTGCAATTTTGAAAAAATTAGAGTTTTTAACGAAAATGAGACCTGCATCACTCTCTTAAACATCTTTCACACTATCCAACAACAAAATCTTATCAAAACAATGGCGCCATTTTTTTGCAATTTGGAATATGTCCCAGAGGCTTTTTGTAAAATACCCCTCAAAATTAAATATCGGCTTTAAACTGAAGGGACCGCGACAGCAGTGAGATCGATTGGGGATAGGAATGCGCTGCAACGTCCGGGCGCCGTGCCCCGCTCTTTATTCCACTCGCGCCTTCACCATCTTTTGAGATAGCACGCAATTCACGACCAATTCAGCTTTGGCAAACTCTTCCTTGTGAGCTCCCGGCTATCTAGTGATGACAAGCACGATAAGCAATGCTCGATGACAGCGTTTCTTCCCGGGATACTCCCCTTCTCAGCCCACCGCGGAGGCATCTGACGGAGCTCTTGAGTTCAGTTCTGCATTTTAAAGTGACCGAAAGACGACTAGATTAGTGCATTCCATAAACATAGGGAGTGAAGTGAGGAATTATTTTGAAGAGGACTCGAAAAACGACAATCGTGCTAATTGTAGAATAAGTAAAAAAACATTTTCGAGGAGGAAAATCACACAATACTAGTAATTAAAAAAAACAACAAGTTGCATCAATACACCGGGTAGTATTCAGTTCCACCGAACACAAGAGAGCCAAGCCAACTAATGTTGCACCAGACGTTGGAGTCATCGCAGATCGTACAAGTAAAGTGGTAGAAGTTAATGACCCATGACCAGTCCTGTCAAGATCATTAAGTTCCAACACAAATCAACCAACACTCATTGATATTTTGGAACAACAAAGAGAACAAATTTAAATTAGGAGACAACAGTTCAAAAGCAATAACAAGAAAATTTGCTTACATGATACGCAAAGATAGTCAATCGATCAGTATTATTAAGGACAATAGATTCAAGGAATTAATTAAACCTCTTGAACCTAGATATACCATGCCCACAAGAAAATAATAACCCTTTAATAATAATTTCGATTCTCCGATATTTCAGTAGTTAAAAAAATTAAATCACTGTATATGATTCCGAATAACTCATTTTCATTATCTACATTAGAAATTTCGAATTAGACAGGCTTTATTGTTCAAAATTTTAATTCATTTAATTTGTTTTATAGGCATCCTCAACTACTAAACCCCCGAAAAAGCATTGACAGGTGATCTCTTTATAGGAATATTCTGAAGAGTGGCCACGAAGTATCATGCTGTGTATACGAAACCACAGCAAAAGAAGATGAATTAAATGTGCGGACTTTCTTCCTCTTGATGCAAATGTACTATCTTACTGGAAAAATAAAGTGACTCTCCGCAATTTAAGAAAAAGTGCCGTTCGATACCTGTGCATTCTATCAGCTACAATGTTTTTGGAGAGACTTTCCAGTACAGCTGGATTGATACGTGACAAAAAAAGAAATAGAATGGACCCAGAAAGAGTTAGAATGTTAGTTTTGCTTAATAAGAATGTTTAAATACTTTAAAAAATGTATGTTCATCTCAATAGTTTTAAATATTAAAATAGTACATGTATGCATGTGTGAAGAACAAAATATATCCTTCCAATTCTCATTGAACCACTTTCGCACCATACTTTAAAGTAGTATGGTATCGAGTATTGAAGCTCTCAGACAGGTAACGGTATTGAGTATCAAGAAATTCAGGTATCGACCCATCACTAATTGGGGAATATCATCTTTGGAGAAAATCGAACAGTTTAGCCGCTAGCGTTATTCACAGACGGACGGACAGACACATTTTGCCGTTATTCAATTTTTCGGTATCAAGGACCCACAAAACATGGATTCTGGCTACAATCCGTGTTAGATTTTTTTTTCTAAATTTATCAGCTGGATTTATCCACTCGTTCGTTAGCAGGGCGCTGTAATAAGAGTTTGTCTGCAAAAAATTCGCAGAATTACATAACTTTCTCTCTACTGCGTAAGCAGAAGCGATAAAGTTAAAGAGTCCGAGATAAAGTATGCTTTGACCTCTCGCTGGTAATGTGGAGAGACTCCACCTTTCTGGAAAATGTCCTCTTGAAGTTGTGGTACCTCTTGAAGGTATGTTATGGAGGCGCAATATGAACGATTTTAACAAGCGTTACATTACGTTAAAGACTTCATTGGTTAATTTCCAAAATTTTGCAAATTTTATAATTCGGTAGGGGTCCTTTCCCATTAACCCGGATTATCGACGTATTATGTTTCTTTTTAAATGTAGCTTACCTCGATTGTAACTATAATAGGTTCAATATCCTGGTAAGAAATTTTGACCAATTTTGCCGCCTGTTGAGCAATTTTCTGATCATCCGCTACTATTGCTCCTATAGGTTGACCTTGGTACGTTACAACATCTCTGGCGAAGACTTCTTCATCGTGAATGATGGGCCCCCAAGAATTTCTTTTTCCTGGAAGATCTTCGGCACAATAAAAAGCATGCACGCCATCCATAGCCAAGGCCTGAGATGCATTAATAGACAGGATTCGAGCGTGTGTTTTTGAACTCAACACCAGTGCTAAATACAGCTCGCCTTTTATTTGAGGCATATCATCACAATATACAGCTTCTCCTGCAAAAAAGCATAGAGTTCATTTTTTGGTCAATTTCAGACACTTGGGAAACGTGCCATCTGAAGCAAAGTAGAAAATATTTGTCGAATTTACCTGTAGCTTGTTTATATGCTGACTTGTGAACAATTGGCCGACCCACAGGATCGTTCACTTTCTGATCATTTGGAACCTGGAAACACATAAAACACAAGGTATTACGTAAGAATATAAATACTTGTGAGTCATTACAAATGGAAAAGAAGTTCACCATGGTCTCTTCCTCAACCAGATACACAAATATTTCTAATGTCATTTTGTTGATATACACTTCGTGCGTGGAAAGTAGTTTTTTTACGATTTCCCTTCTATAACATCCAGAAGGTTGTGCGTATAGTGAGTCGAAGTCTGACAGACTTTTCAACAGGTGTAAGTCAAAATATGGCCTCTTTTTTTTATAGTTAGATATTCACTATTTCTATATGCTGTGAAGAAATTAGCTGCCGTCACGCATTGGAAGATATTGAAAAAAAATCCACATTTTTCACGACGAAAATTGTCGTTCCCGCGGTGATTGTGCAGCGCTGCATATAGTGAGAGAATGTCCGTCGAGGGAACAAGCACTCTTAGGGGCACGAGTTCCAATTCAGAGCAGCGAATCACTAATGGCATTGCCCATCCCATTGACAAGTCTGCGAAGCCGCGCGGCGCTGGGCGTATTCTTCCGGGCATTAGTTCCTCGGCATTGAGAAACAGAAACCCGAAGTAATGCCAAAGTGTGCCCGCGGCATGCAAGTATAATGAACATTTTTTGCCAACCTTCTATAATTTTTGATACAGATACATCATGTACGGTTTCAGTTGAATGCGTTTGTAGTACGCCCTAATTAACAGACATTTTTATCATTATGCACACTGGTGTCAACTGGTGAATTAGCTCGTACACAAAAAGATTTGTGACTTCCATACTTTCGTGCGACAAAGACGGTTCTAAGTGAAACAGAAGGTACTGATTGGTTCATTTAAATTATTATCATCAATTCCGCGCGGCGCAGCGTCTCTTCTTCCGGGGATTAGTTCTTCGACATTGAGAAACAGAAACCGGATGTAATACCAAAGTTTGCCCGCGAAAATAAATTTGTTTTTTATTACTAATATTACAATGACAATCATAATTACATGAAATCTTATCTGTTTGTAATCGTAAATTTTAATTGATGTATAAATTATTCGGCCTAAATACAACACAGACCGGGAGCCAGCAAGAAAATCCACGTATGATAAGCTCAAAGCAAAAACTTTTTTAGAAGTTAGCCAGTGTAATGAGTAACAGGGAAACGCAAGAATGACGATCTGTAGGTGTCGACGTTGCGCTGCACAGTTTTTTGAATGCATAAAAAACAACTATGTTATTGGGGAATGAGTACACAGCTAATTCTTGTAGTATTTATTGTTCGTTAGATAGCCGAAGTGTGAATCGTATGCCATACCGATGGGGCGTTTCAATTTCTATGCCATGTTGATTTGAAAGAGTCAGTTTTTTAACGCTCTCTTGTATTACGAGATCAAAGCTAATGTTTTGCTCGAATTGTTGAAAATTCTTTTTCATAGCTGATTATGACAACGCCTTACCCTTTCGGTGTTTTTAAGAAGCCACCATACTGATTCAAAGATGTCCAATTTGTCACTAGACCATGTACATACGTATCATAGGTACAGCTGTACATTTTTTGGACTCTCCGTAATCCATTTTGATAAATAGATGCAATGCCATACTGATAAGACGTCATCAAATGGCCGCCATACTGAAAAATCTGTTTCTTTCAAAATTTCCATAAATCATTGGTAAGCACTGGAAAATAATTGTATTATCTTAACAAGAATAAAAAATGGAAGTAAGTGGTTGATTTGCAACGTTTTATGACAAATTAGAAACAATATAATTTATTGAAAGAAATACTATACGGTATTTTTATATAGTGCTTTTAAATAGATTTAAATGTAATGTCTCTTAGATTAATCTTGAATATTTTCCAGGTGCGTTATCCAAAATGGTAAGGCTGACAAAAATTTATCTTTTTCAGATAAAGAAAATATACTTTTATGCTTTAATTGTCGAGATTTTCCAGATTTTTCTTTATCTGTAAGATAGATAAGACAGGCTCGCTCGTGGCACATAGCGAAGTCGCTAGCCTTTCACCACTGAGGTCCGGGTTCGATTCCCGTCGAATCTCATGTGAAATTTGTTCCAACAAAACGAGTTTGGCCGCTTCACAAGGGCTAGTCCAACCCTGGAACTGTGAAACTGGAAATAGTTATTGTGATTTTTTAAGTACTTCATGAAGGTCGGCATTTTTTGACCAAATAGAATTGATTGGTCTCGTCAGGGAACTTAATATCTCTGAAACCGCCTCCCAATTGCTCGCTTCTCGATTAAAAGAAAATAATTTGCTTGTACCTGGGACAAATAATACATTTTTTCGTCAGAGGGAAAAGGATTTGCTGTTTTGCTTTATGAAAGACCAAACCTTAGTGTTCTACAACGATGTAGAAGTTATTTTTAAAAAGTTGGGTTTACAGAACATAAGTTAGATGAATGGCGACTTTTGACTGATAGCTCAAGGACAATTCTAAAGTGTGTACTCTTACACAACGCCAACAAATACGGCTCTGTTCCAATTGGTTACTCATTCTGCATGAAAGAAGAGTACCAGATAGTGAATTTTCTTCTTGGTCAACAAAGTGGCTACACAAACTCTTCCTGCTTTATATTTCTGTCAGATAGAGCCAAAAGTGAGCATTGGTTGAGAAAAACTTGGCCTCAGAGCAAAGATATAGTTGTAGAGGAAAACAATAGATCAATTTATCTTTAGTTGCTCGAGAGAAAATTATTCTCTCTCCTTTGTATATCGAGGTTAAGCTTGATGAAGCAATTTGTACAGTCGTTGGGGATGAGATAGTTTGTGCTTCCAGTGTATACTACGTACATTTTTGGGAGTTATCAACGAGAAACTGAAAGTAGGGATTTTCAATGGTTCCGAAATAAAAGAGCTCGTAAATGATTCTAATTTCTTGGAATACATGAACGAAAATTAATCGAGTGCCTGGTCCTCTCTTTTTCTACTTGTGAAAAACTTTCTAGAAAAGAAGAAAACTTTTCACAATTAGAAGAAATAATGTTTTCCAATTTCCAGGTGCTTGGCTGCAAAGAGTACGTATTTTATTACCTATAGAGTCCCTTGGATTTCTTTCCTTCACTTGATGATCCAAGTGAAGAGTAAGCTGAAAGATTTCACCGAGATGTTCACCAATAGAAGAGAGACACTAAGGAAAATGGGATACACATATTATGGCAGACTACTGTTGGAACAGACAGCGAGATAGCTATGCTATTTCTCACTCAAAAAAAAATCTTTTTGGGTGTTGAATGATTGATTTTGAGAATTTTTTAAACATTTTATGAGAAATTATGTGATTTACATTTATCTAATTAATATATTTCATTTATAAAGACAAAATTATTTTATTTTTAAACACTAATATCAGTAAAGTAAATATTTTATGTCCACATGCCATTGATGCTCTCAAATTCTAGCACATGCAGCATGGAAGTGGGGCATATGATGCTAATTCTGTATTTAAAAAACTAGAGCTGATATAGCAGAACTAGAACTAATGCATTTTTTTAAATCAGTGACATCGAAATACCCAGGAAAAAGTTTAATATCTGAGGCACCAAAATGTGTGTTGACCAATGTAATCGATTTAATTGTGATTATTAATAGTATAAAATAATAAATTGTAATAATTGAAATTAATCCCTAGTAACTAACGTACGAATAAAAAATAAATATACGTACTACCAGATATAACCGGTAAGGGAAAGTAGATATCCCAGCGAGCAATGACAACACTACGTGAATCATTAGCTGCAGCAAGGGTTGTCTGTGGCATTAGCGAAAACAGGTTGACCAAAACTAACCAAAAAATTTTTTTTGTAACTTCCAGTGCGACGGCACCTAAATTTTTCTTGCGCATATAAATAGTGAATATCTTTCAATAGAAAACTAGTGGTGCTAAAATAGCGCATACTTTCTTGCATATTTTTTAAATTAGCAATTTACGAAAATTCAAAGAGTTCAACGAAAATGAAACCCCGCCATTCTTTAAACGCACCTTCTTCTATCAGTGGAAAACCTTCGAAGAAAACATTTGGAGCGGTTTTTGAGAAAATGTTTTTTTTATAAATTGCATTAATTTCAAGCCTAAAATATGGGAAAACTACTCGGTTTTTCAAAACATTGTAAATGAACATTTTTAAAGAGCTGAATTTTTGACCGACTTGTGTAAGGCAAAAATCTCTATCTTCAATTTCGAAGTTTTAAATTGTTAACTTTTGCAATTTTCGAAAATACAGAGTTCGTCGAAAATGGAATTAACACCATATTTATTACCGTCCCTTGATACATACGAGGAAAAAAGTTAAAGAAAAAATTGATGCCGTTTTAGAGGAAAACATTGTTTAAAGAAAATTAAAAATTGGATAAATTTTCGCAAAATTGCATGAAAGCTTCTCAAATTGTCGAAAATATGAACATGGCCTTATTTCAAGCTCTGTCTTTAAGGAATCGATTTCACTAAAGAAAAAATATCTATCTTTAATATTGTAGTTGTAGGAAGGCGCCCCAAAAAATTGCACTTTTGCAATTTTTGAAAAATTTGGGATATCAACGAATATGAGACCTGCACCATTCTTTTAAGCGGCCTTTTCGCCACCCGAGGGCGAAAATTAATAAAAAAATTGGTGCCATTTTTGAGAAAGTTTTGAAAATGATTTTGAGGTTTCATATAAAATATTCTCAAAAATCGAAATATCTGTTTGAAACTCCTAAAGCGTCGAGTTCATTCAGATCGATCGGGAATATCAATTTTAGAGAAAATGGACTCAACGGTTTAGGCACTCGAGTTGACCACAGACGGGTAGATGGAAGGACGAACAAACAGACGTTTTCTCGTCAATCGATTTTTCGGTATCAAGGACCCATAAAACATGGATTCTGGTTACACCAAGTGTTAGAGGAAGTAATTTAGTATGTATAGCAATAGGATTTATCTTATTTTTCATTACCAGGGTCCGATAAGATTTTTTCTGTCGAAAATTCGCCGTTTTCCATCGCACGATTCCTATAACAAAGCTTCATCCTATAACAAAGTTTAATAAAATTGGATCCATTTTTTTAAATTGAAAATGTTGATGAGGCTTCATGTAAAGTATCCCCCAAAATAAAAGTATAAAGTTTCAAACTATCATAATTCGTATTACTACGTACGTACTAATATGATAAATTTAAAATCCAAATTTGACGGAATTGAGGAGAAATTACGGGGGGCCTGTATCGTTCATGCGAACGCACCGGAGCTGATGCCGTCAGAAATTTATCCTGTCAGTTTACCACAGATTGAAAACTGACTGAGAACCAATGTACTTTTCGGTGAGACGGAAGGATTTGTGCTGCCTATTCAAGATCAGGTAGTGACCACTAAATAATACAGTAATAAAGAAGACTCAGAAAGAATTTACACTATTCGACCGTTTTTTATGGATTGTTTTCTTTCTGGACAAATATATTCATTCCTTTCGTAAATAAAACGCAATTTACATGTTTCTCAGTGTTTATATGTTTCTGAAACGCAAATTTTTGCACAGAAAGTATTTTTTCAAACTAACTTTTGAGTTAGCGCTTATTGCGGCTCAGCCATTCCGAATATCCAAGGAGTTTATTAGATAAAATGCTTAAAATTGTCTTAGGTTATTTGCGAAATTTCGACGCTTTCTCCCTGGGCATTCTGCATACATGTATAATATGTGTATATGCTGTGCTGATTTATAAAATTTTAGGTTCCGAAATACGCCCCAAATTAATTATTAATTTAATAAAAATAGTTGTATATATTTAATACATGTAATATATATATATATATAGTATCATTTAATACTTATCCTGAGGTACCGGTACGCCGTTCCGTCGCATTCCGCCAGAAATCAAGCCCTATGTATTATTTGAACATTAGAGATATGCTTTGGTGAGTTTGTTACCATATTGTATCGCATAATTTTCAGCCACATTTCTCCATTCAAGTCTTTGTGGTTATTCCTATTATTATTATTATTATTATTATTATTATTATTATTATTAATTTATGTTTTCACAGCTTTCTGGTACATGTTTGAGGAGTCATACAGATATTTCTATCAAAGCATGATTTCCGTAGTACATTACTTTTAACAAAAATTTATTTATTTTAAGAACTAATTAGAAGGTAAACATTTCTACAAATATAAATTTAATCACTTAGTTTATAAATTAAAAAGTAAATAATTCTTTAACACAAATTTATTTAGGAACCCATTAATCTTCTGACTAAAGAACACGTGCTCAGGATCACAGCTTTCTGTAGATTGATGATAATGTTCGTCTCGATCCCCAGTTTTTTCAGAGAGTGCTTCAGGACGGTAGGTATCACATCTGTTGCTGAGAGGACAATCGGCACAATCTCCACCTCCAATACATGCTTCTGCTCCTTTATAACGTGTGTAAGTTCCCTGTACTTTTGAGTTTTCTTTTTGTGTGTTGTGTCGAGGTTGCTGGTATCTACAACTGCTATGACTATCAGCTATACTTTTCTTTTAGATTTATCCCAGAGTATTACATCCGGCCTGTTATGACGAACTGTTCTGTCGGACAATACGCTTCGATCCCAGTATAATTTATAGATGTTATTCTCGATGACATTTTCTGGATGGTACTTGTAGTAGGGTGTATCAAATTCACTAGCAGTTCCACATTTCCTTGCAAGTTTGGCGTGGATGATTCGTGCTACCATATCGTGCCTCTGTTTATAATCCGTTGAGGCCAGCATACTGCAACCCGTAGTAATGTGCTGGATCGTTTCTTGGCCCACACCACAAGCCCGGCAGATATCAGAAGGCACTTCGTGGTCTTTAATAATGTGCTTGAGATAATTTCGCATTGCAATTACCTGGTCCTGGATTGCTATCAAGAATCCTTCAGCCTCGGTGTAGAGATATCCCATTTTAAGCCACTTGTACGACAAGCAGGCGTCGACATTTGATTTGGTTATTATTATTATTATTATTATTATTATTATTATTATTATTATTATTATTATTATTATTATTATTATTATTATTATTATTATTATGACAAAGGATACTTTAATACAAAATAAATAAAATAATGAACACGATTCTTACCACTTGAAAAAACTGAGCACTTGAAGGCATAATGGAACCGAATCCATGAACTGCACTTTCATGGTCATTAGGAATAGCTGGATAATCTGGATAGATCGTCTGAATCTTCTGGCAGACTGCCAGATATGCCTTGAAGAAGAAACTGAAAAGTATAATCAGTAAATTAAAACTGAAAAGTAAGTATATTCAGATAAAATAATTACGGTCAATTTACGTTTCTTATAACAAAAGCATGGTGAAATTAATAAAACACAAGAAAGTGCGTTTTGGTAACAATTTATAAAAGAAGAATATAGAATGTTGACGAACTATTTCACAATAGCCGGACATCTTTCTAGACGATAAAAAACTGAAAATTTGATAATGATATTAACTTTGAATACCAATAAATCACTGAAACTTCATTGGGGAGATAAAAGAAATTCTATGCAATGCAATTGACATAATTAAATCAACATAATTTTTGAAACATTATTTTTAATAGACCGTTCTAAATTAGCATCAGCCAATTTCTAATGATACTCTTAGAATCTACGGTTTATTTCTGTGAAATTTTAACTGATTGTATTAGTTATTTAGAATACACAATACCTGAGGACAAGAGCAACTCGATACTGCACCATTCCACCAGGAGCATTACCAGCCAGTGGTAGATCATTAACTAAATAGCTGTAAGCTTTTTCCAATAAGGCATCATTCCATTTCCTGGGAAAACAAAACTACCTTAAGCATTTCAGAAGTACTTGACAAACCAAACTGATCAGATGTTACAGTAAATTTTACTGTAAAGTAATTCATCACTTAACAAATAATTAAATGGGATTTGTTATTTCATTGACAGATTTTCACTTACTCCCTCATTTCTTAGGGACATGTAATTGAGATGTACCGTGCAATAAGAGCTTTTAATCGACATAAGTCAATAAAGTAAATGATGGCACACATCTTTTCCCGACCTCCTTGGAATAAGTATATGAACATTAGTTTACCAAACTTTTCCAAGTCAGTCACTTTTGGAAGTCGCTTGATATAAATTAGTTTAATTTAATTTTACATGGTAGGTGAGGAAAATTAACTGTTTTTAGGCATTTTGTAAGCTCCTCGTGAGGAGAACAGCAAAACTCAACTTGTTCAATTCTCCCTAAGAATGGCTTATGAAAATCGTAAATTTTAATTTCACAATAAATATGAAAGCGAAATTATTGATTTTAATGAATATAAACATAATATGTAAGTATGTTTCCACAAAAAAAGAAGTATCGCAATTGGTAACTGGAAAATATGTACTACATAAGATTAGTTGATAAGTTATTTGTGAAAGTGCGGCAAAAATATTTATTTTTAAAATGTGTTTCCCTGAAAATATGCAATTGTAAATTCTCCATAGTCTTCTACGTCTCTGTCTACAAAATAGTCATTTGTCCCGCAATTTTTATAGTCTCTTTCGTTAAACCAGTTATTATTTATTATTGTTATTAGTACTATTATTATTATTATTATTATTATTACTATTATTTATTTTTTTAGGAGGGGGAAATCATTTACGGATACCAGTGAAGCTGGTGATGGCGGACTCCCAAACTTGGTATACCGACTAAAATCCTAAATCTCCATTTCCGTAACCTGAGTGATTTGCAAGGTACATGACTTCTTGGCTGGCAGGTTTTTAGATCCTAGATCTTTTCTTCCTACCCTCTTACGGTTGTTTTTTTCTTGTTCATCATTCCTCTAATCATTTGTGTCATGATATCCCATTTATGTTCAGCTTTTAACATTTCTGGCATTAAATTGTCTGGTGTTATCTCTTTGCCTATGACTGTAGTCATAGCTCTCTCTATCGAGAAATTTCGGCAATATGACATGTTCTGCGTCGTCCTTTACAACAGCCACAGTCTCCATTATATATCTTCTTAAACCGATGAAGATAGCTCTTGAAACACCCATGTCCTGAGAGGGCTTCTATTAGGAAGAAATCTGTCACTCCATGATTTCTCTCTATCCACTCCTCTACGTGATTTATAAGCCTATGGGTTCACCTGCCTGTTATCTACTCGTTCCATCGGTGTTGCCATGGTCGCAGCATTTCTTTCCTTACATCTTTCTTCGTCGATTTCGTTTTTTTGTTTTCTTCTTTGTGAAATTATATATTTATGTCTATTTGACTGTTCTTTGACTAGGTCTATTGGTGACTAAGACCAGGGCCGCACTTTTTGACCCTTTTATATGCTGGTCCTCAGTGCTATCGCTCTCTCCACTGTCAACAGTTTTCTCCTATGTCTTTCGATATCCGTAGCCTCCACCCATACCGGGGCAGCATAGAGGATTTTGGCCAGGACTGCACTTTCTATGAGTCTTCTCTTCTCCTATTTTGGACTGTCGATGTCTGACATTATCTTCGTGAGATTTGCCCCTACCTTTCAGGGCCACTTTTCCTACGTGTGGTCCGAAGCTTACGTAACTATCTCTACTCCGAGATAGGTGAGGTGCTTTTCCCAACCGATCTCCTGTCAACTGACTTGGAGTCTTGGTTTCCTATAAGCTCTTCTTTTTGTCACGAGTATTGCTTCAGTCTTCTGTACTCCCATGTCTAAACTCATTTTATCCAATTACCATTTAACTCTGTATAGGATTTCATGTCCTCGCATTTCGAGGATGTCTTCATTTTCTGTTGCTACGATTATCATAGCGTTGTAAGCTAATCCAATTATTTTAGCTTCTGTAGGCAATGTTATCTTCAGAAGTTCGTCATCTGAAGGGAGAGGATAGGATCATAGTCAGGTGCACAGAAATAAGCGAGGTAGGAACACTAGTAATCGAAACATGGCTATGAATAGAAACAAACCTCGTCAAAACAGAAATAATCGAGAGCAAGCTAGAACAATAGAAAACCTTAGGTTTGATGTCAATCTTAGTAAGATGTAAATCTGAATGGATATTTATTGGGAGATGTTGGTTACAGATGACCAGGAATACACAGTGAAAGGTCAGGAGGAATTACGTAGGAAAATGTATAGCGAGTTCAGAAAAGACGATAGCAGTAGAAATAGGGAAGATAGTGAAAGCGCTCAGATTAAAAGTAATAAAGAAAATTTATAGGATATTATCGGAGTAGGTCATCGAAGAAGTAACTTCGTAGTAACTAGTAGTAACTTATCGGAGTAGGTCAATAAGCGAGATGCACAGGGAAAATAGTGTTGTGACGTAAAAATGATTGAGAAGCTAGGTAACGCTGGGGGTGAAATGCCAGAGAAATTTAAGCAGGGTAACAATGATTTAGGATTTAGTGAAGTAAAACTTGGCAACAATATTGATAAAGTTAAACAGGTCGTGCGAGTAAGGGAAAACAATAGCTTGGATAGAAATACTCAGTTGAGTAGTGAAAATTGTCAGTGATAATTATGATGAAATCGTTGCAACCGAGGAAGATTCGCAATAGTAATTAGCTATGATGAAAATGCGGAGCTCGATAGTGAATGTGCGAACAGTGATAAGGAATCGTTGAGTCCGACGTGGAGCCAACGAATAGGTAATCGTTCGCATTCTAGATCTCGACTCCGAGCCGTGCGGGCCTAGTAAGCGAAGATCCCGCAGATCGTCAGTTAACTAGTATCCCGTAGTGAGTGAACTTCGATGTGGCAGTGAAACTTAAATGATATCGTTTGATTAGTGAATGTCATTCGATATCAACTCATCAACAGGGCATGTAATGAGCAGTGCTCTTTTAACCCTAAACAACGGTGGATTTGGCACCTCCTTCACAGGGGAAGTGCATCAAAACCCGCAAATGTTACCATCTAGTGAAGATATCACAGACGAAGTCCTGATGCAGCATAACCCCGAAAAGAATCTCGAAGTTGGCGACTCAACAGTAAATGCGACCAACGCTCAAGCCTACCCTTCAACGGCAACCGCTCTCACCAGGAAAAGGTCAGTCGATGAACTCTCCAACTCTCAGGAAAACAAAAAAAAATGAATGTGGATCCAAACAAATTTAGTGTCCCATCTGAATCGTCAAGTGAACTTGAATATGTGCCGATCGGTAACAGATTTAGTGAATTAGGAAAAGTCAATGCCGGAAACGAGGATACGAGATTTGCGTACCTAAACAATTTTCGAAACGAAAATCTGTCTCAAACGGCTAAAATTCCTCCAATATATGTGTCCAATATAACAAACCTTAGTAATTTCACAAAGGATCTTAAGCATAAAGTTTCAAGTAATTTCATATCAGATGTTAAATATGACAAAGTCAAGAGCAGTGCCAAAACACCGACTTCCGTAATATTGTTAAATACCTAATATAAACACAAAGGTGCTTCCATTCATTCAAAGACCCTTCAAACAAGAAATTCTCAGTGTTTTTTAAGAATATTCATCCATCAATAACAGTATCTGAAATAGCACTACACTTAAAACAGTGGTACCCTTCAATTTTGAAAGTGAGTAGACTCCAAAAGGATGGCAACCCCATTCCTATAGTGGCCGCTGAATTTAACGGAACAGAATTAATCATTATCGTACTATCAATAGATCAAATATGTAATCATCGGGTAAAGGCAGAAAGGCCTAAAAAACCAAAGGGTCCCTTGCAATGCTAAAGATGTTTGGATTTAGGACACACCAAACATAACTGTTATCACATCATCAACTGCGCGTTCTGTGCGGGCAATCATTATTCAGTAAAGTGTCCCAAAAAGAATGAAACTCCGACATGTGTTCTCTGTAAAGGAAATTGCAGAGCGGACATTAGGAACTAGAACTGTGTATATTTTAAAGAGATAAATGAAAGAAAACCCAAAATCCGGCCATTGATATTAGAAATATAAACCAATCCTTAACCAGCCAATCCTCGCATTTCAACCTAAATCAGCAATTCCCATCATTGCCCCAAACCAACATTATTCCGAACTTCAACCATATTTCAAACTTCCAAAATAAACCCAAAACTACCCAACACTCCCGTAACTCTTCCCCACCAAATTCTCAGTCACAAGATCCTCACACCAACAACCCGATAATCAACAGGATAATAAATGCTATCGCCTCATGCATTATTAATTTCACCGGGAGCAGTAGCTCAGTGCATCAACTGATGTCACTGCAGCGCCTCTGACCGGGAGGTCCTAGGTTCGAGTCCTCACGGCGGAAGGATTTTCGACACTAGCTTTTCAGCTAGGTCGAATTCAGTCGCTGTCTGGAGGAGAATTCTAGCGACCGGCTGCTCTGATTGGTAGTTTTCCGTGGTTTCTCCGATCAATACCAGGCGAATGCCGAAGCAGTACCCTACCAAACGGGCCACGGACCGCGCGCGATCTGTCCTTCCTGTTCCTTGTCCTATCCTCTTCCCTTACACACACACACACACACACACTAACATGCACTACACTACCACATATTCCGGGAGACCGGTCGGGAGCTTAGAGCTTGTCCCGGCTGGGGCGGTGCCCCGCTGGTGGGAGAGTCCAGCTTAGGGGGAAACCTCACTAGCCAACGGTAGGTCGGCGCCGGATCTTGCCATCCAGCGGGGGTAGATCACCGCCATATCCCGAGAAAAAACATGCACTACACTCACGGGACTAATGACCAAAGCAGTTGAATTATTAATTTCATCAATTCTTTAATACCTTATCGTATTTTTGCAAATAAGTATCATTTGTTGATTCCTCCGGAAAATCTTTACCACTTTTCGGACTTTTTTAATAACATCATTGTAGTCGGGAATGACTTCAGCGGGTATCAATAATTGGTCATCTTTTATTTCTTCCATATTTCTCTTTAAGTTCTACATCTCTTTCAACTTTTTTGTATAAAATATCGACCGCAGCTAACTGTATGCCGTGTGCGAAACACAGTTGATGGTAACAAGATTCAAGTTTGCCAACGTTTACCATGACACTTGCTGCACAACGTTTACCATGTCAGTTGTCATGCCGATAATAACGGTTTCAAAGTCAAGATCAAAACTCGCAAAACGTTATTTGATTAATCCAATGCAATGTTCAGCAGTACATGAACCATGTATTCGAATGAGACCAAAATTAAAATGGATGTTTATATGATGAACATTTACGTTCAAATGTCGGTGATTTTTTGAGATGTCCACTCATCGAAACTAAGCAAAAATCTTTGTGAAAATTCGATTATTATGCTAACTTTAACTGTATTTGAAAAATTAATGCCTGTAGATCTAATTGTATTAGGAGAGTTCGGAAGTCGAAATATACACCTTGAAATTATTCTGAATGATCAAATCATGACATTTTAAAACGATCTGCAAGCTGTCGCGGGATCCCGCAGGGCCTAAAATTACGCTCTATCCCGCTGAATTACGGGATCCCACTTTGCTGGATTGCAATCCCTAATTGTGAATTAATTATAAGTTAGTTAATAAGAAACCAATACATATGTAAAGTTATTAAATAACTAATCTATGTACATATTATCAAATACCAATAAATTGAAAAAAACAAGTGATGAGGATTGCAAAGCACCATTGCCCATCTGAGATTAGAGTAGATTGATAGAAGCAATGTTGGTATAAAGTGCTGCTGTAATTTTGACCAACTATGCAAGTGAGTGCAGCGAAAAGGAGGACGCCAGCTGCAAGGTGATAGCGGCGGGGCCACTAGAGATACGTTAGAATACAAGTTACCAAACTGGCATTGTGAATTTAAGCGATAGAAGTGCGTACAGATTACCGTGATAAGCCTAGGTAAAAATGAAGTGTTGTTGAAGCACCGTGTTACTGTACAAGTGACTAATATATGTAAGTGTCGTACTGACATATGGACTGCAGAAAAACTATGTACAAGTAAAATTATTTTGAATATGACTCTTGAATATTGAGGCTAGGTATCATCTACATACGTAAATTGGCAATAATTGTAAGTCGATTGATTTTTTCGTGTTTCCGGGCGCATCAACTGCTTTGGTCATTAGTCCCATTAGTGTAGTGCATGTTTTCTCGGGAGATGGCGGTGATCTTCCCCCGCTAGATGGCGAGATCCGGTGCCGACCTACCATCGGCTAGTGGGGTTTACCCCTAACCATGACTCTCCCACCAGCGGGACTCCGCCCCAGCCGGGACCAGCTCTAAACTCCCGACCGGTCTCCCGGAATATGTGGTAGTGTAGTGCATGTTAATGTGAGTGTGTAAGGGGAGAGGATCGGACAAGGAAGGGGAAGGACAGATCGCGCGCGGTCCGTGGCCCGTTTGGTGGGGTACTGCTCCGGCATTCGCCTGGTGCTGATCGGAGAAACCACGGAAAACTACCAATCAGAGAAGCCGACCGCTAGAATTCTCGTCCACACAGCGACTGAATTCGACCTAGCTGAAAACCTAGTGTCGAAAATCCTGCCGCTGTCAGGACTCGAACCTAGGACCTCGCGGTCAGAGGCGCTGCAGTGATATCAGTTGATGCACTGAGCTAGCGCTCCCGGTTTTAAGTCGAAAATAGCGTAAAATTTAAAGATTGTTTGGAAGGTGACAAAACAAACGGGTTTCATTTGAAAAGTACATTGTACCTATTTTAGATATGTTGAATAATTTGTGTACGAATATTCATTGTAAAGTATATGCCTTATCTGCAGAGAATATTTGTTACTGAATTACACGTACAGGTTTTCATTTAGAAGGGTAGCTGTACAAGTTGTTATTAAGATGTAATGTGATTAGCAGAGGTGTTTCTGTGGGAAATGGTTTATTATTTGTGGCAAAAGGCAATTTTTTTAAGATGCTTGGCTTAGTGCTTACAGTTGACACGCCATCCAAAGAGGAATTGCTCCGAATAGGTGATTGAACTCTATCCGGCGCATTTCGTGGGGGAGGAGTGCTGTGGTGGACTTTCTGAACCTGGCGCGCGCGCAGCGATGCACTGGGCGTCGGCGAGCTCGCTGGTGCGAGGACAGCCAGCGGAACGGGGTGCCGCGATGCGAGGCTATCCGGGGCCTGGAGTAGGCTCAAGGGGCTGCGGGCGCACGCTAGCCAGCTGGTCCGCCAGTTGGCCAGGCTACGGTGCACGAGAGAGACGCCTTGCTGCCGAGAAGCGTCCGGGAGCCGAGCGAGGGAACGCTGGTGACGCGGGATCGCCACAGCCGGCTGCGCGTGGCCCGATGTGACGTGGGAGGCTCACCGACACGCATATGTCCGGCGCCGCAGCGAGACGGGGGGTGGGGGCAATGATTGTACCGTGCTCACCCCGAGCACGAGAGAGATCAGGGAAAAGGCGACTCGTCATTCGACAAAATGCAGTCACCGATTGTACTAAAAGAAAGAATAAAGTATTGTTAGGATGATGTCCTACGTTCATTTAAGGCACACTTCACCGATCAAATCTCATTTACTCGCCGTATCTAATTATTACGTTTATTTCATTGCTTACAATGAAATACGACTAATACGACTATCGTTTATAGCGACGTCTTTTGCTTCGATTGATCAAGGAATTACACCAATAAACATAACCCCATAACAACCAATTATTAAAACTCCAGTATCCGTCACAGGAAGTGGGATGTGTCGGTTAGTACAGTATTGTAATATAAGTAATCTATTGCCAGACGTCTCTGCTGTCGCTCTCTTGCCCCTACCCCATCACCATCACCACCACCACCGCCGCCATAACAACATCCAGTGGACCCAAGAGTTTGTTGTTGTTTTTTCAGTCAAATCTGAGCGTATACCCAGGAGAGACCAGAAGGGGTAGCTGGGGCAACTTGCCCCAGGTCCCGACTTAATTAGGGCTTCAAAAATGTGTTCATTCAAAGGAAATAAAAAAATGTTTTCATTTCCAATTCAGATATCACGCAACAAGTTATTTCTGATGCATGGAGATATGAATTCTGTTTATGAATTGGGGGAGAAGGAAATTTTTTGTTTGAAATGAGGGGCCCCCGTGGATTAACTGTCCCAGACCCCTGGTTTTCTCTGGGCGCCCTTGCGTATACCCACCAAGCTCCACTCCCTCCGGACCACTAAATTGTTCACCGCGGTCGCAGGACATTTCTAGAGTATTCTCAGGAGACAAATGTTTGCATTAATACCAACGTGCCTGCAAATTTCATACATACTTGCCAGAGAAAATTTAAATGTAATTATTTTGTATTTATGTTGATAATCATGAAACACATTTTTGACGTTAAATGAATTAACGTTAATTAAATTAAATTAAAAATATCGTAAGGCATGCACTGCGGGCTAATTTTGTTCTGAATTTTCGCCAAAGACGAACTCTTTAACTTCTTTATATATTTAATGAGATTTAGTATAAGCTATTTAACATATGTCTTTGCGTGCAGTAAAAAAACTGGTTTTCATGTTCTTCATATAATGCTCATTATAATGTTATATGAAATATATGATTATAATATTATACATGTGTACAATATTTCATATTATTTCACAGAAATAGGAACAAATGAAAGACAAACCGATGTATTAACAAATGAAAAGAAAAGTCACATTTGTTCTTACAGCCCCAATAATTTTTGTTGAGTTATCTTAGCAGTTACTGTAGTTGGAGCCATTCCGCCAAATGCCATCACAATATCCTTAATTACAGGACTACTGTTTTCTAAGTAGATGTTAAAAGCAGCATTAACAATGGCAATATCATCATCCCGTCTTCTTGCTTGTTTGTAGGCGTGGAAGTACTGGTTCTGCAAAAATATAATAAAGTCATCGGTTTAGAACATTATGTTTAACATCTCTTTCAAAAGGAAAGTAAATAGAAAATGTCTCAACAATATTAAATGCGTGTGTACGTGTGTGTGTGTGTGTGTGTGTGAGCGAGAGAAAGAAAGAGAAAAAAGCGTGCAGTGCTACAACAGGGAATATTCTCTCATATTATTTGTAAGAAATAATATTATAATCCTTGGTGAATCCGTGAGGAAATTTCCCCCACTCGAACTCGATTATTTTGCGGTAAGCGACAAGTTCCTTCACATAGAAGTCTCCTCATTGACTTAACGCACCTCTAGGAGTGTTTCGAAGACACAAATATATATACCGTTTAGAACAGATTCCCGTAGAAAATATTTTTTTGCAATTTTCAGTTCCGACACAGACTGTATGTAATTGGAACTTGTGCTCATTTCGAAGACTCGAAGTGCGGTTGTAGAATCTGGAGGACATTAGCGCCATTTGCGAACAAAGAGTGCATTGCAGTTCTCACGGCCGGCTGGCGCGTTAAGAATCTGGCGACCAAAGGCCGGGAGCGAAGATGTGGGACTGACGTAACACACGCCTCAATTCCGTCATTTCACAATTTTTTCTGATTTTCATTTGTACCCACAAAAATTTAGATTGCTTCTTGAGTTTTGAAAGTGCTTTATAACATATCTCAGAATGCAAATATCAACTATATTTAAATGTATATTTTTAGTCTTAATTTATATTTTTATTATTAAATGCAGTAGTACACAGCGTTATTGTCTTTTTGTAAATAAATTATAATAATGATCTAGAATTATTTCGATAAAGAATCCCTGCGGGGTTACCATGCTAGAAATATATATGCATTCAGCTTGTCAAAAATATTAGCCTTGAGATACTTCAGCATAATAATGTACAAGTGTGATGTAATGATGATGATGATGATTATAACAATAATAATAATTATAATTATTAATATAACAATTTTTTTCGTTTTTAGACAACCAATAACTATGTTTATAAAAATTGTTTATTTTTCATATTTGTGTTTTATTTTTAATATTATAGTGAATTTTATCTTCTTCAATTATTCTTTAGCATACTTACACATGTTCTGAATATTAAAGAAAATGTATCGCTAGCTTCAAATTGACCGAACGTCCATTCAGTCAATTCGTGAATCCAACCCAGTGGCGTGCGGTGGCCATTTTGGTTGGGGAAACACTTTTGACGCCCAAAGTATAAAAAACGTTAAACAGTTAATGATATGAATTTTCACAAAATTTGAATATTAACCTGGGAAAGATCGCGTCCTGCAAACGAACGTAACTGGTCGCCTACGAGAAAACGGACCCCAGGGGAAATTTCGTTGCGTAAATGCTTTCTAACATCATAAACAAATGTAATTCGGTCTTTATGTGACTTACATTCTTAACCTATTTTATCGAGTACTTTGTTATTTAAGATTATTATTATAAATTTATAAAATCCATCAGTGCATTAAAGAATATGTTTTTCTTTCATAAAATGGAAAATAAGAGAATACACTTTCATATATGGTGAATGTTGATTTGAAAATGTATGTATACAGTTCAGTAATAATGTTTTTCGCTATCTTTACAAACAATGGATGTGATGTGCATTCTACTGATTTCTTGCACTTTTCACATTCTCTGGATTCTTTGCAGTTGAAATTCCTCGGACAAATTTCATGTTTTGTTCGTTCTCTTTCCTGCAACTTGTATTTCTTGTTTTCGCTCTGAATGCAATTATTGTACTATTTTAGATATCAACTCTCGTGGCAATTCTGGTAGAATTTATCTCATAATAGGGACCAAGGGCGAATACGATCCAAACTTACGTTTGCAATTCTTGAGTATGGTAATTCCTCGAAATATCAGTAATGTTTTATCCTCCTGACAGTTGATTGTGCCTGTGGTCCGATTAAAATAAGAACCGATTTGAAGGCGGGCTGTGGTGGGGAGCGGCGTGGTGGGGAGCGGCCACTGATTGAATGGGGCCTAAAACATGGTCATATTTGCAAATGCCAGTGGATTTGCGTAAAAATTGGTATCAAGGGGTTTTTGAGGTGGCTGAATTTGAATATCATGAAATGAAGTTTCAAAATTCAAAATGGCGGCTTCAAAATCGCGGATCAACTCATTTAAAAGACAAAAGTGCATAAAAAATATACATATGGGATTCTGGAGATCACTGATTTCGAATATCATAATGAAATTTCAAAATTCAAAATGGCGGGTTCGAAATGGCTAACTGACTCATAAAAATGAACCCAATATGTGTAAAAATATTGATAGAATGGTTCTCGCGGTCGCTGATGACGAATATCGACTTTATAAATCAAAATTCGAAATTGAAGCTTGAGAGTGAAGGGATTGTACGTAGAAATATGGTCATACGTAAAGTTCTGCTTTCGAAGTTGATGAATACAAATATTGCAACGAAATTCAAAACCGCTGCTTTAAAAAGATATATCGAATTTAAAGGGTAAAGAATATTTTTAGATGGAAATGTGATATAAGAGAGTTTTTGACTTCCTTGGTTCATTGATTTACTTAACGTATAAAAAGTGAACAATCGTTATGGTCGTAAAGTAGCATCTGCGCACCTTTTTCTGTGCTCTGGAATCTCTACCCCCTTCCTTTTCCATTATTTTTTAAATTGAATTATGAAAAAAGAGTTTTTGGTAACATTTGATATATCAACTGATTATATTAATTCTACTAATGTTCTCTTCTTTGAAAAGAAATCTCTACAATTTGCCATTCACACTATAACTTAATTGCGTTAGAAACACTATTATGGCAATTTATGATTTCACGTCTTATCCTAAATACACCGATATTGACGGAATATCTTGCCCCAAATCGTGATGATTTTAAAATATCTGTGCAAATCCTAACGTTGGGCATTTATATATCTTTTGATTCTTTTGACATAAAGGGAAAGAGGCGTGAAAAGAGACACATAACGTAGGAAGTGGATTTATTAACAACTGAAGACTCCTGGGAGATCCAAACTGAGCATGAAGATCATGACACCAGAAAATGAAGATCACTTCGATGCGTCACTGCAAGTCAGATGCTCAAGAAAGGAAATGCTTAAGAAAACATGCCGTCAAAAGGGCCAATGAAAATGCAGCTGACACACATTTCCTTTATCATGTGGCGAACAATTATTTACAAAAAATTATTAGAGGTAACTATAATCACAAATACGATAATGTTTCAGAAATGCCCATAGAGTAAATATTGACGACATAAGAAATATTTCAAAAAATATTTTTGTTTAATTTAAAAAACAACAATAAAACGATACATCGTAATAGCATTTAAGTCGTGTTATTAAGTCCATTTAGAACTTATCCGTACAAAAAATTAAAACCAAAATCTGGAGCCCTTTTCGAGAAAATTGCATTTGAGCGTTTCTGAAATTGCGGAATTTGGAGCTATATACATTCACAATAGTATAATTATATTACAAACAATATTATAAATTATATGTGTGTATTTATGTGTTACACAAGTGCCACCCATCTGTCGGGAATCAATGCTGTACAAACCTAATTTCGTCGGCACTTATTTATTGAAAAATATTATATGTTATTGAAAAAATAGTCAACTGTAGTTGGAGATATCATCATTAAGTTCACTTTTACAACCGTAGAACTCTTAGTCATGGTTTCTACGACAAGAAAATAAGAATTTTTCAAGTACACTAAAAATCTTAAAGTGTTCGGTGGCACGTATGTATATTGTTTAATCACTCCAAAAATTTGTATCAGTTATTTTCTTATTAAAAGTATTATCAGTAGAAGAAATCGAAAAAATATACCGAGGAAATAAATCCCCGTGGCGTCGAAGACACTTCAGGATATCTAGTGTTAAATCTCGCTATGTAGCATTGCAGTAAAGTGGCTATAAAATAAAAAGTTGCAGATATCTGCAGCTAAATGTGTGTTATTCTGATAAAGGGCATTCTAGTTGATAAATAAAAAAATTGATTGAGGCAGGATTACGCATTCTAGTTGATAAATAAAAAAAATTGATTGAGGCAGGATTACGCAGGACAAAAAATATAATCCACAATATACATGACTAACATTGTTACGCTACACAGGTGAGAATTCAGCCGTATTATAATAAAATAATAAGACACCTTTTCTTTAAAATATACTTAACTTATAGTCAAAAGTGTCTTCTATTCGGAAACATGAAAAGAATCCATAGAAAAATAATTTAAACACTTTTTTTTAATTTAACAAAAGTAGTCGACAAGAAGCAATGATTCGCGTGTTTCGAGCAACGGTAACTTTACGAGACCGTAAGGACGACAAAAATGATTGAAAAAACGTTCTGGAGCTAAAGTAGTGTGCTCCAATGTCTTCCAAACGAGATTTGATAGGTCAGAATTCCGAACGCGCACTTTGAATTTTCCCATTATGGCCAAGTTTTTGGCCCGATTCAACAGGTGTGCGCCGGGAGGCTGAGCACGTGCTTGAGTGGCTGGGGAGGAGCGGCGAGGACCGCCCGATCACGGTGACAGAAAGACAAGCGGTACAGTGGGTGGATGACTGCATGTGTCGTCGTCACAACTACAGTTTTCGTCCTATGTCAAATGCTGCTCTCCACTTCTCGAAGCACGTTAATTTACCCCGAGATGTTCTCTAACATTACAAACACAAGAATTTCAATTAGATTTACACTATTTACACAGTTTTAATTGTCAAACAAATTACTGTTATAAAGGAAATACTCCACATATTTCAGTCACTTCCCTCTGATGATTGTTTGGAAGGGATGGAACTCTAATATTGAAGAGAAACAATTTCTTCAAAATTTTGTTCTACAATTCCTTCGTCTTCCCATGCCTTCGAAATTACCTTTTTTATATGACCTTCCTCATTGCGCCATTGTTCTGCTGTTGTCCTCTTTACAGCCTCATTCATGAGCTTTTGCCCCTCAAATAACGTACATTTTTCTTTCTTCCCTGCCACATAACCTTTTATCTGCGTCCAAATTTTCTCAATGACATTAAAGTGACAGCATTACTCACGATACCACTGCTCAAAATAACAACAAAAAGGCCGAAAGCACAAGAGAATTTTTCCTTCAGTGTCGCTTCTCGTCACTGACCAGCAACTGGAAGTTGCGAAGCGTACAAAAGTTGACAGGAGAGGGGGCCGGAAGGGCCCCCCTAAATCTGTCATCGTGCTTCCCCTCTGGTTCCCTGCCTAGTTTCCACTTTCCTCGCTAGATGCCACAACTATTGCGCGGAACAGGCGCGGAATGAGTTTGCCAATGCATTCCCTTCCCGCAAGGGAGAAATGCAGAACGGAACACAAAGAATTAGTTTTTTTTAGAACACTTTCTTTACCTTAAGATAAACGTTCTCGATATTATTATGTACTTTATAATTACATTGTATTATGATGTAAGTACGCGCGTGTATCAAACACTCTCAAAATGTCAAAATTCTTTCGAACTTGAAATAGCTACCAGCCGCTCTCAACGGAACGTATTAGAAAATTCATTCTCGCGCACTCACGAACCGAAGCCGACTTGCCCCGACACATGACGAAGTCGAACGACTGCCCCCCTCCAAGAACAAAGCTTCGCTGACGTCACAGGATGACACTACACACCGTTTTGAAAACATCGATTGTTACGATTCAACCACTGGTACTTGGCTTAGAATCTTAGATTGAGTAAACGTTTAGCTCTGGCCATAAGCAACGAATATTTTAAATATCGAAAGGATTTTTTCTCTGCTTTGCTTAGGGGAATGACTCATTCTCTTCTTTCCATAGAATGCACGCCACTGGTCCAACCATTTTTTATGATGCTAAATGCATTAAAAGCCGGGACTGATGCACATACAATTTGTATTTGAAATAATTTTAGAATATTTCGAGCCGAATTCTGCCTTCAAAAAGTCTGCTTTAATTGTGATTAAAACTACCCCCAATAAGCTGAAGAATTCTTTCCCCTCATAAAGTAGTTATTTATTTTATTTTATTAAAATACATTTACATGTCCTCTGTTTTCATCCTTTTTTAGTTCTTAAATCATTAATTAAATAGTGAAAATTTCACTAATATGGTGACATATGACAACTCCATGAAAATTTTATACCGGAGAATATATAATTTTGGGTTTACAATATTATAGTTACAGCAAGATTCTCTTTTTGATGAGTCAGATGTGGTTTGCTGATAGTAAAAGTTTTATTTTAAACAATTAGTTTCGTCTGTATCTCTGCCCATCTTAAGTTATCTGCAGCAGATATTGAACCAATTGATTCAGTTTGACCAATCGTTTATTTTTCGCATGAAACATATTTTGTTAAAATTGTAATGAAGTGAGACATCCTGTACAAATCCCACAAAAATAACCAGAAAGAAATCTCCTCCCTCCCAAATTTACCCCAGAAAGGATTAAATGTCCAAATGAAATCCCCTACACTGGCAATACTAGAGAAACAGTACGAATAGTAACAGTTTTCGTGCCGTGTGTGGATCGAAAACAGTGGCTGTTGATTTTCAGCACTTTAAAAAAATTAAGTACTGGAAATTTCATTTACACGAGTATAACGATAATTATTTTTTGAAAACTCTAATATTTCTGGAAAAATATATCGATGTGAAGAAAATATCGAAAACAAAAATTTTCGATGTTTGTGGTCGAAAATATCGATGTTGTAAAACATCGATTTTTTTGCTATCCCTACTTGTGATACTGACACGCTCTATGAGCTCGAGAAAACTGATTTTCTTTTCAAAGTGGCACGTTACAATTTGAGTATTATTTATTGATTTATTTTACGTCAAAAAAACAGTTAAAACTGCGTATGACGTGCTATGGGGAAAAGTGAATTGTGTGCACATTTTCAAAATTCTGTGATCCCTACACTAAGTCATATAATACTTAAATTTTGAAAACAGGACAAAAAACAACCTCCCATGTAATAAAATCTATTTTCAAGGATAAATAAGCAATAATTTTTGGCTCTTATCCTTGTTGTCCTTCGGAATAATACTTCCTGCCGCGACAACATGGAAACGATAATTTGAATAATTGTATTTCCCACTGAATTCTAGAAGACGTGCACAGAAAATGAAGTTACATTTATGTCCAGAAGCAAAACAAGGGGCCATCTCAGCATTTGTTCAATGGATCAGGGAAAGTGGACGAAAAACCCGATGGAGATGGGGGTCATTGACCCGGAGGCTGTAGTACAATACTTGTTACAGGTTGTTTATACACATTTATACAGTCCAAATGGTAAATAATGCATTATGTATCATTGTTAAAATTAATGTTACTTTTCTTGTGATGCTCAGTATAGTCTCTAATTGTATAGAAACAGTTATGCAGCAGAAACGATTTCACTTGGAATTTAAACTTTTCTATTGAATTTAATCGTTTAATGTCATCTGGCAAAGTGTTGTAATATAATGTACATGTATTGTATGTGAATTTTTTGTAATGAGCTGTTGATACTGTCACCTGATGAATATGATTTCCACGTCGAGTGTTATAGTAATAGACTTCGGCATTTTCATTCCCGCCCTTAAGCAAGTCATTTTTTACAAAAACCACTGATTCGTAAATAAAAAGACACGGTAATGGTAGAATTCCTAGATTAATGAAGAGAGGCTTACATGAATCACGTGGGTGGGATTTGGTTATTATTCGTACAATTCATTTTTGTAATCTAAAAGTCTGGGAGCTATAAGATGTATTTCCCTAGAATATTATGCCATATCTCAGGCGGGAATGAACATTCGCGAAATATACACAACGAGCAGTATGAAGGCTGACTGAATTTGAAAGAATTCTGAACGCGTAGCATAATGAACTTAATTTTGCGTTCAATTCATTTAAATGGACGTTCCTTTTAAGGTTTGACTGAATTGAAAGACCTAAAAATTTTGTTGCCTTAACATCAGTCAATGGTACACCGTTCATTTTCAATGGAGCACAGAATTGTTTATTTGAAGTGGAAAACTGCATTAAAACCGTTTTCTTTTCGTTTACTATTAATTTATTTCGGAACCAATTTGAAACATCTGATATTGTACTATTTACGATTTCTTTATTGCAAAGGATTTTCGTATCATCCGCAAAGAGAACCGTTCTTCCGTTTCGTATCGTAGAGGGCATATCATTTACGTAAAGTGGAACAGAATAGGGGCTAAAATCGATCCTTGAGGAACTCCACGTGCAATGGGCAAAGAGTCGGAAAGGTGCGTACGTAATGTTCCATTATTCCAGTAAGGTATTTCAACTCTCTGAGATCGTTGTTTAAGGTACGAACATAACTAATCTAGAGCAATACCACGGATTCCATATGAAGGTAATTTTGAAAGTAAAATGTCATGATCAATCACGTTAAAAGCTTTTGAGAGATCTAAAAATAATCCAATAGGTGCCTCGTTTTAATCCAATGATGAGGCGACATCTTTAAGAAAAGAAAATATAGCTCTTTCCGTTGATTTTGATTTTCTAAATCCATGTTGGCAATCTGAAAGCGCGTTGTGTTTACTGAGAAAGGTTTCCATTCGTACGTAAAAAAGTCTCTCTAATATTTTTGAAAAACTGATAGAAGAGAAATGGGCCGATAATTTTGAATTTCATTTTTGTTGCCTTTTTTGAAGAGCGGCTTAATTTTAGCTGTTTTGAAAATATCTGGAAACGTTCCGGTGCATAACGATGAATTAAATATGTGAGTTAACGGGTGTATAATGGCATACGCACAGGTCTTTAACAAAGAATCCGGCAATTCATCTAAATCGGACGAATATTTATTTTTTAGTTTACCGATTATTTTGAGAATTTCATAGGAAGAAGTTTCGGAAACGAACATCGTGTCTAAAATTTTGGGTGAACTGTCTGTTTTTGAATTTTGTGGCTAAAGACCAGTAGTGAGATCGGCAGCAATTCTCGAAAAGTATTGGTTAAAGAGACTAGCCACTGTTGCCGGATCGTTCACATTTATATCGTTTCTAGCTGACCCGGCGAACTCTGTTCCGCCGTAACAGCCGGTCCCATCTTTTTCTTGCGTCGCACTCACTGTGAGAAACTGTACTATCCTTGTTGCATTCGTGATAATAGAGCAATTGCAGATTTGTGTTTTTCTCTCAAACAAAGAAGAATTAAAAAAACGCTCTGATATTAAATAGATAATTAAAAAATCTATCCAATTATACTTCACTTCACTTTTTAACACGCTTTTATTAGCTTCATTTGTATCTTTGCTTGATTGCTTGCTTGTTCTCCGCTGCAGAACGCTTCTGCACAGAAAACTTAGGCGAAAAGGCGCGAAAACATACGAAAACGAGTGAAAACGTGCGAAAACGCATAAAAACGTGCGAAAAGCCTCGAAAAGATGCGAAAACCCGCGAAATCACGCGAAAACGTGCAAAATCACGCGAAAACGCGCGAAAACTTGCAAAAACCTGCGTTCTCACACAGGAACGCTGTCGAACGGGACAAACAGTATCCTATGTTCGTCTCCTGGCTCTAAGCTTCCTGCTCACCAAATCGATACAGCCGTCCTTGAATTATAAATAGTGTAACTAACACGACTATAACGGTGAACGAAAGGCGGCTATCATTATCGCCTTCTGTTATCAGTGCGGCGTCACAACAATGGGTTACAACAGGCAACAATGACCGCTAACATGCGAAATCACGCGAAAACGTGCGAAAACGTGCAAAAACGTGCGTTCTCACACAGGAACGCTGTCGAACGGGATAAACAGTATCCTATGTCCGTCTACTGGCTCTAAGCTTCCTGCTCACCAATTTTCAGCCAAATCGGTACAACCGTTCTTGAGTTATAAATAGTGTAACTAACACGACTTTCTTTTATATATAGAGAGATATTTTAAAACAACATTCTCTACGGGGTTTCTAGTTGATTTGGTAGTATTTTTTATTATATTCCGCATTGCTTTTGTTTTGTTATTTGAGTTCAAAATATCCTGATCGTGTTTCATGATTTTAGTCTGCCTTATGACTTTTCGTAACAATGTTTTGTATTTTTTTAAGTAGATAAGGAAATCTTGAGTACGTTATGACGTTTAGAAATAAGAGAAAGAATTCGCTTGCTTTTACAAGATGTCCTAATCCCTTGTGTTATCCAAGAATTGCTTTTCCATGAAATATTTAATTTTCTTTTTTGAAGAGGAAAGCAAGAGTTAGAATTAAAAGAAAGCGTTGAAAGAAAGAAAAAAATTATATTTGTCGTTTGTATCAACAGCATTATAAACCGCTTCCCATGACTCCTGCATCAAGTAATCAATGAATAATTTTATTTTACTTTTTGTAAACAATCTAGTCATACGTGTATTATTTATTGTGTCAGTGAATGCATTTCTTATAATGGTAAGAATTTGTGCATCGTGGTCACTGTATCCTAAATCTTTTGTTTCAACTTCATATCGAGTAGTAGTTTTGTTAATTATAATTTGATCAATTGCCTTCATCGAATTTTGTGTTATCCGTTTAGGTACATTAATTGTAATGTCTAAATTGAAGGAATGAATTAAATTGAGAAACTTTTCTTTCTCCCCAGATTCGACCAGAAAATCAATGTTAAAATCTCCGCATACAACAATGGATTCAAAAGAGCGATTGCTGACTTTGTTAAGTGTTATCTCCAGGTTTTCTAAGAACAAAATATAATATGCAGTTCTCTTTGTTGGAGGTCTGTAGATGCAAAATATTGTATTATCACTTTTAGTGAAGTAAGATGTACAACAGAAATTTCGAAAATATTTTCAATGGAATACACATTTAATTCCGCCAAGGGGATATAATTAATATTATTTCTAACGTAAATACAGGAACCCCCATACGTAGGACCTTTATGCGATTCTCTCTCTCTGCAATAAAGCCTGCGAGGTAAAAGTTTGGAATTTGGAAAATGCTAAGTTCATTAGGAGATAACCAATGTTCTGTAAAGCAAAGAACATCCATTTGATTTAGATCGTTCTGTAGAGCTGCCTCGATAAACTCAGTTTTATTTGAAAGGGATTGAACATTATGGTGAAGAATGTTTAGTTTTTGCAAGTACCTACACGAATATTTTTCTGCTGCATTTGACTGTAGTTGCTATATATTTACTCCATTTTTACCTCGAGTGCGTGGTCGAAGGTTGTAGTGTGTCCCGGCAGTGACAGGTTGTGAGAAAAATGGGGCATCGGGTGTAGATTAATTGGTAGTGGGAATGGGAGAAACGGGAGTAGGTTCAGAGGAAGAGGCAACAGGGTTCGAAATAATGGTGGGGTGTAGGGAACGTAAGGAAGGTGAAAGGGATGGATTTTTGGCAGGAGTAATTTTCTTGACATAAAAATTATTTTGAAATAGTTGCGATGAAGAAACAAGGCGGATTTAAGACTTATTAATTAGAAAATTCACTTGGACAAACTTAATTTCAAAAACTTTCGTGAATAGTAAGAAGATGAATGGAGCATACCTGTATCTGAGGAAGGAAGTGTTTGTAATGAAAATTCCTCACACAAGTATGGTACTAGTGGTGTATTCTTTAAAAGGGAAGGGGAAAATTTGCAGAAAAAAACAGTATAACTTTGTACAAGGCCAAGATTGGAGCAAAAATTAAGAAATTAAAGTAGATTTGGTTAGTAAATGCTATTTCGTGATTTTAAAATTAGATAAAGATTTCACAGATCTGAGCACGAGCATGAATGTTTGTTGTAGAGAGTGAATCTGATTTCTTATTGTATAGTGATAATGGGAATTAATTATTAATATTTATTATGTCATCTTGAAATATATCTGGAATGTAACGCCTCCACGATTAAAATAAATGGCGCGATGCTTTTTTCCGCTACATAAATTAGTATGAATTCTGGCGTTATTATTTTTGGTAATAATTTAGAATATGTCTCTGTTTATGAGGTAGTTAACTTAGAATATTAAGTTATATAGTGAAGTGAGGTGTCGTGCAGTGTAGAGCAGAAAAATAATGAAGGAAATGCTTTTAGTGTTATAGTGAAGTGATGAGAAGTGAAGCGAGGTGAAGGATAGTGCAGTGCGTTCTTTATTGTAAAAACACTCAGTGCGGCCTTTGATAGACGTTTCTTTTCTTTTTCATGAAATTTAATGTTTTAATAACCATCTGTTTTTATATTATTATTACTGTTATTGTTATTATTATCATTTTAGCATTATTATTACCATTATTATATTATTTGCATGACATCTATTAACTTATTTATGTAATTAACTGCCACCGGGTTGCACCCAATTGCAGTTTAAATAATTTTATCTTTATCTTTATCATAGATTCCTCCAAAAAAAATTCTATTAGCCGAGAACTTGTAATCAGCGGTGGATTTCCAGATTCACTCTTTTAATGATATACAAAAATAAAGTCCTGAGTTATTTGTGGATTGTGATTAGTAATTGGTGGGATAATATGAATAGAAATTAAGAGAAATAAAAAGAAGGGATAGAAAAGTACTCTTTTCATTTCATAATAAGAGTAGCGATTTAGATTATGCATCATAAAATAATAAAATGTTAAACAACAACTAGAATTGATTGTTGAAGGGATCTTCGAGATTTACAAAAGTTCCAACACTGCTAGTCTCGTATCACTAAATAATGTATAGAATATTAAATTCAGTAAATTCTAATGTATCTATTTAGATAGCATTCAACTGTAAAGAATTTACCATAAAACATCACACATGAGCAAAAAAAGATGATACAAAATAGCATACCTGCGCTGTGAATGGTACTATAATCCTCACAAGTACTTCATCAGGTTGTATAACATTTCTCCGGTAACCAGTGAAGAAGGAGTGATCCATAGTCAAAATGCGTACACCACGGTCTGCAAAATGAAAGGGGAACATATTAAATATAACACGTAAGCCAGAGTGGGGACGTAGAGTCGTAGGCTTCCGCGGTCGGAGTCATTGAATTCTTGGCTGTCCGGGATTAACCGCGTCATAGTCGATGGAGCTGACGTTTCGGCCATCTTGTTGTGGCCTTCTTCAGAGCTATACTCATACCAGCAGTATAGCTCTGAAGAAGGACACAAGATGGCCGAAACGTCAGCCTCATCGACCATGACGCGGCTAATCCCGGACAGCCAAGAATTCAGAGCGGGGAAGTACGAGGAAGTCCTTTTCGAGGAGCATGATGGGAATGTAGCCTAAATCGTAGCTGATTTGTCTTTGCACATAGTTTTAGTAGAAGGAAGCGAATATTCTGCTTACGATATTTAGCCAAAAGCGCGCGTTGTTACCCTATTCATAATTCAACTTATTATGCAGGTCTCTCGAAATAAATGTCACCTACATTTAGGTCATGTAGGTGGTTAAAGATTATCATTTTTACCCAAGGAAAATGTAGTTAGAAATTTCATATAAAGTAGTTACGCTAATGACATTTGCATCCAATTGGTAGGCATCCTATCATACATACATTTTTGGCAGGTCTGGAGCCAGGTCTGGCACAGACAATTTAATTTCGTATTCCCGTCAAACCCTAATGTATGATGGGTTGCCTACAAATCAGGAGCAAATTTCACAGATATAACTTCTATTCCCACCGCATTTGTATTGCCAAAATTTATTTTCTCAGACTCTCCAGCATGCCCTCAAAGTCTGTAACATTTATTCTGTGAGAGCATATGAGTTATGGTAGGAATCCTTGAACGTAAGAAAAAATGCATAGATTCCACTTCTCCCCATTGTACATCAAACAGCTTTTAAGTGTTTTACATTAAATAAATACATAAATACGAATAATAAGATCAATATCAAAATTTCTAACTGTAGTACAGCAAAACTATTTTGTACATTTTCTCAGTTTCCAATTATCTATTAAGGCGGTCACTTGAAAAGAATCTGACATTTCTCGAAAATTACATTTCTCAGATTATTAAACTTGAATCGTTTCAGAATGATTCATAACAATCATTATAACACAAATAGCTAGAAAATCGGAATATTTTAATTTAACTAGTTGTCTGTTAGCAACGGTCGTGATCGCGAAATGTACTGAGTACAGTAGTTTACCAGCTATATTTTACAGTGTAAATGGACAGAAACAATACCCTATCTATCTATCTATCTATCTATCCATCTATCCATCTATCCATCTATCCATCTATCCATCTATCCATCTATCCATCTATCCATCTATCCATCTATCCATCTATCCATCTATCCATCTATCCATCTATCCATCTATCTATCTACCTACCTATTTAATGCCATTCGAACAAAATTGGAGGGCGAACATTAAAAAATTAAGAAGTCAGAAAATAAAGAGTCAAAAATAAGGAAAAAATAAGAAGTCAGAAATCCATTATTTTCTGACTTCTTAATTTTTGAATGTTCGCCCTCCAATTTTGTTCGAATTACTTTAAAACGTACCTATACAAAATTTTGTTGAAATCAGAGCATTCTAACCCGTGCCGACTTGAGCGCGAACTCGCATGATGGACAAGTCCAAACCTACCACCCAACGTTAGTCTGCCCCGAGACTAACTGTAGAAGAATTTTATTAGATCGTGTCACACGTGTTTGCAGGTCGCTAATGTAATATGATGTCATATGTTAGTCTTATAGCCAGTGCCAAGGAACGTGTGTTTTTAACAGTAAATAACATTAATTATTAATATAAAACACCGAATAACTGGACAAATTTACCAACAAACAAACAAGTGCAAGAAGTATTATTTTATAACAAACAGGAAGTAAAATTAACATTTAGTGCAAGTTCTATACTTGTGGTTCGTGAGTGCATGATATTTTGGGAGAAAGCAAACATTCCAACAAGAGCTAATCAGCATTATTCTCAAAAAACTTATTAACTTGTATTCGGTGTGGAGAAAATTCCAAAAAAATGCGAACAAGTGTGAAGCTATTTTTAAACATCGTAAAGAGAAGTTTAGAAATAATTTGAACAATCTCTTTGATATTTCACAATTCTTTACAAATTATTCGGCCTAATTTGGAAGAAGACAGGATGTTTTTACTTCGGACGGGAGAGACAGGACGTAAAAGTTAACTTGCACGAGTAGACCAAAATCTCGCGGATAAAGAAGAAAAGGCGAGACAAACAGCATTACAAGAAGAGAAAAAGAAAAGGAAATAACAGCGTGAAGTGTCTACATCTTCTGCTGTACCTCCTTCATGGTCTGATGATCCAGATAACGAACTTCCATGTTCAGATGAAATCAACGTTAGTGAATTTCTGAGAGTACATCAATATATAATGCTGCAAGATATTGCACCAAAAATTTCATTATCCCTAAACTAACGGTTTAGATAGATGTCAACTGATAAGAGATTCTGCATACATCCTTCAGGTGGCAGCAGAGGCACATTGCCACAATACCCGAAGATCTTTCTATTAATAAATCTTCTATTCAGACCTACCACCAGACACAAGACCTATCAGACACAAGAAAAGAAACGTTAAGAAACAATTAAATTGTATATTAAAAGTAATTTATCTGAAATTCTTACAGTTCATTGAGATGGTAAACTGTTACCTGCATTAAATATCAGGGACCCAAAAAAGAGACTTCCAATTGTTAAATTTGGGTACCGACAGTAGCTCATCGGGTTTCCAAAACTGCGGAATTCTTTTGGTAAAGAGCTCACTCTACTCTTTGGAATGTATTAACGCACTGGGGTATCGGAGATAATACACAATTTTTTTGCTGTGACACAACTGCATCAAACACTTAACGTTTTAAAGGAGAATGTGTCTTTTTTTAAGAAAATTTGGACAGGGAATAGTTCTTTCCGTGCCGTCATCACAAATACGAACTTATTTTACAGTGTATGTTTGAATGTAAAATACCTGAAGTAATCCTTAAACGATGTATTTATGTTGATTGTAACTGTTTATGTCAAACCGTGGCTTCAGTGCAGTGCAGCTGTAAAGGCTCCTTATCAAGATATCTGCTTTCTAAAAGCTCTAAAATCACATGGAAGGATAGATTCCACAATTTCAAAAGCAGCTCTAAAACATACACACCGTAAGTGGTGTTTATTAGAAGAATTGTCTGTTATGTCATTCTTTGATGATGATATAGACGTACAAATAAAAACCAAAATGGTAGCAAATTTAGCCAGAGGGTATCTACACATGTAAGAGAATATCCCTTTTTGTGGAGAATTGGATGGGGAATACCATGGTAAGCGCAATTGTATCCCGATGACCGTTCTTTAAGTATTAACTCGTTAAAATACAATACATCTCCTAATTCAATTTAATCATTTTACTGAAAAAAAAAAAAAATAGCCGACATTGTGTCAACCAAAGCAGTGATCAGTTCTCTTGCCTGAAGATGAACACTACGATGTCCGCAGCGCGGGCGGCAACCTTCGCCGGTAGGGTTGGGACAAGCGTCTGACTGCCGGGAACGCGTGACGTCACCTGCAGGGAGTCTTCATCCACTGCGTGTGAGAGCACTCTATCGTTAGTAGAAGTAATTACGTGTGTTTTGGTTCTGAGACTGGCGCTACGTGGTCGTGTATTGCGGTTTTTCGTTTTTGTCTGAAGGAGCGAGGAACGGCGTCATATTTATGACCACACACATTAAGGCTAAATATACCGAAAAATACTTATAGGAAAAATCAATAGATCGTAGCACTATCACAGGGAATTTACTAGACCGATAACGTCTGAAGAAATGGTCCGATATTCGATCTGTAAACGGCATTGAACTCCTTTTTAAAATAGAATTTACGCTACAAAGCCGGTTTTTTTTTCAAAAAAGATTTCCCAAATTTTTTTTTAAAACTTTTCTCAGTTTCGGGAAGAAATTAAAAAAATGTGGGCTTATAGAGCGATGAAGACGTGCTTTCTGAATCCAACGCCGTGTCAATCATGCAAATCGGATGAATAGGAGCGGCGTAAAGTGAAATTTGGATAACACTCCCCCCCCCCTTCACGGCTCCACACCGTTGCGTCACCGTTGCGTGGATTCATCGCGTTATAAGCCCACATTTGTTAATTTCTTCCCGAAACTATGAGAAAATTTTTAAAAAATGTTTTGGGAAATCTTTTTTGAAAAAAACGGCTTTGTAGAGTAAATTCTATTTTAAAAAGGAGTTCAATGCCGTTTACAGATCGAAAATCGGACCATTTCTTCAGACGTTATCGGTCTAGTAAATTTTGCTTATTTTGGTGCTGCCACGTGGTGGCGACAAATTGAACTAGTGTTGGTACATTTAGCATTAAGGCTTTGTGGCATTTGTGACATTTGTGATAGTGAAGCTTCCCTACACGTGTCAATGTTGGGTGACGCGTCTCCAAACAACGGACTCCGCGATTAACTAAATCATCCTTGAGTATGACAAACGTTTTATCCCAAGGGACTTTTTTGAGTGACACTTTTAACATGTAATTCTGACGTGTCCAATTCTACAGATATCAGCACATAATTGCACTTCGGTTGGTCACTTTATCATAGGTAATACCACGAGTTCTTTGGAAATTGTCGATACATTCCCGACTCGCGAAGCGAGAAGGGTTTCTGCTGAGAATTTAAAAGCACGAGTGGTATTTGGTATAACTATTCGAGGAATTAAATTACGTCCAACAGAAATAAAAAATGCGCCAAATATTGAAAATAACTGAAAATACTATGATAAAATAAAAAAAAGTATGTTATACTACATACCTGGTTTTTTGGACATGAACTTAGTGATAGATGTATACCACCTCCTCCTAAGATAGATGAGTCACAGTGTATGATTGGCCAGTAGGGAGAAGAGAAAAGAAAAATTAGATAGAAAAAGTGATAAACTTTTTAAGATACACCGCCCTCCTTGGGGCATGGTGTATGTATACTTAAACACTACTGGTTTTAATTTCAGGAGTAGAATAGTCTAACTAATGAATATCACAGCATCTTAAATCGGTAGAGGCTATTCACAGGTTCAATTTTATTAGCAGTTATTATTATTATTTTCGTATGGGTTAACTTGCGGGGAGACTGCCCGTAGGCAGTGTTCCGCACCCGTGTTTCGACCCAGGCTTCCTTCGAAGCCTACCCCCGACGCGGGTCTGAGGACTTTATCTAAGCAGGCGCACCCCGTGGGTAGTCCCGTCTGCGCCTGGGATTTGACTCTCACTTTCTCCGCCAGATGTCGGACTCAGTTAACTATATCCGAACTGTCTGGTTGGGAGAAAGTGGGATCTCGTTAGGGCGGGATGTTGTCGGAGGGATTTAATTTTGCCGGGCATCCTGCCAGGGTTCTTTTACATGCCACAAGAGTGACATGGCTACTGTGGATTTTCCGCCCTTCGAAAATCCGGGTTCCTTGGCCGGGATCGAACCCGCGCACTGGAGGCTCAGAGGCCAGTAAGCTAACCCCTCACCCACCGAGGAGCCCAAGCAGTCAACATGTCAACATTAGCAGTCAACATTAGCAGTCAACATTAGCAGTCAACATGTTTAACAAAAACCAGAAACCCAATGCCTCTCACCGGGATTTACTATAGGTTGTGTCCAGACAGTGGCAAAATCTTCGACACTAGCTATACAGCTAGGTCTCATTCAGCCGCTTGCTGGAAGAGAATTCTAGCGGCCGTCTGCTCTGATCGGAAGTTTTCCATAGTTTCTCTGATCAACACCAGGCGAATGTCTGAGCAATACCCTAAAAGGTAATGGACCTTGCGGCCATTCCTTCCTTTTCCTTGTCCTATCCTCAGTCCTTACTTACACTCACTTACACTACATGCACTACATTACCACACATGCCGGGAGACCAATCAGAAGCTTACAGCTTGTTCCGGATGGGGCGGTGCCCCGCTGGTGGGAGATTACCTGGTTGGGAAAAACCTCGCTAGCCGACGGTCGGTCAGTGCCGGATTCCGCCAGCGGGGGAAGATCTCTGCCACCTCCCGTAATAAAAACACCCACTACACGTATGGGACTATTGAACTAGCAGTTGACGCGCCTAGAATCACTAATCAATTAATCAAAACCCAGAAACCACAATATAGGACCAGATACTGTCAGAACCAAAACACTAATAGTTTCTTTTAATGCCACTAGAATGCTCTCTGACCTACTGGATCAAGACTTCCTGCAGATGACCCTGCAGACGCGTTCCCTGCAGTCAGATAGCACTCCCAAACTTACAGGCGGAGATCACCGTCCCCGTTGATCTGAAGAATATTCTAGAATCCAATTAAATTGGATTCGAAGTACTCTCGCCCTGCGTCATCCGCGATATGTGCATAGCCTATCAGAAATTTTCTCGCCTACGTGTCTTCCTTCATTCAAAATTTGTCCCCAATCTTATTGTTAGTTAGGTGTATCTCCGCTACTATTGCGGAGGTCGTCGTTAGCTCGGCGCACATGCGTCACCATGGGCACAGCGAGCGTCGCGCAAAGAACGATGCAACGTCCACTTTTTCACACACGTCAGTTCTCTGGGAACATGCCCCATGCGTGCGTCGCTCAGCGCGCAACGGACGTCGTCTAGCGCGCTTGTGTGTCTCCGGCAAGGGACGCATCACAACGTCTGTTAAAGTGCGCTTGTGTGTTTCCGGCCTAGTAGCTAAAATCGCTAAATACTTCAATCACTATAAAATTGTGTAAATTATTAATAATAATTACAATATATTTTTCAAATATATGTATTGTTATTATTTTATTATTTATATTGATGTTGAGTTTCTTGGTCAAATTTTATTAACATGAAACATTATCACGCAGAATAAGTGACTTAGGTTCTGGTAGTTTTCCAAACCAATTTGAATTTTGTGAATACTCATTAAACATTGGAAGTCTTGATGATGCTGAATTCATTAATCAATTACTAAGGAAATCGGAACTTTAAATTGGTATCCCTTTGTCCTTTTCGGAAGAGTTTTATTCTACATTGACCTTTTCCACGAATAATTTCATCATATTTGCAAAAAATATAGTGAAAGAATATGTAACATTTATTTAGAAAAATCAAGAATTGAGGGATAAAACAGATGTTCCGGAATAACATTGTTACAAACTTCAAGCAAATGTAGGGAGTTGTACATGAATACGCTTTGCCAATAAACATGAGGAGAAAAAATATCATATAACTAAATTATACGTGTGACATTTGTCCCTTTTTAGTAGCCAATTCGTACACGATCTCACTTTGGATCAGTACATGAACTTGTCGAACACCAGTAGTTGATAAGTTGCGCACCAATTAGAGGTAAATGTCACGTGTGCAGCTTCGTTATATGAAATTCCCCACCACATGCTCATCCGCGAAAAGTGATAATCTTCAATGCGTTACATGTGCTAGAAGTTTTTAACATTTATTCTTGGTCCTTGTATATCGCGATCAGCCGAAGCGAGAGAAGTGAATGTAAAACATATAAACACACCCATTCGATTTGTGAGTTCGGTGGAACGGATGGGTGTGGGTCTGAGTCAAAAAAATTTGCCACTGGTGTATTTCGTATATTGGTCCGTATTAAATGATCACCTTAATTACCGAAAAAATGTACGATCACATCTCCAGCTGCTATGAAGAGCACAATACTAATACTCAATTATTAGAGTTTGTAACACAGATTTTATTTCCTTATTATGCTCGTAATGAATTGTCGGCATATTTTAAAAAGTATTTCATACACCTTAAATCCTCTAGATTTCAGAAATCCCAATTACTCTGTATTCCAAAAAGTAAGACCAACTACTACAGAAAATCATCTGTGATTACTGTGGTCTGAGAGTGGAATAAACCGATTACCAACATTATAAACTGCTCATTAAAATATTTTAAGACGAGCTGAATGACTTCCTGATAAAGAAAATTGTTTCAAATAAAAATGTACATCACTCTACAACTGGTTGACAAATATATTTTCAGTATATATCTGTGTGAATAAAGTCACAAACTGGTTTAAAACCTAATGTAAGTTACGTTTACTAGTAAAAACGTAAAATAGTGTAAGTTGATTGTCAAATTCACGGCGTGTTTGATATTGCCGAAACTGTATGAATCCGCAGGTGCAGCAGAGAATTTGAGGAAGAAGAAAAGAAAAGTGCAGCACGGACAAAAGACGAAGAGCACATTCAGAAGGCATATACTTTAATTTACCCTAGCTATCAATAGCATTAGGACGTAGTCTGCTTGGTTATATATATATATATATATATATATATATATATATATATATATATATATATATATATATATACACACACACACTTTTCCGCTAGGGTTACATACTCTCATATGTCATCCACAACGACATATGCACGGCTTATCAGAAATTTTCCTACGCGACTTTCCTTCACTCAAAAATTGTCCATAATCTTTTACTCCTACTTATTCTTCCTTTAATTATCGTTAATGTTTACAACATAACACAAATAAAATTTTTAAAAATTGTTTACACTGTTATAACATTTATTTTTACTTATTGAAAATAGAAGTGTTGTCGTAAGCGTCAGGTAATTACTTAGGGAGGTTGAAGCAAACATTGTAGGTGCGTTACGGAGGGATAGGGGGCATTCAAAATACTCCGAATTTGCGCTACGTAATTTATAAACGACACTTCACCATAAAAATAAAGCCATTATTAACTAAAGTAATTAAATATAGCAATTCTGAATGTAGTACAATTTACACATTCGTTTACTTTATTACATATTATGATAGTAGTAGTGCGTCTTAACTCAGTTTGCCACTCCCACGCTAGTTGCTGCGAACACCTTTGTTGTAGTTATTCAAATCTATACAAAGGGGCGTGAGGAAGTAAAGATAGAATATTATGACGAACTAAATGCACTTACTTTTACTTTGTACATGCAACTGGCACCGAGCAGCTATCCAAATTGGATTGAGGTCTGATATTGGGCTTCCTGTCATCAGATTTCCTCCCACGGCCTGGAATTCAAATTAAACTGAGAATTATGGATTTTCAATAATGTTATTTTAATTCTATTTCAACAATAATTACTCATACAACATACTAATTGTTCCAACAGTATTTACATACCGCGACGTTTCTAATTTGCTTTCCAGCAAACCAATGAAGCATATCCACAACAGCAGAAAATATTCTTGTTTTGTATTCTGAAAATGACAAAGTTGTATTATTTCCAAGTTACTCTAGTATTAAGGAGCACTCCCAGATCAGATATTTTATTGGTTTATATGAATGAATGAATGAATGAATGCCCTATTTTACGTGGCGAGACTCAGGCCATGAGGCCTGCTCTTCCGTCTGACCACGTAAATTTGGTTACGCTCCTTTCACCTACCAGGAATGAAAGAAGGTATTACTTGGGCGAAGAAACAGGCAATTTGAATTATATGTATAGTTCCAAGGGATTATATTAATATTAATGTGTATATGTGGGGGTTTGTTGATGCGCCATAGCGTGAATATCTTATTTTCATATTTAGAAGGATACAGATTTAGTCCCCAAGAAGATACCAGTCCTGAAAAGCGTGTGTACTCCTTGGTGGTCTATTGCCTTGGGAAGCTGCGAGTCAGCTCAGTAAATGGCTGTATCGTCAGCATGAAATGGATCGGCCGGTCGCGCCGAACGAAGAACGCGCCGGATGATCGGGGCCCTTGTTGACAAATCCCCGGAGAAGCGAATCTCGATAGCTGAGACAAACAGCGCGTCATCTTCGGCGAAAGAAAATATAAATACCCGGTTCTTCTGGTATAAAAGTGGAAAAGATAGCTACCATAATGAAGTAGGAATATCCTGCGATTGTGAAAGTGATGACAATAATTGAAGTATTTATTTTGTCCGTAATAAGCATTTTACCTTTAAGAAAAATAAATTATTATACTGAAACTTTTCATATGAATATGACTTTTCATATGACTCGTTTTTTTATAAAGAACGAAAATATGGTAACCCTAAAATAAGTATACCTGGTTCAGATTCAATTACTTTTCTCAGAACAATTTCCATATCATTCAATGTGACTGATGCTCCCACAGACACTCCGTCCTCAGTTACATTGATGGCAGATAGTTCCGGGACCATACTTGGATTGATGAGGACTGGATATACACAGTTTTTGAACTTCGTTTCCACCCCTGTCAAAAAATATCATTGATAAAATTTGTTTCCAACTGGTCAAATATCATCTCTAGTAGCTACAATACCTACAACAGATGACGGGATTCAGACCCCACTTATATCATTAGATGTAAGAAATTGCAGGCGTAAATGGAATTATGCAATGCAAACCAACAATTATTGAACTTACCGACTTCTGTGTTTCCTACAACTATACGTGCATCAGGATATTTATCCTTCAAAACCAGCAAATCTACAATATTTGTTGGCCGATACCACGCCGTCCTCTTCCCAATAAAGCTTAAATTTTGTTCATCCAGTTCACCTGAAATCTATAGAATTAACATGAAAATATAAACAAAGACAATCACATTGTTATATATTGATAGACCATGAAGGGTTTTCAATAAAGTGATGATAATTTTTCTCATAAATTCAAAGCACAATATATGAATTTCAATAAAAAACACAACTAGTGACCATACAATATATATTTCCTCACATTACCTCTAAATTTCCAATTTCTAAAATTCACAGAGTTGAACAAAAATAAGACTCGCGCGTTTCTTTCAAACGCCCCTTCTATCTGTAGGAAACGTTTCAAGAAAAAAAATTAGAGCGTATTTTAGGTGGCTCTTAAGTCTCCGTCTGTCTCCGTCGTCTGTCTGTCTGTCTGTCTCCGTCTGTCTGTCTGTCTGTCTGTCTGTCGCCGTCTGTCTGTCTGTCTGTCGCCGTCTGTCTGTCTGTCTGTCTGTCTGTCGCCGTCTGTCTGTCTGTCTGTCTGTCGCCGTCTGTCTGTCGCCGTCTGTCTGTCTGTCGCCGTCTGTCTGTCTGTCGCCGTCTGTCTGTCTGGTCGCCGTCTGTCTGTCTGGTCGCCGTCTGTCTGTCTGTCGCCGTCTGTCTGTCTGTCGCCGTCTGTCTGTCTGTCGCCGTCTGTCTGTCGCCGTCTGTCTGTCTGTCGCCGTCTGTCTGTCTGTCGCCGTCTGTCTGTCTGTCGCCGTCTGTCCGTCTCCGTCTGTCCGTCTCCGCCTGTCCGTCTCCGCCTGTCCGTCTCAGTCTGTCTGTCTCCGTCTGTCTGTCTCCGTCTGTCCGTCTCCGTCTGTCCGTCTCCGTCTGTCCGTCTCCGTCTGTCCGTCTCCGTCTATCTTCTTCCGTCTGTCTTCTTCCGTCTGTCTTCTTCTGTCTGTCTCCGTCCGTCTGTCGGGAGAAATGACATGAAAACAATCAAGAACCGAAAATTCGTATTTTTTGTTATATCTTACAAAATAATTAGTCATTCGCTCTGAGAGTTTGGAAAAATGGCTTTCAAAATAACACTAAACATACAAAATTGAATTATGCTTGGGGGCATTTTACCCTTCTTATCGTGCAACAGCCTTTGCATTAAATAAGTGAAAATATCAATAATTTTTCATTTATAAATGACTTTATTTAGGTATCAGATTACATGGACAAGAATACTTGTGTCACTGGAGTAGTATCAATAATTAACACAAGCAAAATAATTAATTCACAGTAAAGGTAATGTCAGACTGTCTGTTCAAAAGTCCTAGTACATGGTTACAATATTAAATGGTAGAAAGAAGAATGTAGATTCAGAAGTCCTCTTCTGAATGATGAACATCTGTACAGGGTTACATACAAATTTCTTCACAGAATGACAAGAACTTATTTGGGATATATTGCAGAACGATTTATTGACCGCAATTGTCTTGTTATTTATGGCAACTTTTCCAGAATATGCTTCCTTGACTGGTAGTGGAGGCACTGTCAGGGTTCTTTGTTGAACAGAGCTAATATAAATTTACACAAACTATCAATGAAAAGAGATACTTCCACATCACCAGGTGTCGAGTGTAAGTAAACCTACTCTAATTAAGTAAAACTACTATAATTTGATACCTGAAATTGCTGATGGTCACAAGGGTTAAATGAATGCCCACGTAGAGGGAAAAAAGGGTGAATCGCATCAAAGCGACTAGTATGAGACATTATAAATCTCACTACGGTGTGATTTCGATTCTGTCTTGGGCAGACATCAGAAATAACATGGAGAATCTATATTTTTCTTTGAGACTCTTTAAATAATCAAACAAACCAGGACAAACTCCATTTGGTCCTTTATTGACTATTCCTTCATGATAGGAATAGAAGACACATCTATTCAATTTCAGATTATGGATGCAAAAATTCATTTACCCATAACTGCCTGTAATAAAATATTTCCTGCACAGGAATAACGGAAGTGGTAAATTTTGCATATATTATTCAGAGAACAGACATTCTCCTGGATATGGCATGTTCTCAAACTCAACATAGATTTCTCTGCTCAGAATATTACACATCCTGTAGGAATATATGACCTGTTTTCAGTTTAAACTGTGTGTCTACATTTATGGAGCTGGAAAATCAGCGAATCTCAATTTGGCAAAAAATGGAGATGCCTGGTATTCGGATTCAACGATTCATTTTTATTTAGAGAAAATTCAACATCTATTGTGAGTTGTCTTACCGAATGCGGTAATGTGTCAGTGAATTCATTCACGTACTTGATCGAGCATATCTACGGTGAACACACACGACACCGACTGTTCGAATGCTTAACACTAGATTGCACGTCTTTGTTGAACTTTTCCTAAATGAAATATATATTACAATAATTTATACACTAGTTTACGAAAGTTATGACTAATTTATTCACTTGTGCATCAAAGTACTGTAGAGACCTTCCAACAGGTATCAAGGAAGCATCTCATCACGTATAAAGAGTTATAACGTATAAAACTAACATTGCCAGGTGAGATAAAGAAAACAAACTCTGATTAAAACTGTGTATGATTCTAATCTCTTTGAATACCGTTCTAGAAAGGCAAAATGGTAGGGTTTGGAAGCAAAATTGTATTTGCTGCAACTCCTCAGATTTATCTAACGTGAAAAACAGAGGCGGCTCACTAAACAATCTCAGGGTAGGTGCTCTTACAATGCAGTAACAGAAAATTTTAAGCAGTAGGAAAGGGAATCTTACTGACCCATTCGAAAACGGAAAATAACTCAGAATCACTCGCACTAGGTAAGAGAATAATTACAAAGAAAAATAACACAAAGGTTACTTACAACATAAATATTACTAAATAAAAGCCCCTGACATATTCATTTAGCTGATGAGACAAGGGCATGTTTTTCAAAAAGATTGTTTCCTCCGATCCGAACACAACTCGTAGTTACCTGCAATATGTCTACGGATTGGGACTAGAATTATGCCACAACAAAACATTTTAAACAAACAAACATTTTAATCTTGATATCGTTAATGAAGATTAGCCAGCAACTTCAATTAGCCAGCATTTCATCAACATCAGCTGGAAATATTATTGATAAATTATAAAGGAATATAATAATAAACGGAATTAATTTTATGAACAAAATTTTGCACAAAAATAATAAAACATAATAAGTAAAAGTACATACTACAAAAACTACAGAATAAAAATATTAAAAAAATAAAAACCCGGCTAGGAAAAAGCCAAAAAATTATAAATTTTATTAATTTCCTGCACGAAAATAAACTGCAATAAAAGCGTTCAATATGTACAACAGTTTTTTGTGTCCAAGAGATTTTCCAAATTCTGTTCAAGTACAATGTAAATAGTCCTTCCAAATACATACCTTCAGTTCTGGAGGAAAAATAGGTTCTTGTGTAGGATCATACGGAGTAAATTCTCCGGGAGTAAACAATGTCTCTTCCTCTTTTTCAGTAGTGCGATTCTTGCAACAGTTACTTCCAAGAGAACATGTACCATTTGGGGTGCCATTTGGAGTGCCATTATAGATTCGACTTTGTTCCCAATCCTCAGTAAATGTACCAAAACCTTCAATAATAGCACGATATCCTGTGCATCTGCAAAGGTTTCCTATAATAAAAGGGGTCACATCCAAAAACCTGGTACAAAACTGTTCATTGTAGTTCCCGCAGAACAAATGAGAGAACACTTATTAAAATTCTAGGGATAATAAAATAATGCCTTAATTTTATTACCTTGAAGAGAGACCTCCAAGTCTTTCATTTTGGGTTTTGAAGAATTTCTGAGTAGGGTATACACTGACATTACAATTCCTGGTGTACAGAAACCACATTGTGAACCATGAGATTTTGCTATACGCTCCTGTACAGGATGTAGTTTTGTTTTCGTGCTTCCAATTCCTTCAACAGTGGTGACTGCTAATCCGTGTAGAGAACATACTGGAGCCAGGCAAGCATTGACAGCTAGATGACTTCCTATGTTAAGATTTATTTTCAAATGGATTGAATACATGCACAAATTATTAAAAGATTAGTAAAAACGCAATAACACGATTTTCTCCAAAATTGATATTTTACAGAATACTTTTATATATGACTGTTATTAGTTCAATACTTTTTATTAATTGATTCTGTCCCTTGTTATATTTTAACCGGTACCCTGCAGAACACATCCATCAATATGTAAAGATTAACAACTTTCACATTTCATTAAAATAATTTACGGAAATGTTCTCCCAATAAAGAAGGCAGAAAAATGTTAAATTTGATAACATTAATTCCAAATATATACGTTAATTCTCTTCATTGTACATTTGTACAATTTTTAAATATTTTTTTCTCAAAAAACGACACCAATTTTTTCTTTAATTTTTTTCCCTCGATAATAGTAACAGACGATAAATTGATGTGTGTTAGCCCCATTTCCAGTCAACTCTCTGGATTTTTAAAACATTAATATTGCAAAAATACAATATGTACGATGGAGATTTTGTCTTCCCTGAAATCTTCAAAAACATCAGATCTTTAAAAAGATCAACTACAATTTTTTTTTAAAAAAATAAAAGGTAGTTTGGGGGGTATTTCTTCCTCAAATAAATACAATTTATAAAAAAAATTCTCTAAAAGGGCTCCAAATTTTTACTTTCTCGCTACGGAGTAGAGAGAAAGTTATGTAATGCTGCACGAAAAAAACTGAATTTTCGGGAGAAAAAGTGTTATTACAGGGTCCTGGTTACGAAAAAGTGGATAAATCCAATTGCTAAATTTAGAAAAAATCCTCTATCACCTGATGTAGTCAGAATTTTGTGGGTCCTTGATTTCGATTGATGGCAAAACGTCGGTCTGTTTGTCCGTCTGTGAACAACGTGCTGCAGATTTTCTCCAAAATTAATATTCCCCAATCGATTTGGCTGATGTTGCGGCCTCTTGAATTTCAAACCGATATTTTAATTTTGGGAATACTTTATATAAACCCCCTGGGACATTTTTAAAATTTTCAAAAAAATGGCTCTAACGTTTTTGATTAATTTTTTGTTGTTGGATAGTTTGAAGAACGTTTAAAAGAATAGTATAGATCTCATGTTCGTTAAAAACCCTAATTTTTCGAAAATTGCTAAAGTTCAAAAATTTTTCGGCATCTTCCTACCTCTAAAATATTAAAGATGAAATTGTTTCCTAAAAATATATTTTGAAATAAGGTCATGTACAATTTGTCGAAAATGTTAGTACGTTTCGCGTAATTTTGCGTGAAAATATGGGCGAGAATGTACGAGCTGTTTTAGCATTACTAGTTTATTTAAATTTTTTCCAGAGCAACTGCAAGAACGCTTCAAAATGGCTTAGGTCTCATTTTTCTAAGTTAGAAATAATGGGAGAGGCCATTAGTTTTTAAGCATCGGCAAAAGTGAGTACGGCCAAGCATGTGCGTAGTGTAGTGGTCAAGCGAATGGCGAGTTAACTTCGTAGATGGGAAGACGAATCTCAGTGTGGATAAAAAATTTTCTGCTTGGATACATTTTTACAGGTTCATGTAATAGTATATTATTGCGTACCTGTAACAAACTATGTGAGAAATTGTGTCCCATAGCACTACTATTTAGGAAAATCATCTAAAGATTTGCATGTGTCTTTTAAAAAATGTTAGAAATATAAGGGCTTCTTGTTAAGTTCTCCCGAAAATTAATAAACGGTAAGTTTCAAATTCGAAATACCAAGACATACCTGGCCAGATTTACCTGGGAATATCCATTTTGGTGAAACTCCTGTGTCATGTTTAAGCGCTCGTATTTTTCACAGACGGACAGATGTTTTGAGAGAAAACCATTTTTCGCTATCTGGGTCCCACAAATATTCATTTTAATTTTGATTACTAGGTATATTAGAAAGTAATATATAACGTACAAGAGAAAAGAAAAAACACCTTTTCATATGGGGGACTCAAGAAACGAAAAAATCTTCTGTCAAAATATGTCAATCAATTCTTCTGTCAATTTCTGTCAAAATATGGACAGAATTTTCTTCGATGTGCGATAAGTTTCTCTATATGTAGAATATAAGAAAATTAAAAAAATAGTTGTCTAACATACCTCATGATTTGGATAATTATTTCCTATGCTGCCGAAAACTGAAATTCAAACATTGAAAGCTAAAACTTGTGACACTGAAATTTGGAGTCATGAGATTTCAGTTCAATACACATGGCAGAAAAGTTTGGATGTAACATGGGGCGACCACTTAAATCTTACTAACACTTAAGCGTGGTCTCTCCTATTCTATTCTATTTTTAAAGAATATAATTTGAGATTAGTAACAAACATTTATTTGTAATACGTATTGGTAGAATACATTTTGGTGGTCTGTATAGCTTTCAAAAACACCTTATATACTTGAGTAATATTAAATGCAACATCAAAAGGATACACTACAGTATTGGTTTGACGAATTATTCGCGACACCATTACAGTGCATGCTCCACAGCCTCCCTCCGCACATCCCAATTTCGTTCCACAGAGACGCACTAATTTAGGTCAAGGAAAATAAACTGTTTTATTCTTAGAACAATTCGACACTTGTACATATATATATATATATATATATATATATATATATATATATATATATATATGTGTATATATATATATATATATGTGTGTGTATATATATATATATATACACACACACTCGCACACAAACGGACATAGAATATAAATAAACGTATGTGATAAGTACACTAAAACTCATTCACACTACAGAAAAAAATTACCAATACGAACTGAATATCATGTATGCTTTATAATTGTCATAAAAAATAGTGATTTTTCTGTTCTCGAAACAGTCTGTGTGCAAGAAGATTGAACCATAGTTTTACTAAAAGTGGAAATTTATTAAACATGTAGATTCAGTATTGAAAAATCGGAGATCTCTAAAGTTACACAAAAATTATTATTGTACATATGTTACTGCATAATGGGTTCAATACAATTTAAATATAAACACAGGGAAGGGCACGTCAAGGGTGCAATAAGTAAATTCGAAAGTCCAAACACTTGTTAACAGACTAGTTTGGGATAGGGGATTAGCCCAGGTAGTACGGTGCGCGACGCGGCAGGACGCGGTTTTGGATGTTTACCTAATTAGGCCGAAAGATCTTTTCATAACTTGTGAAGTCGTTGAGGGAATTAGTGATCACAAAGCGGTTCTTCTTGATTTAGACGAAAATATTTCAAGGAAATGTATTGCGACAGGAACGAAAGTGCGTCAGTTCAAGAAAGCAAACGTAGAGGGGCTTCATGAGTTTCTTAGAGAAAAATACAACAACTTTCTGAGAACAGAAGGAGGTATGGAAGAGATATGGTGCGCATTTAAAGATATTATAGACGAAGCTTTGCAAAAGTTCGTACCATGCAAAACTCTAAAAAATAATCCGGATCCAGAATATTATAATTCAAAAATTAGGCGTATGAAGAGGATAACGAGAAATGCATTTAAAAACCGAAAACGCAGTACCGAGCATATGCATATTTTTAGAAATTGTTCGAAAGAATTAGAGCGAGAAAAGAAAATTGCTCAGGAGACGTATTTAAAAAACATTCTAGACGAAAAGGGAAATAACTGGTCAGGATTTTACAAATATGTCCGTAGAAGAAAGGGAAACAAAGAGTATATCCCAGTTGTTCGTGAACATCAAAACACACTCATCACAGGCGACCGGGCAAAAGCTAACGCATTTAATAGGTATTTCAGTTCGGTTTTCAAAAGCAATACGAACCATCCACTTATTCAAAGGTATTCGGTTACAAATCAATTTAATATTGAAGTAAACGTTCTACGTAATAAAGTAAAATTTATGAAAAATGGTAAGTCAAGGGGTCCAGACGACATTTCTACGGACATAATTAAACTAGGAGGAGAGGCAATATTACCGTACTTAATTAGAATATTTCACGTGTCTATGAACAATTCAAAAGTACCTGAAGATTGGAAATTAGCTTTTGTAGTACCAATCTTTAAAAGTGGGGACAAAACTATACTAAGTAATTATAGGCCGGTAAGTCTCACGTCAGTGGTCTGCAAACTTATGGAGCATCTAGTTGCGAGTTACATTAAGCAAGAGTGGGAAGTCAAAAAATGGCTCTATCATGGCCAACACGGATTTAGGACTAATTATTCATGCGAAAGTCAGGTAGTAACGCTATTTCAGGACCTAGCAGATGAAATTGACGCGGGCGGGAGAGTAGACGCAGTAGTTATAGATTTTGCCAAAGCGTTCGATGTTGTTCCACACGACCGACTTGTTCAGAAATTAATAAATTCAGGCATCGATCCCAGGGTGGTGGCGTGGATTAGCGAGTTTCTGCGTGACAGGAAACAGAAAGTCCGAATTGGGCAAGAGTTATCTTCCTGCGCAAGCGTTACGTCAGGAATACCGCAAGGGAGTGTCATTGGACCTCTTCTATTTCTAGCGTTCATTAATGATTTGCCAGCGCAATTAATTTCAAATGTTCGGCTATTTGCAGACGATTGCATAATATATCGCATTATAAATTCGAAAGACGATGAAAATATGCTGCAACGGGATCTTGATGCATTATCTTACTGGGCGGAAAATAATGGTATGACCATAAATAGTTCTAAAAGCAAATCTATCACTTTTGGCAGAGGTCACAATTACAGCGTAACAAATTACCGTTTAAGTAACGACATTATTCCGCGAGTTTCTTCGTGTAAGTACCTAGGTATCCATTTCGATAGTAAATTAAGCTGGAAAAATCACGTAGATTTTGTTGTAGGGAAAGCGTGGAGATCTCTTCATTTTGTAATGCGTATCTTAAAAAAGAGTACAGTAAACGCGAAGGAAATTGCTTACTTGTCGCTTGTTCGTCCGATAATGGAATATGGAGCAATTTGTTGGGATCCGCACAAAATTATGCAGTGTAAGAATTTGGAAAGGATTCAGCGTAGAGCAGCTAAATTTACTTTCAGGGACAAGAAAAGGATAGGGTGGGATTCACTCGAAAACAGGCGAACATTGGCAAGACTTTGCGCCTTGTATAAAGCTTATAGCGGTCATCCAGCTTGGAAAGAAATTAAACGGCGGCTAAATTTTCCTACGTACATCGGTAGAGGTGATCACAGGCACAAAATAAATTTAAGACCGCAGAGAACGGATGTCGGGAAATTTTCTTTTACAAATAGAACGATAAGAGATTGGAATAGATTGCCTGCAAAAACCTTTGAACCCTTTCCTCGAAGCGTTCAACAATTTAGGAAAGTAATTTAGGGCATTTCTAAGTTTGAGGTAGTTAACTAGGAATATTAAGTTATACAGTGAAGTGAAGTGAAGTGAAGTGAAGTGAAGTGTTGTGCAGTGTAGAGCAGAGAAATAATGAAGGTGTTTTTTTAGTGTAATAGTGAAGTGAAATGAAGTGAAGTGTAGGCAAGTGCAGTGCGGTCTTCATTGTTTAAGCACTCAGTGCTGTTTTAGATTGACGTTTCTTTTATCTTTTAGGTAATTTAATGTTTGTTTTTAAGATTCACCAGTATTATTATTATTATTATTATTATTATTATTATTATTATTATTATTATTATTATTATTATTATTATTATTATTAATATTATTACTATTATTATTACGGTTATTATTATTACTATTATTATTACTGTTATTATTATTATTATTACTGTTATTATTATTACTATTATTATTATTATTATTATTATTATTTTAGCATTATTATCAACATTATTATGTTATTTGCATGAAAATTAATATCTTACTTATGTAATTAACTGCCACCGGGTCACACCCAATTGCAGTTTAAATAAATTTATCTTTATCTTTATCTTTATTACACTACCAGAAAATAAAAGATGAAAACCACGAAAGAAGGGAATGAGGACGTCCACATTCGCAGAAGATATGCTAGGAGGATCGCTGGAGCGGCCAGAGGATTCTTCTGGGACTGTCAAATTATAAGGACATAACTAGTTCAGAAACGGGAATAGTTTGGAGGTCTGTGTTATTGGAGAGGTTTTATAATAATATGTTCGTTCGGACAGGCCAAGTCGAAGACGATCCCCAATCACACAGTTAACAGTCTGAAGGACGACTCCTAAAATCTGAACCCCACAACATGTCCGACGAGAAGTGTCAATAGTGCACCAATGTTAGCGCCGTTTGTCAGAGAAATCTGAACGAATTTCTTCTAACTGCCTTAATAATAAATTCTCGAAGAACTCATGTAAAACAGTTTTTAAATTATTTACGAGTGTTAGTTTTATGTTATTGTGATTCAATAATGTAGCCAAAAATATTTTGATTTGACTTTCGGGTATTGTCGCGGACCATAGCTGGACTGTTTCCTGCTTGCTAATTGACTGGCTTATTTGCTGTGACATTGACCGGCGCGCTTTAAGCTAGTGGTTGTCCAGGTTTATTGACCAAAGCTCCACTACTGACGTCTTGTAACTGACAGATAGTCGTGCTCTCGCTGATTGCGACAAAGCGGAGATTTTACCTGTGGCACGGTGTGGATTTTGACTATGGACCTTGTTGGGATTCGCGCTGCAGAATTGACTGCCATCTACTACAATGTGCGGCTGCCTAGGCAACCGTTATAGTATAGAGCTTGCCCTGACCCCGATGAGGGTTTATGACCTGCTGTCCCAAAGGATTGGCCGAGCGTACCTGTGCAGCTCGGGAGCGTGAGTTCAAATGAGAGCATTGCACATGATCGCTAATTTGATTCCTGACGTCAGCAATGTACGGATGCGTGCCAAAACCTTCGTAATGTACGAAGGATTGAAGTAAATCTTAAGGATATAAATTCATATGAGGGGAGGACTTTGAATTTGGAGTGTCTATTAGAGCAATCATTTATAGGAAGGCTATTATTTATATCATCACTCGTGACATTAGCCAGACTACACTGCAATTACATTGTACAGCATTAGAGGCCTTCGTTGGTGTCCAGGATGGTACACCTGCGTTGTATCCGGCATGAATCCGGGTTCGGCGTTGATAGATATTAGATATTTAGTCAAAAACAGTAAAAAGTGACGTATGGGGGAGAAACTCATCTGCTCACGCTTCCTTGAGTTTCAGAATCCCTTCCCAACAATGTAACTATTAATAGTTGAAAGATGAAAAAATAATAGTAATAATAGTAATAATAATAATAATAATAATAATAATAATAATAACAATAATAATAATAATAAATTTAAAAAAGCTAGAGATTAACATTTCAAAAACTAGATATTTTCGTTTCCGAGTAATAGAAAACTTATTTGTAATGGTAAATGAACTGCAGATTTAATTTTTCTGTATTGCTAATAAAATAGAAACTCACCCTAAGCTCTAATACCACTACAAGCAAACGCAAAGCTCAACAAAACGTGCGCATAGTGAAGCTACATTTACCTCCAGAAGCAATTCAAGGGGCCATCTCAGCATTTGCTCAATGGATCAGAGAAACTGGACAAAAACCCGATCGAGATGGGGGTCATTGACCCGGAAGCTGAAGTGCATTGCTTGCTACAGGCATATTGTCTTTTTAAAAAAATTATACAATAAAAATGTAAACTAATTCATTATACTATATCATTGTTTTAAGTAAACATTTTTCTTTTAGACGATCACTAGTCTCTAATTGAATAGAAACAGTTATGCAGCAGAAAATATTTTACTTTTAACTTAAATTTGTGTACCATTTTTAATTGTTTAATTACATCTGGCAATGCGTTGTAAAGTAACGTACATGTATTGTATGTGAATTTCTTGTAGTGGGCTGTAGATACTGACACTTGATGAACATGATTTCTACGTCGTGTGTTGTAACTATAAATATCGGTATTACATGAAAATATGTTCGCACTGTTAAGTAAGTCAGTTTTGACAAATACTACAGATTCGTAAATAAATAGGCAAGGCAATGGTAAGATTCCAAGCTCAATGAAAAGAGGCTTGCAGGGATCACGTGGATGGCATTTTTTCATTATTCGGAAAATTTTCTTTTGCAATCTAAATATCTGCGCACTAAAGAATGAGCTTCCCCAGAATAGTATGCCATATCTCAGGCGGGAATCTACATTTGCAAAATACACGTAACGAGCTGCATGAAGGCTGACAGAATTTGAAAGAATTCTGAATGCGTAACATAATGGGCTTAATTTAGTGTTTAATTCTGTTATACGTACATTCCATTTGAGGTTTGACTGAATTGAGAGATCTAGAAATTTTGTTACATTAACATCAGCTAATTGCATATTGTTCATTTTTAATGGAGCATACGATTGCCGATTTGAAACGCAAAATTGCATTGAGACAGTTTTTCCTTCGTTAACTATTATTTTTTATTACAAATCCAATTTGAAACTTCTGAAATTGTAGTATTTATTGTTTCTTTTGCAAATAACATTCGTGACATCGGCAAACAGAGCTGTTCTTCCATTTTTAATAGATGAGGGTATATCGTTTGCGTAGAACAGAAAGAGGATAGGACCTAAGATTAAACCTTGTGGGACCCCATGTTCAATTGGTAAAGAATTGGAAAGATAAGTAAATATGTCCTTTCGTGCCAGTACGGTATTTCTACTCTTTGAGATCGATTTTTAAGGTACGAGGTTATCCAATCTAGGGCAATACCACGAATTCCATAAGAAGGTAAATTTGAGAGCAAGATTTTATGGTTAATAACGTTAAAAGCTTTCGAAAGATCTAAAAATATCCCAATGGGTTCTTCATTTTTGTCCATTGAGGCAGCAACATCTTTAAGAAAAAAAAATGGCAGTTTCCGTAGATTTTGATTTTCTAAAACCGTGTTGTGAGTCTGAAAACGCTTCGTTGTTCCTGAGAAAGGTTTCCATTCGCGTATAGAAAAGCTTCTCTAATATTTTTGAGAAAACTGACAAAAGAGAAATTGGCCGGTAATTTTGAATTTCATTTTTGTTCCCTTTTTTAAAAAGAGGCTTAATTTTTGCTGTTTTGTTGATAGGCGAGTGTGTTTATGAGAGTGTTAGGCGGCAGCCTCTAGAAATACAGACCAGACCACTCCTGGAGAAATTGTTTAAATGGATACATTCTAAAAAGATTGTTCGGTCTTGGTCTTAGTCGAAAGAACATTGACACTTGCGCGGTTCTTCCAGAAGGGCAACAAATCCTTTCAGCTGCCGTTATGGCATTATCACAGAAATACGCAGTTTCAGAAGGATACTGTCAGTCCATACTCTTTTCATGCAACTTAACATGCTCTTCAGCGTATTCTTTAACTTCCCTCGCCAGCTCGTTCACCATATCTTCCCCATTGAGCATTTATGGTAATAAGATGTGATTGAAATTCTATATCGCACATGTTCATCAACTCTGAGGTCGTTACCATACAAGAAATGTCGTTTGGATTCCAGCTCGAGGATGGTCCATCAAGTACTAAATGACATTTTAACATACCTCTGAAAACATTCCTCGTGCTGTGATCACATTCTGTACTCTATCTGTACAGTATGTTTTTTGAATAAATATTTTGATCCAAAATGTTTTAATCTGTAAAATTCAGAGGTCTCGTCTACATTTTAAGGGTGCTCTACATTTTAAGTGATCCTAATACATAGTTAAGGGTACCAATGCGTATTATCCTCCCCTCGTATTGGTGCTCCCCGTCATTTCATTTTATTTTTGTATATTTCGTTAAAAACCGTAAAAACTATATCTTAGGAAGAAGAAGTACAATCTTCGCAAGTATGCCTGAGCTTCAAAATCCCTATACCAACCTTTTACTATAAATAGTTACATGATGAATAAAAGTACCAACCACGCGTGGTTACAAACAACAAGAAGTGAAATAATTTATAGTTCTCTTAGTGGATGGACAATAGTGGCAAACTAAGATAATTTTGATTGCAGTAATATGCAAGACTTTTCTTTCAAAACATTTTCAGTTGAATATAGATTGGATTCTTACAAGAAGGTAGAATCAATACTATTTCTAACGAATATGTACGAATACTGGACCCTTATTTGATTCCCTCGCTCTATAATAGGATCCTGCAAGGTAAAATGGAATATGGAGAGTGCTTAGTTCATAATGAAGTAACCAATGTTCTGTAACGCAAAAAAAACAACATCTATTTGACTTAAATCATTCTGTAATGATACGTCAATAAATTCAATTTTATTTGAAAAAGACTGAACATTATGATGCATTATGAGAAGTTTTGCATGTACCTCCACGGATATTTTTCAGCCGCATTTGTCTATAGTACCTACTAAGTGTTTTGCAAGCTAAAGCGTGTTTCGCAAGCTCGCTATCGAGTTCATGTTTTCCGGCTACGCTCAGTTAAATTCCTTGCTCGGTGAAGTGTTTTTATGATATATAGTTTTTCCTCGAAGAGTTTAACATTTGTGTCTCTCGGATGCAGTTTCAATTGATTGTTTGCGTGACGAATTTCTTAGCAGAGTTGTACCAGAAGGGCAGAGTCGAGACTATGTCATTCGTGATTTGGGCTGGCCTTTATAATTGTTAACAAGTATGTTGCAACATAAAATTATTGCTCGCATACCGAAACACGTCCTAAAATAGTTTGTGGTAGTAAAGAGTAAAAATCAAAACAGAAAAAAATAATTTGGGAAATCGGTAATAATCTCAACTTTCTCAGTTCCTTTTCTTTCAGTGTATTGTTACCTTGTTCCCGTTTCGCCAAGTACGAGCCTTTTCTTCTTAAGTCTTAAGGAACCCTTACACGCGCCAGAATTCGTGACAGTTTCCCATCCGTGGTAGCACGTCTTGTGTTAACCGGATCCTAAATGTTCCCACAGATTCGCAGTTTTGCACATTCCGACCTACTGAGACACATCCGGGACTATCTTGTAGCTGTGAGAAAAACGACTAAGTAGAACAAAGCACATAAAAATGTAAACCGTGCAAATCTGGACACTTGTATTAATGTTCTGGTGTTTCACTGACCATTTTATCAAACATTTAATATTCTACATTGCATCCCAATTCTTACTAGTTTTTATGAACAATGTAGAATTGTATGTCTTATTTATAAACAATGTACGGACCGTTAAAACATGTATTTTTCATTTAATAAAAATAAAATGTTAACAATGTCTTAATAAACTCGACAATACAGTTTAACAAGTTTAACTCTCTCATGAATGATTTTTAAAATTCATTTAAAAAATTGTATGGTTACACTATATGAAGTGGCTTCCTTTATCACTTTGCAGTGTTAGAATATTTGGGCAAGTGATAAAAAAATAAGTGTCCTCGAATGTGGGTATCATGTATCAATTCTCTTGGATTAAATATAACACATCTGTCTATATTTCTGCATGGTGTCATAGGCGGAAGCTTATTTTATTGTTGGCTCTGAATATACCGCCATTCCTACCCTTTGTATTGTTTACGAGAATGTTGTTTGGATCTCGAAAATGAAATTATCTTACCTCTTTATATCTATTTACTTATGTAGAATCGGCGACAGCTGAGCATCGTACGCTGAACGGCGGCGGTGATGGTGAAACGGTAAGCGTATCGGGCTGTTATACCCGAGTTCGCGGATTCAAACCCGATCGAAGCCGTGAATTTAAGGGAGAAAAAATCCTTCGTACGCCTTCCTTCGGAGGAGAAGTAAAGCCCGCTGTCCCATGTTAGTAGATTTTTTTGCATGTAAAAGATCCTCAAGCCTAAATGAAGCCTCTGAGCTGAATTCAATTTCCCTGTTTCGTCGCCCAAGTAATACCGTCTTTCTCCCCTAGTAGGTGAAAGGAGCGTAACGAAATTTGCGTGGTCAGACGGAAGAGCAGGTCTCATGGCCTGAGTCTCGCCACGTAAAATAAAGCATTCATTCATTCATTCATTCATTCATTCATTGTATTCTTTCATCGTTTGACCACTAGTATCTTATGTTTGGATACTTCGTGAATACTGAGACATTCCCCAAAACATGTCTATGCCCTTCAGATAGAATTTAAAGTTTTTTTGACATAGGATTGGTTACAATGTCGAAAATTTCAGGGTCATCATATTCAAAAGAGTTCGCCAAAAGTTTCACTTTTACTCTGGGATTTGAAAGTGAATCATCGTTATCGCAGTCTAAACCATCTTCTAGACTTTCATTCAGAATTTCAATTGGAAATGCGCCCTCACATTTATTTATTTCTGCAATATTTATCTGCTTTAGAAAGAAGGGGCAAACGTGTATCTGATGTTCATTATGTTTTATTTCAAGAAGAGAATGGGCGTGAATAAAAAAGAATTGTGGTAAGAGAGAAAAAGAGCTATTTGTTTACAAACTGTTGCAATCAGGACTGAAAAAACCTGCTTATGTGTTCCGTTTAGGATATCTACGTCAATTGAAGGAATAAAATTTGCAAATTATAGCAAAACAAATTATTGCAAATTCAAGTTGACCAGAAATGTGCGTCCTCAAATCAGGATGCTGGTCGTTAATAGAGAGAGCGTTGATAAGCCTACCGATTTGTAATACGATAAAAATCCAGTTCCATATATAACAAAAAACAATAATATTTAATTAAGTAATTTTGATTGAAGAAAATTGAGATTGAAAGTAATTGAGATTTATATATCAATTGTAACACGAGTCACTGGGCGCCAATAATGAATTAAAGCCATCCAAAAACCTCAAATTCAAGCCGTCGACAATGCAAGAGAGTGCCCTCCGACAACCCCCCGTCAGGAAGCCCGTGCAGGAGACCATTATGAAAGTTTGGAGATCTAATAAAGATTCGGAAAAATGCAAATTAAAATGTCATTTTCTTTATACCAATTTTCTCATCTGATTTGACAAGTTTGATTTGAAAAAGGTTTATTGTATTGTAGATTTATTTATTTATTTATTTATTTATTTATTTATTTATTTATTTATTTATTTATTTATTTATTTATTTATTTATTTATTTATTTATTTATTTATTTATTTATTTATTTATTTATTTATTTATTTATTTATTTATTTATTTAATTTATTTATTTATTTATTTATTTATTTATTTATTCATTCATTCATTCATTCATTCATTTATTCATTTATTTATTTTACGTCAAAAAACAGTTGAAACTGCGTATGACGTGCTATGGGGAGAAATGAATTCTGATCAGACCATACAGGATTTAAACAAGTCCAAAAATCATTTCCGCGAAAAATAACAGATAGAACCTTGTCATTCTAAGGGCACAATTTAACAATTTACAACAATTAATTCTTTAAGGCCGCTAATACTAATGTTACAGTTAATATACTAAAACGAAATGCCTAAAATAACTGCTATGATTTGTTACCACATTTAATGTTTTTTTTTTAATTACCAATTGACATACCCCAAATAATGCCCTGTATGTTGTATGTGCAAAATAATTTTTCGTTAATCTTTAACAATATAAATGCATATTTTTAAATCTAAATTAAGCAGATCGGAAACTTAATAGTTTCGCTCTCCAGTTAAAAGTAACACCCATGATTTTATTGGAGAAATTATTATAAAACAACAGAAGATTCGATAGAGATGTTCATTAATATATACTCGTATCTTCGTCACTGGCAAGGAAAATACCCACTCTACATATGACTATATTAGTCAAACTTTAAAGACATGCAAGTAGCTTAAAGTGCTACATGCTAGAGCGTTACTACCAGTCTCTTACTAATCGATGTTACAAATAACATTTACTACATAATTGTTGTGCTCTTCAATGTAGTTGTATTATTCCCGGGCATTGGATAACCGACCAAAGCCATTAAGGGCTGAGTTGTTGAGCCTTTTCAAATTTGCAACAAAAATATGCGCCGGATGCTTTTTGACCTACACGTTCCCTGCCAGAAACGAACAAAAAATGGCCTCAGATATGTTTATCCATTTTTTGTCCTTCTCTAGCTGAGCGAATATGGGAATCTGATTTGGAAATGAATTCATTACAACACGGTATTTTAGGTAAATCATGAGAGTATGTATTGATAGATTGCCGCCGTAACAGAATTGCTCCCATGCCTGCTGCCTCTGGACCGCTCAAATGCCAGTTTTTCGCCCTGGCTACTTTTCCCCGACGGTGCTATAATTGATTCCTCAACGCTATAATTAATTCCTCGACGTTATCTTCATTAGATAATATAGATAACACAGGGCAGCGAAACAATATTTTTCTGCGGCGCAAGGTTGAACTCTTCTCTAAGCCTCGTCTGCTTGCCATTTTACTCTCTCGCACATACTTCGTAAGAAAAGAAATTATTGTAATTGTGCGCCGGAAAACGGTAAATTATCGACAGAAAAACTCCTCTTATTGTCAGGTTTCGGTAACGGCAAAGTGAATAAATCTTGTTCCTATGTATAGTAAATTCCTTCCCTAACACGAGGTGTAGTCCAAGGGTGCTTGATACCGAAAAATCGATTGAGGGCAAAGCTCGTCTGCCCGTCTGTGGTCAACGCTAGCGCCTAAAAAAGGCCTGCACAGCATTTTGCACTTTCATTGCGCTCAGCAGCCACGCGTGTGCCACTCGAGTGCAACACTGCTTGATGCGGTCGCGATCATGCCACATCTTGCAGCAGGACCAAGAAAGACGCAATAAGTCGTGCCGAATGCCATCTTGCAGATATTACCCTCAGCCGCCACGTTAGAAAAACCCAAGTATTGGAATCGGCGCAGTTCGAACCGTAGCGCGTCAATTGAAAGAGCAATCGACAAGAACATGACGGACTGTTACACACAGTTCAAGCATTATTGCCTTTTGTATATATTGAAAATTTTTATTGTCGATAGACAACAATGTGAAATATGAATCTAAAATGAATTAGACACACATATTTGATTTGCAAACCGTATTATAAACTGCTTATAGGGAAAATAATATAATTCGCTTTGCTACGATGTAATATACCTTAAACAACGATCTCAGAGAGTGGAAATACCTTACTCGAATCATGGAACATTATGTACGAACCTTTCCGACTCTTTGCCCATTGCACGTGAAGTTCCTTAAGGATCGATTTTAGGCCCTATTCTGTTCCTACTTTACGTAAACGATATGCCCTCGACGATTCGAAACGGAAGAACAGTTTGCGGATGATACTAACATCATTTGCAATAAAGAAACTGTAAATAGTACAATATCAGAGGTTTCAAATTGATTCCAAAATAACAAATTAATAGTAAATGAAAAGAAAACGGTTTTAATGCAGTTTTCCATTTCAAATAAACAATTCTGTGCTCCATTGAAAATGAACGGTGTACCATTGACTGATGTTAAGGCAACAAAATTTTTAGGTCTCTCAATTCAGTCAAACCTTAAAAGGAACGTCCATTTAAATGAATTGAACACTAAATTAAGTTCATTATGCTACGCGTTCAGAATTCTTTCAAATTCAGTCAGCCTTCATACCGCTCGTTGTGTATATTTCGCGAATGTTCAGTCCCGCCTGAGATGTGGCATAATATTCGGGGGAAATACATCTTATAGCTCCCAGACTTTTAGATTTCAAAAACGAATTGTACGAATAATAACCAAATCCCACCCACGTGATTCATGTAAGCCTCTCTTCATTAATCTAGGAATTTTACCATTACCTTGTCTGTTGATTTACGAATCAGTGGTATTTGTCAAAAATGACTTGCTTAAGGGCGGGAATATATTTTCAGAAAATGCCGATGTCTATTATAGAAATCATATTCATCAGGTGACAGCATCAACAGCTCATTACAAACATTTCACATACAATACATGTACATTATATTACAACACTTTGCCAGATGACATTAAACGATTAAATTCGATAGAAAAGTTTAAATCCCAAGTGAAATCGTTTCTGCTGCATAACTGTTTCTATACAATTAGAGACTATACTAAGCATCACAAGGTAAGTAACATTAATTTTAACAGTGATATTTAATGTATTATTTACCATTTGGACTGTATAATTCTGAACAATATGTAACAAGAATTGTATCGCAGCTTCTGGGTCATTCACCCCCATCTCGATCAGGTTTCTCGTGCAGTTTCCCTGATCCATTGAGCAAATGCTGAGATGGCCCCCTGTTTTGCTTCTGGACATAAATGTAACTTCATGATCTGTGCACGACTTCTAGAATTCAGTGGGAAATATGGTTATTCAAATTATCGTTTCCATGTTGTCGCGGCAGGAAGTATTATTCCTTGACGAAGGACATCATGGATAAGAGCCCAAAATGTATTGCTTAATCTTGGAAAGTAGATTTTATTACAAGGGAGCGTTTTTTTTTTCATTCAAAATTCAAGTAGTATATGACTTAGTATAGGGATCACAGAATTTTAATGCACAGAATTCACTTCTCCCCATAGCTCGTCATACGCAGTTTTAACTGTTTTTTGACGTGAAATAAATAAATCAATCACAAATTCAGTGAGGTCCTAAAGGCAAAATTGCAATATTGAATCGTTTTTGTTCGAAGATGATAGTAATAAACTATTTTTCATTAACTCTGTTTCATTGAATAAGTCAGTTCAATCATAGCTACATAATATTATCTTAAAAAATCATGATTACTGTCTGCTCTAATTTCTGACCAGAGTACATTATATATTTGTAATATCAAAACAACGAACAGTATTTATTCATAATAGTGTATGACATCGTATAACGAAGATTAAGCCCCTTGTATTCTATTTAACAAGACCCATAATAATCTCATAATCGCCATGTATTCTATTTAACATGACCCATATTAATCTCATGATATCGTCAGAAAGGTTTGCTTGTTGGTATATCGTTTTGTTTTTCCTTCCATTTGAATATTATAACATTCATGCTCAAAATTATGAAATTATATATGTTTGTTAGTTATAATTATATAATAAATTTATTAAAGGCCACTGTTTTAAAATATTGTTTAGAGGTCACAATGAGAATAAAGTAAAAAAATCAAAAATGGAAAATATGTCGACACATAGGAAAATATGTGCAGAAGAACATAATCAGTGAATAATGACCCTTGTAGCTAGAAATACTAGTCATTACCCATTTAAATAAGTGAACAAATATTTTGGCAGCATGGATCATTGTATTAGATGCCCAAAGCATTCAATCTACGCGCCGCGTCATCCTCACTGCAATGGTAGGCTGCTTCCCCCCACGCAAAGCTATCTCCCTACCACCACCACCACCATCATTACATGCACTTTCACCGGCAGATTTCCAGCTCTTGAGTGCAGAAATCCCACAATCCCACTTCAAATGCGTATGAATCGTAATTTCATTTTTCGAGATTTGCCAGTGATCAATATACTACACAAAATTTTGAACCGAAAGGCTTCTGTAGAATTTTTTGATGACTGAAAACAATAAAAATTAACATGAACATTTCCGCTGGTATATGTATGGACGTGCGAGAAACATTTCTTGGCATATATATTTGAATGATTTTGTAAGGGTCACTATTTTTATTTTCACTTTATTTGCGTTTCGAAATTGAGACGTACCTGAAACACTTCAGTTTCTAAATAGCACTGGATTTGTTAATATGAAGTTATTCAAGGTTAAATTTTCGGAAAATACAATCTGATTTTCCAAACTTCGTGTAAATCACAAACATTATTTTAAGACATTTCTTGCAAAACATAATATACTCCATCATTCGAAGTATCCTTGCGTGATAGAAGATCTTCAATTGCCTTCACAATTTCACCACGAACCTAAATCAGCATGGATAACTTCCGTACCTAACATCACAATGGCCCGGTGCACTGGACTGCACTGACGCGATTGTCGGCGCAGTTTAGTACGCCCTGGGTCCGTGTCGATGTGCGAATGGAACACGCAGTTCTTTGCACTGGTGCGCCCTAGCGGTCGAAGGAACACTGAGTGCGCACTGGGTGCGCACTAGTGCGGCGAATGGAAAACGCTATAAGACGTGGAGGGGCTGTGCGGGTGGGCCGAAGCGGAAGGACGAAGCACGGCCGGGCTGGCGGAACGGGGAAGGGGGGGTAGCGGTGCGCGGCGGAGCGGGGCGTACCAAAGCGGGGAAAGGCACGATGGTAGGGGTGTGAATACAATTACTTCCATTTTACACTATAAATAGAATTTACTCCTTTCCCGTGTAATAGTTGATTGGGATAAAAAATATCTCTGGAAAAAATGCCGAGTTACTTAAGCTATTCTTTAATTATTGGGTATTGTTTCATTTCTCCACAGAATGTCCACATTGGCAGTTTATCTAACATTGAATTATTTGTCTAACATTTCAAGCTTCAATTGCAGTAACTTATATTTTATTGCCATGTCAAAATATGCCACGACTTTTCAACTTTCTAAAGGATACATTTGTTCCGAAGATAATAAAGGAGAGTCCATTCAGGATCGACATTTTCGTCAACAATCTGCAACAAATGAAAAAAAATGTTAGGGCATTTAAAACAAACTATCTTCTTACTGGTTGCATTATTTTCATGTATTGTTTTGATGCAATTAAAATTTTGCAATTTTCGAAATATTTTCTAAGAATCGAACTCTGTCAACTTTACTAGTGCACATTGTTCAGCTCAAAACAATTAAAATCTTTTCTCATTGATGTGAATAATATTGCAAATAATCTAGAATCTTCATGTGAAGTATGTAGAGTACATTCAAAACATAAAAGACACTCATCAAATCCAGCGAATTTGAATACCCTTGTACGTCGATCGGGGTATATCCAGTTTGATGTATGATTTAGTCACTAGCGCACTTCACAGACGGTGGGAAACACGGAAGGATGGACGGATTTTTTTCTTTTTTTTTCCTTTCTTTTTTTCTTTTTTTTTATCGAAAAGCAAAGTTCAGTTATTTATTATGAAATAGTTCTTCTTTTCATTAAAATCTTTCAAATTTAGAAAACCACAAAAGTTCAAAATTTCAACTTTTGCATGCACATATTAAATATTATAATTATTATAAAATGTACCTGTAGTGTACTCGTAAATTTGAATGGCGTACGAGTATTTCAAAACTAGTGGTGTCACAATATTTTCTCATTTTTATTTCTCGGATAATTTCGTAAAAAAATAGTGCGCCGAAAACTGTAATTTTTCGACAGAAAACTTATTACCGGGATCTAGTAACGAAAAAGTGGATAAATCTTGTTCCTATATGTAGTAAATTACTTTTTCTAAAACTTTGAATAGTAAGAATCCATGTTTTTACATCCTTGATTCCGAAAAATAGATTGACGGATAAACGACTCTGTCTGTTTGTCTGTCTGTCCGTCCGTCAGTCCTGCAGTACGTCAGTCAGCAGTCAAAACTAGCGAATAAACCGTTCAGACCATTTTCTCCAAAACTGATATTCCCCGATCGATTTAAAGGAATTCGAGGCATTGTGAGTTTACATGGATATTTTAATTTTTTACTTTATCGGAAGCCTCAAATACATTTTCGAAATTTACTTATAACTGGCTCTAAGTTTTTTGTCTCACGTTGTTCTCGGATAGCGTAAAAGCTGCTTAAAAGAATGGCACAGGCCTCATTTTCGTTGAAATCCCGTATTCATCGAAAATTGCATAAGCTGCTCAAAATATTTTTCTTTAAATTTTCTTCTCGTATGTATAAAAGAGCAATACAAATTTCAGCTAGACCTTTTCCGGCGAACTCCTTGTATTTTCGAAAATTACAAAATGATAACATTGCAAAACTATAAATTTGTATACAGAAATTTTTTCCTTAAATGAAACCTGTTCTAAAATATCAGTTCTTTAAAAAGTAATGCACAATTTTTTGAAAAAAAAAACTACTAGTTTTTGCGTAATTTCTACCTAAAGATAATGACAATTTTTAAAAATTCGTAAAAACTGCTCCAAATTTTTCCTTTAAATGTTTTTCACAGATATAACAAGATACGCTTAAGAATTGTGCAGGTCTCTTTCTCGTTGAACAAACACAATTTTCGAAAATTGCAAAACTTAAACATAATGCGAGAAAGTATATGCTGTTGTATTACCACTAGTTTCCTATCTCGTCTTACTTCGTAAGAGAGGAAAGAACAATTGACTCCGGTTATAGTGAACTCGGATATTGTAAACTCTCGGTTATAGTGAACTTATATCACTGGTCCCGCTTCACTTACTTTGCAAATCAGGACAAGAAGATTCTGATATAGTGAACCTGAACCTCGGCTACAGTGAACGTAGGAAATACAACGCCCAGGAAATGAATTCCGCCCTGGAAAGAATGTATCACTTCAGTGCCACAAATTCGAACACTAGGCAGCTTGAAGAAAAAAGTCGGTTAAAGGTCATAAACCAAGAAATCTCTCCTGATGTGATTATAGCGGACCCGGAATGGGCACCTTACTGACGACCTTCTGCCACTCAGTTTTATTGCGGAAAGAAAGCCGGGTCCTAATTGGGCTATAACTGGCGGCAGCGACGCGCGATTCAGTTTCAATCTTGGTGATACTTGATATTCCGCGGGATAAAGGGCGTCGAGTTCTTCGAAGGCCACAGGAAGAACGCGACTGCTGCAGACTGACGATATCCGTCCGCTGTGCCGCACGGTAAAGCGATCAGTTAGCGCTTGCGCCATGCCGCCACTGAAAACATCTCGCATGTTAATAGGCGAGTAAAAAGGCCTTCGGAGAGTGGGATGGTGTTCCAACAGTGCAAGAGGCATTCAAGTTGTGAAGACTGTATTACGATACGTAGGCTCAGAGGAGAATGCAGAATCAAGTACAGAGAGGGGACGAACTCTGGAGACGGATCTAGAGAAATTACTAATGAGAAAGTACGAAGCAAACAATGGAAATTAATTGATTTTTTAAGGACAAGTAAAGATATTTAAATAGCATCGTAGGCTTTCACGGTCGGAGTCAATATCAGAGAAAGTTTCCGGTCTGGTAGGCCGTGGTCCAGTTGGCATTGAAGAGCCAGACGTTTCGTCCACGTCTGCGATGAACATCTTCAGTGGCGGCAGCGTCGTCGGGGTAGTCTCCGAGTCGGCGGCTGGCTAGCGACAGTGTAGTAACACATCGAATATCTGGAATTGTTAATCTGAATTGGTTGCGAACTCGTTGCGAAAGAGTTGCAATTCCAAAAATATAGCCGGAATTTTAAACATCTTCCATCTTAGCCACTTAAATATCACTTAACGTTTTCTAAAAACCATTCCGTTTCCGCGTTAGGCAGCTTTCCGCCTTATAGATGTCATTTTCACTTATAAAATCGCTCCGTTCTGAGATTTTTGTCTAGTATGACAGGTTTCCGCTTTTCAGAGATTCCGTCTTGGATAGGTTTTATTGTATACAAATTTTGTGAGTCCAAATACCGAAGAATTGGTTTACAGTAACAAGCGTCTAAACTGTTATGACTATTTTCTCCATAATTGGTATTCCCCCATCGATCTCGCGGAACTGGAAGTTCTGTGAATTTGCATCAGATATCTTGATTGTTAGAGGTACTTTACTTAAAGCCTTAACATTTTCAAAATTTTCACAAAAATGTCTCAATATTTTTATCATTTTTTTCCTCGGAAAGCAAAGGACATTGAAAAATGGCGCAGATTTCATTTTCGTTCAAGTCGCTGAATTTTCGAAAATTGCGAAGTTTAATTTTCTCGCCATTACTTTGAGCCGAAAGAACGCTCTATCAGTAGAAAAATTATAAGAAAAAATTTAGTGCGTTTTTTTGAGAAAAAATATTTTCATATGTTGCATTAACTCTGTCATATGTATATAAAATTTCTGAAAGGGTAAAACATATTTTGACGAAATGTCAGAAAAGAAGAAATATATGACCGTTCGTTTCGAATGCAGTGTTAAATACATTCGATCCAACGCACTTTTTCATCCATCTTGTAGTACGTCTTTGAGGCGCCGATAAAGCCTTTTTCCACAATTTTTTGACGTCGCGGCCTCTCTAATTTAAAACAGATATTTTAATTTTTGGACTACATTACATGACGTCCTTGTGATCTTATCGATTTTTTTCAAAACTCATATTTTAGCTCGAATGAAGGAAAGTACGGTTATAAAAAAAAAGTACAGGTACGACTTTCAGTAAACCTTTGAAATTTGGAAAAGTTTAAAATGTTATCGACAATCTCCTCTGGCAATTAACCTCTGAGTCTTTGTACTAAAGTATTTGAAGAAATATATATATATATATATATATATATATATAGAATATTATATATATAATATTCTATTTCTACGCCACAAAGCTCTAAATATGCATTATATGCTAAAAGTGTCTTACCTTATTTCCAATATTTTGCCATGAATCATTCGTATATGAAGTTTCAAAGAAGAAGAAAGATATGACCGTTAACAAACAACATGCCATTGCATGAATTTTCCAGCTCTAGTAATGGCACTTTTAAAATTTTGCGCAAGTACCTGTAAGTCTTGGAGCTCATAGACTCGGAGCTGAATGACTCCTCATAGACTTGGAACTGAATGAAATAGCTGCAGCAACATTTTCTGTTGTTCACACAACTGTTATGCTTTTCACCCACGATGGTTTAATCTGTCCATTTGTGAATATTTTGTCCAGAAATCTGTGAAATTTTTCCTGAAACCCTTTCTTCATCCTTGATTCTACATTTTAATTGCCTCTCCATTCGGCGCTATTTGAAGCTTTAAAATTTTGAAAAACATTTTTTAAAATTTGGGGGTACTGTACATAAAGCCACCCGGACACTTTCAAAATTTTCTCAAAAACGGCTCCAAATTTTTTCTTTAAATTTCTTGAAAGAATAGAATAAAATACACTTATAAAGGTGACATAGGTCCGATTTTCACGGTCAACTCTGAATTTTCGAAAATTGCCAAAGTTTGAATTTTTTCGGTGTTACAACTATAAAATTGAAGACACATTTTTCCTTCAAATGAAATTTTTTGCCCATAATTATTTCTTTCATTAAGGTCAAGTACATTTGTTTGAAAATTTTAGAAGTTTTCGTGCAATAGTGCGTGCAATATTTGCAATTAAAAAAAATAACAAAACCAAGATTTTTCAAAAACGCCTCCAAATTTTTTTCTTTAAATTTGTGGTAGGGTTAGTGCCAAACGAACCCTGTACGATGACATAAACGCCATGTTGCTCCCAAACTATGCTGTTTTATCAAAAATTTCAAAAATATAATTTTTTTGAGTTGTCTCTCACGTCGGTAATATTTACTTTACAGTAGATTTCTTCACGTTATTGTACTTGAGAATATGTGCTTTAAATAATGTCATATAAAGTTTCTCGAAAATTGAACAGTTTTCTGTGAAAATGAGCTCAAAATTCCGCATTTTCAGAATCGCTCAAACGCCATTTTCTCAAAAATGGCTCAAAATATTTTCTTCGAACTTTTCTAACGAATAGTGGTAATGGCACTGTTTAATATGATGTAAAATTAAGTTTTGTGTATTCTTTTATTTTCTCAAAAATTACAAAAATTAATTTTTTTGTCTCACGCCGTTAATGTAGTTAGAGCGAGATACCAGGTACGTTTAACATGTCCTTTTTATTGTTTTAATCAACAGATAAGAAGTTTTTGTATGTTCTGGTAGAGTTTGAATGGATTTCACCGTCTGCTTTTCGCGTAATGAGACCGTAAAATTTGTCGCTTTAACATGGGCTTTTATGGCGACGTGTCAGATCCGACTTGAAATTTTAAAATTGTGAGAAAACTAACTGTTGAAAATGTTTTTAAAAATGCTCCTTAGGTACCTAGCACCTCGAAGAATCTATATGCGCAATTTGAAGGAAATCTACCGTTTCAAATGGGAGATATTTGCAAAATTGTAAACCTAAATCAGTTCATAGGGAGACGTTCGCGCGCTTCCTGGAGGGTCGGGACGGTAACACACAGCTCGGCCACACCGAGCACGTAGCGCGCTTCATTCAATTTGAGAGACAAGGCTCCGGGAAGATATCTCACATTTCTCTCGGTCTTCTGGGTGCAATTAAAAGATCCTCACTCTTAAAACATTGCCTTTGATATTAACCCGATATTCAGCAAAGCTGGAATGTGATGGAGATAATGATTTGTGCAATTTGAATGAATAACTCAATTCAATTAATATTTCAAATGAATCACTTTGATACCACTCTCTATGATCAAATGGGTAATCTCGAGAGCTTATAGATTTTTTATATCTTCAGTGCAGCATTATTATTTCGTATTGGGCCGTATCTAAGCTTTTTGACTTTTGCTCCTGAACAATGATTACCTATTTATTTGATTATTCGAATGATTAATTATTCGAATGATTAATTATTCGAAAATGATTCATATTCTCTTTTATTAAGCGAGATTCACTGTAAATGTCATTGTCTTCTACACCACAGTTGCAAGATACCTTTAGCAACCTTGAGGATAGGTCAGCATCTCAATGAACTTTTTAGTGGTATAAATGTGTAGAATGACAAAATATTTTCATGCTAATGTTATTATCAACCATTCAAGGTACAGGTAAATGCAGAACTGCATTTCCCTACTAGCAAAATAAGAGGACTTGGGACTCCCATCTTCGTGCCCGAATTTTTAAAAATAAATACTATTAAAAACTTCATAAAATGTTTTTATCTGAATATAATCATTAATCAAACAGTTTACTGAATTGCAATATTTTATTTAAAAATAAATTGAATGGAACAATAAGAAACTAAACATGCATTTGTAAATGAGAAATTAAAATGTAATTTTCTCAAGGTGTGCTCAATACCATTTTGTACTTGGAGGTCAACTGTATCCAGCCTTGGGTAAATGAAATTGAAATTGTAAGAGGAACGATAAATTCAGCATTTGGTAGTATTAGTATTTCAATAGAAACCCCTTTCCTCTACAGCACTATATTTTGTTTAATTGTGTGTATTTCATGAACAGTAGTAATGCATTTTGGAAGGGTATCATGTCTTATTTCCATAACATTATTTCATTTTGAGTGCAATATCAAGGCAAACGATTACAAAAGACCTTGCCACTTGGAACTCTCCTTTGAAAATTGTACCTCAAATAAGTTATAATTTTATTATTGAGGGTATAAATAATGCAGCTCTTAGAATTATATGATGTTGTGATATTATTTTATCATCATTAGTTTGGTATGTACTTTACACAACAATCTTCATCTAAATCAATAGCATAACATGATATGAAATTACGCTGGAAACATTGCAACCAGCAAATAGCTTTTGTGAATTACTTAATCCCACCTGGAAATAACGGAAATAATAAATGTTAACTTCTGTTAACTTACAATATAAAGCTTTATAAAATATTGGAGAAAAAGAAAATGCTGATCTAGTTGTTAAGCAAACGAATAATCTAGGATTTATGCTACTATTGGCTCAGATAATTAAAGAAATAAAAAATAGAGAGAAACAAACATTGAAAAATATTTGAAATTTTTTTTTCACTGTTCCATGTGACATTGGGGGAAATTATTTCGTCTTCTCTCACTATTTTCGCTGTGGAAACAAATCTTCCACCAATTCACTCAGACATTGTGATATTTTTCGTTGTCGACCAGGCATGAACAGTATTCAAAGTGATCAAAACAACGAAATTTTGAAGCATGAGCACTGAGCAATTATGTCAACCTCAAGGACATTACGCCGTTGCTCAATTTACCGGAGATTTTTCTCCCTTCTCAGATGACAAAATTCTAGCCATTTTTAGCGATCACTGTAAAAACAACATAGATCTATGTTTATAATGTTACTTTTTATAATTCTGCTCTTGCTAATTGTGTAATAGCGCGTTTTTATATTCAATCTTATGCCTCAATTTTTCATTCCTTCACTTCATCCCAGAGGGCAAGACCTTAAAGCCAGTCCACACCAAGGAAATTCGAAAAATTCAGAGTTGACTGTGAAAATCGAACCTATGCCACCTTTATAAGCGTGTTTTACTCTATTCTTACAAGAAATTTGAAGAAACAATTTGGAGCCGTTTTTGAGAATATTTTGAAAGTTTCCAGAGGCATAGATCTATTCATGTAATGTCTTCCCAAATTTTAAAGAATGTTTTTCAAAATTTCAACGCTTGTGACCGCTCTACCTTTTCACTATATTCACTTGAAAGCCTACAGCGGGTCACTCAAGTACCCTGGTAGTATTACTTGACCTGTGACTTGTTATGACAATGTCACACCAAAAATTAGGAATGGTTTTATATGTCCTAACTGCCCTACAGGAGTGGGTTACTTTTTTTAACCTGCTTTTTGTAACAAAAGAAACATAGGCAAGTTAATCTTTTAACTATGAACAGAGTTCTAGATATATTCTGTTCAATACTTGAATACAATTTCATCTAGTATTTACACATTGCATTGAAAAATTCTATCACTTGCTCTACCTTTAGTAATTATATGATTACCTAACAACTGCAGTTGCGTTTCAACACTCGCATAAACAATTTATATAAAATTATATTACCCTTCACTTCACAAAAACACAATAAAATACCTGTACACAAGACAATAATACATGGAAACAAAAAATACCGAAAAAGAATCACATACCAAAATACCCTTTACATACACTTTCAAAGAAATTGTCACTTGAATAGTGGATGAAATATATACAAGAAGTTGTTTTACTTTCACGTAGATTATTACTTTATACAATTCAGCCAGAAAAAATGTCGTTATGCAATGAACGTACAATTAATAATAACTCTTTTACTAATTATTGGTTTTGAACAATTTGAAAACGATTAAACAATAAATTGAAAACACACACTAAAAGAATAAATATCGTTAATAGAAAAATGAAAAAAATAGGTTTTTACAATTCTTTACATGAATTAACTATCTGCCTTCCTTTTACGACTGCAATATTGTAAAAGATTACGTTTCAATGATTTTAATTTAATTACTCGACTATCTACGTCTGTAAGTGAGGTGAATTATATCTCTGTTGAATAATTCTCGCTTCTTTAAACAGTTTTTCTAAGAGAATTTCTAGTGAAGTTTTACAGTTTTTTACTTTCTGACTCACGACACGCCGTCTCGAAGAAATATTTCCACAGCTCAAAGCGGCGACGGCGACCCAGATCCTTTCAAAGTCGTGGCAACTCCTTGCTTCGGCGAACACGTCCCTCCGTGAATGGTTTCCACAGTTCTCGGAATTTTATACAATATGACTGCAATATCTCCGCGTAATGAATTTCTTACGTGGTAAGCCAAGACGAAAAACAAAAAAAAGCTTGTTCAAGCTTCTTATCATCGAAATGCAGCGAATTCTCCTCTGCGTCCAACACGAACAGTTTCGGTGCGTCCAGATCGGCGGTCGGCAGCAAAAGAGAGAGAGAGAGAGAGAGAGAGAGAGCTTTTCGTAGCAGTGCTTTGCGCTAGTGCTGATATTTTCAAGGGTGATTTCTGATTGGTTCTCGTTCTATTCTACGCGAGTGCATTCAGAAACCTTAATAAATTCTCGCAAGGGATACCATTTACTGCTGACGCGATCTCTTGCAATTCGGTAACACTATAATTGCATCTTGTCGTGTCTTGACGTTCTCGGGTGCTTCTCAAAAATCAATGGAACCGACATATGGGCGGTTACATAAGTCTCCCCTACAAAGATTTTTTCTTCGGCAATGAAGATGACGAAAAAATCTTGAAAAGTATTCGAGTTACAATTTATTCTCGAAAAGGTTTCAAATTATAAAAATTATATCTTCCAATATTTCTACTGTTGTCATCCTCTATCTCTGCGACATTAGAATGTATTATACGCGTGATGGTATATGGCCCTACATATGATGGAAAGAATTTCGATAATTGCTTTGCTTGTAAGTCAGATGATCTGGGAACTCTTAACATAACCTTTTGGTTTGTTTGCACCATTTTGGTGCAAACTGATAGGGTGTATACTTCCTTTGGTGAGCCCTCTTCCTGGCTCCTTTTTGTAGTTTGTAGTTTTTTTTTAGTTTGATGATTTGCTGATCAATAACATTTGCACTAGCTATCTCGGGTCGTTGTAATTGTTCCAAGATGTGCGGCATCTTACGCTTATTATGAGCTTCATAAGGGGTCATCTGGATGGTATCATGGTAGACTTCATTCAACCAACAGGCGGACAGACAGACGGACAGACAGACAGACAGACAAGACAGACAGACAGACGGACAGACAAGACAGACAGACAGACGGACCGACGGACCGACGGACAGACAAGACAGACAGACGGACGGACGGACAGACAAGACAGACAGACGGACGGACGGACAGACAAGACAGACAGACGGACGGACGGACAGACAAGACAGACAGACGGACGGACGGACAGACAAGACAGACAGCAAGACAGACAGACACAGACAGACACACACAGACAGACACACACAGACAGACACAGACAGACAGACAGACACAGACAGACACAGACAGACAGACGCACACAGACAGACGCACACAGACAGACGCACACAGACAGACGTAGACAGACAGACGCAGACAGACAGACGCAGACAGACAGACGCAGACAGACGCAGACAGACAGACGCAGACAGACGCAGACAGACAGACGCAGACAGACAGACGCAGACAGACAGACGCAGACAGACAGGCGCAGACAGACAGACAGACAGACAGACTGCCAGACAGACGGAAGTTTTGAAAAAACCTTTTTGGATATCAGGGGACTCCAAAACGTGTATGTCTGTTGAAATCTTGAAATTGATTTTCTGCAGCATTACATAACTTTCTCTATACTACGTGTATTACTCCGAATATACGTATGTATAGGAGAAAGTAAAAAATTAAAAAATAATTTATTGCGAAAACAAACATTTTAAATAGTAACAAGGACGAAAGTGATATGTCACTATATATGTTTACGTGTCACTTCAGGAATAATTTATTTTTCATTGTCTATTATTACACAGTAAAGGCTATGGAGATTATCTGAATTTCTCGAATGAGATCAAACGAAGTACGAAAATGAGAACAATAGATGTTTTGGACAAAAATAACGAATACTTTTAAGATACAATATTTTTTTAATGTTTCCTAAAACTGTTTCAATGACATTTAACAAGGAGATGATCGTAACTTGTAGAGTTGCCAGATGTTCTCTATTTGAGTGAAGTATTCACTATATTCAATTATTTATCTCTAGCAGCAAAAGAATAAACTCTTTTTTTGTAGTAAAAGATAGTACACAGGACGCAAAAGTTCCCTTAGCTGAATTTGTGGAAATTTTTCACAGTATCAAAGCCCCACATTTCTTTTCTTGCCCAGGATTGTTTTATAAAAGTTATGAAACAAGTTTAACGCAACTTCTAAATCGTGATGAAAATGTCATGTGGAAGGTCTAAATCATCTGCTATTGTCAATCACGTTTTACATCCTTTTTCTATACAGTTGGATCTTAATGATCTAAAAACTGATTAACCTTTTTCTATTGCAACTGATGCATCCAATAATGATAATCGCAAAATGTAACCATTAGTTGTTCAATATTTTACGGTTGAAGATATTGTGTTCTAGAATCTTAGATTTCTATGAAGATGCCTTTGAGGATTCCGAAGCAGTGAAGAATCTGATATGTCGCGTGCTGATTGAAAATAGCTTTCAATTAAAATATGTCTCAGCGTATGGAGCTGATGACGCATCTGTTAATTACTCGATGCATCAGAAGTTATTGTTGGAAAATAATCGCATTATTGCAACTCATTGCAATAAATGAAAATAATGCTCTGAAACCGTCGTCCGTTGAAGTTTAAAAAGTTCCCGGAAGTGTAGTGTATTTTTTTCTCGGGATATGACGGTGATCTTCCCCCGCGGGATGGCGAGATCCGGCGCCGACATACCGTCGGCTAGTGGGGTTTCCCCCTAACCAGGACTCTCCCACCAGCGGGGCTCCGCCCCAGCCGGGATAAGCTCCAAGCTCCCAACCGGTCTCCCCGAATATGTGGTAGTGTAGTGCATGTTATTGTAAGTGTGTATGTAAGGGAGTGGATAGAACAAGGAAGAGGAAGGAAAGCGCGCGGTCCGTTTGTTAGGGTACTGCTCCGGCATTCGCCTGGTGCTGATCGGAGAAACCACGGAAAACTGCCGATCAGAGCAGCCGGCCACTAGAACAGCGACTGAATTCGACCTTGCTGAAAAGCTAATGTCGAAAGTCCTGCCGCCGTCAGGACTCGAACCTAGGACCTCCCGGTCAGAGGTGCTGCACTGACATCTGTTGATGCACTGAGCTACCGCACCCGGTCACTCGGTCCGGAAGCATGGCACAATGCAATCAGGAAAATGATTTCGAATCACGAGAATCAAATGGAAAACGACGACACACCAACAATTCAGGAGCTTTATCTATATTTTATTCATTTCCTTGTCTATATTTCAAGGCATTTTACTGAAACTACAGAGCAAAGAAATTGTGTGACCTAACTTCACAGAACTCTGAACATAAAATTACAGGAGGAATTTTTTGGAACGGAAGTGATGTTTGCTACACGCAAACACCATGGCGAAATGAACTCCCACTTGATGGTTTGTTCGGCGAAATCCATGCGTTGAAAGAAGTCTCTTTTCAACTTCAGGGGTTGTCATCTCTTGAAAAATTGAAACATTTTTTCTCTAACGAATTGTCCTCAAATCTACTAAAATTGTGCATCAGCGGTCTCCAATGCTAGCACCGAAAGAATTTTCAGTTTTACGATAAATGTTTGGGCCGGCGAACTCAACAGAATGGAGGTTAAGTCAGTTCGAAGCGAGCTGTACACTTTCGAAAACATTCTCCACAAGTATATGGAAGTTAAAGATTTATTCAAGAAGAATTATAAGGTAAAAGCCACCCAATCAAGCAAAAAAAATTGTCGAAAATAGTTAGTCGATTGAATTAAATAATAAGACAAATCCAAAGAATGTTTTCCAAAGATAATTGAAGTAAAGCATACAATTGTGTTGTTAATAGTTAATTACTAACAATTGTGTTGTTAATCATAAATTATTGACTACTGTATCATTATTCAGAGATCATAAAATATTAAAGCAGATGATTGTTATAATAATATATGTAAATGTAATTGTTTAAAAATATATTTGTCTTATCTTATTATACATTCCTCTCCCTCCCCCCGGTTCACTATTTTCTGAAGACATATCTAACAAGCCTAGAATTTTGTATATGACTGCATTCAAATTTCCCGCTGATCTTGTGACGCAATCTGGTGCATTAAGGTCATTGGCGAAAGTCGGAGAGGCTGCGCAAGAGCACATCCATGTCCTTGCATCATGAGTGAAGGGTTAATAGGATAATTGCAGCACTATTACGTACACGTTACAATTAATACATAAAAGTACTATGCGCTCTGGTGGAAATACAAAACAATTTTTCATAGCCTTCTCCCTAAGAATTGTGATTAATTTTCTGAAATTATTTACATTCAATGCAATCGTGTGTGGCTCTTTCCACGGACTATTCAAAATTTCGATAAGAACAACTCTTTATGCCATATTATAGTAGTTGTGTCGTACATATATTCATTTTTATCTCTTAGAGTCCCTGAATTTATTTATATTAAATACATTTATGTGTGGACCTTCAGAACTTTCAATTAGCTATTCAGAACACCTACAAGAACTACTCTATAGCAATAGTTCCGAAAGGCTATTCGACGTATTTCTTTGGCCCCAAAACGTTTGCACTCGCCCCTCACACTCGCTCTCACATTCACACACACGCGCGCGCACTCCATATTCCCTCACCCTCTCCCTCTACCCCTCACCCTCTCCCTCTTCCCCTCCTCCTCACCCTCTCACTCACTCTCACTCTCACTCACTCCCTGTCTTATACTCATTCTCTCTCTCTCTCTCTCTCTCTCTCTCTCTCTCTCTCTCTCTCTCTCTCTCACACACACACACACACACACACACACACTCGCTCACTCACACACGCACACACACTTCTGAAACATTCCTCTCCGCAATTCGAAATATTTCTGATGTTCCTGTCTACCCACTCACTGACGCTATCGTCTCAAAGTATGTCCAAAGATAACACAGCTGGGTCTGAGACCTGAGAAGCAAAGCGCAATCTCAACAAGGTTGTGATTAAGAGGTCGAAAACACGTCGCCCCAGTAGTTATCTCACACCCTCCGTTATCAGACAACTTATTTCGCAAAGACTTTTACAATAGTATAAACAATATTTTGTGCAAACAGAGCATGTGCAGTACTCGGTAAAAATTGCGTAACGCTGACTACATGTTATTTTAAGATTTAAAAAAAATGTTTCATAAAACAGACATTTTAATGGATTTTTCATGTGTTTTTGATACTTTCGCCACCCCATAACTCCAAAAAAATAACTTCGTCTGAAAACTTTTAAGGTGGAGGCTCATCTTCGCCCCACGTCATTCAACATCTCTTTTACCGGATACTCAGTGTCATCATATAAATAGTTTTCAATGACAGCTAATTACCAACGCTTATGACGTGAACCATTCCAGTATCGACGAAGTGTTTGAGAGAAACAGGAAACAAGACACCTCACACACTAGTCTTGAGAATTAACGGGTCAGTTGATGAATCATGCCAGCAAGTCGCTTAAAAAGCGAGTCAAAATAATAATAATAATAATACTAATAATAATAATAATAATAATAATAATAATAATAATAATAATAATAATAATAATAATAATAATAATAATAATAATAATAATATCACTGCAATACCTCTAACCGGGAGGTCCTAGGGTGACAGGATTTTCGACACCAGCTAGATAGCTAGGTCGAGTTCAGCAGTCTGGAGGAGAATTCTAGTGGCCTACACGTGCAGGCTGCTCTGATCGGTAGTTTTCCGTGGTTTCTCCGATGAACACGTGAATTTCGTACCAGTGCCCTAGCGGGCCATGGACCGCGCGCAATCTTTCCTTCCTCTTCCTTGTTCTATCCATACTTCTTGCACACTCACTTACATGCACTATCTACCACACATGCCGGGAGACCGGTCGGGATTTTAGAGCTTGTCCCGGCTGGAGCGTTCCCCGCTGGTGGGAGATACCTGGGTGGGAAACCCCCCACTAGTGTGTACGTGTAGGTCGGCGTCGGATCTCGCCTTGCGGTAGGGGGGAATCACTGCCGCCTCCCGCGATGATCACAAGCACTACCATTATAGCACTAATGACCTTAGCGTTGACGCGCCCGGAAACATTAATCTGTCAATCAATCAACGAATAATGTAACTTTTAGCCAAAGTAGTATTAACAACTTGCCAAGGGATAGATGTCCATAAATTTCGGGCTAAGGGGACTTCTGCCCCCTTCAGCCTCTCTCGCTTCGTGACTGACAATACGATATGTTACATTTATTAGAATGCAAGGAAAAGAAGAACACAAACGTAAAGAAGAGAAGAAGAAAAGAAAGGCAGAAGAGGAGAATAATAAAGGGAAGAAGGTGAAGAAAATAATAAGACAATGAGAAAACAAGAAGAGACGTAAAGACGAAACAGAATGGGTGCACCATATTGTTTACCTATTGTTGTTCCTAGGCATTCATTACTTAATCGGACACAAAAATGAGTCATGGAATTTCGAACACGAAAGTAAACAGCAAATAAAAGTGATCGGATAAGATAAAATATTGAAATAGATTTTCTTACCTATCATACCCATGAGTCATTCTAATGGCTTAAATTTTCATCGCATTTACAAATTCTTTACTGTTCTCAGAATAAACATGAAATTATTTAAGTGGAGCATAAAAACTGAAGGAAGCTGAGAAGGAATGGCAGCTGTGGAAGGTGTCGAGAAATTACCAAAACTGTAATATTATTTTTTCAATTCAGTGTCTCAGGCAAATTTCAGAACATAATTTTCACTGCTTCATCAGTGGACAATACAGAAAATCCGTCTGAACAAAGCCGGTTCAGTATAATGGTAGAATGAGCCTCGTAGTATGGGGCTTTTGCCGCCGGAATAAGCAATAGAAAATGTGAACAGTACTTTAACATTTTATAAATTAAATTTCACGCCAATTTCAATGCAAAAAATTGTTGGCGTCTTGTATGTCTCTATAAAAAAGGTTAGAAAATCGGAAAAATCTTATTTTTTTACTATAATTCTAGTAAAAGTAAGTCAAGGATTCTAAATATTTGAAGAAAAATCAATTTCAAAGCAGTACAGTTCTCATGACCTTTTTAAATTCAAAAAAGGGAATATCCATCATCTTATCCGGTTTTAGCCGTAAGCATTCGAGGTTTTTCTTTATTATTGACAATCTATAAGCTCAAATGAAGAGAAGAAATGATATGCAATTAACAACACAGTATCCAACACATTTTCCTTTTTAACTGGTATAAACATACTTAAAGAAGATTTACAAAAATCAATATAATTAAAAGTATCGTTTCTTGATGTTTTGAATATCAATATTCGTTACGAACTGTAGTGGTTTTATAACTGCATGCATTCCTAATTAAGTGAAAATCAAAATGAAAATATTACTTACACTACAGAGTTTGTAAAAGGCATAACTCACTCCTTACTTCCGAACACGGAAATTGTAATAGATGTTTTGAAAATCATGATTTCTAATTGCCCAATAGAAAATTCATTTTCTCAATTGAAAAGAATAAAAATCCCTTTAAGGGCTAACATGCTCTAGCAGAGATAAGATTAACCTTTATCTTTATAACGCATGTGATGTTTTGCGCCGGACAAGTTTTGATGTCTTAATCAAAGTGTTTGCCTCGCACAAAAGAACAAGAAAGGTATAGTGAATTTATTATTATTTTCAAAAATGCTATAAATTCATAGATATTGTATTTATTATATTAATAGTATTTTTTTCATTTCAAAAATCATTGTTGTATTTTCATCTTGATTACGTATATTCGGCATTCACAGCGCTGACGCTTAGGGTCCCTTAATACATTAACCCGATCCTGTTCATAAATATGTACACAATACAACAAATTTCTGTAAATTTGTTGCATGGAGATCCGGCTTAATATGACAACGAGCAACAATCACGAAGAAACAATAAACCCCCTAGTAATATTAAAATACTACCCATAAGTCATCAAAACTGATACTCTATGAAATTAAACTATAATCTTTAAAATTTAAATATTTAATATAAAAATATTTCTTTATATTACGAACCAATATAAAATGTCTGATATTTTTTTTTTGATATATTATTGTGGCCCCCTATCCAGCGGGCCCAAGCACGTCCTTAGTCTGCTTATGAATTAACGCACCCCTGGTCACACGCATAGTGCACATATCCAGATGACAATTAAATAAATCCAAGTCTTCTCGTACAGCCAAGGTTGCCGAGTAATTCACTCGACCACCGACACGCTGATCACTCGCATCCAGGGTCTCACCTACCTTCTTTCCATTGACAAAGAATACCAGCGCGGAGGAAGTTCCCATAGTCCCCGCTTCTAGATGATCCCCACACTCCTGACAAGCGCGCCGGGGCGACTGGCTTACTGGCCGACAGAGCGAGCTCCGGGCCGCCAGGCCTCGTCGCGGCGCGGGCCGCGGGCGGGGAGCTGCGGCCTCTGTCGTCACGTGGCCTTGGAACGTTTCCTTGGTTCATTTCCCCTCCCTGTCCTGGCAGTGCAGATATTAGTTGCAGTGCTGCCGTTTTCGCGCGTGGGTTCATTCCACGTTCGTCGGGTTGTACTGAGGATGTATGCATAACTATGAAGAAGTCATGAGTGTTCATACTATCTCGCCTGTGACTGTGACGCCGTCCTTTAGAAGGCCGGAAAAACGGCTCAAATTGTGGCATAATTCTGTTTTGAGCTTCCGACAGCGTAAACTAAAACTGTCATTTGCATTTCAATAAAATGTCACTGTAGTTCTGTGTTTGCAATAATTATTTTGGCCCCCACGACGTAATCGCCTGCAATAATGAAACCATCTTTTATAATATCATCTGATGTCGCTTGAAGTTAAGATTGTTCATACGATTTAAGACAAAATTGAAGTCCAGTTTAAAGAAGGGTTATTTAGAATGGCGTTGAGGCTTCTCCTAAGAAATGATGAGGACATACGGAAACAGCCTCTGCCCTGTGATTTAAATGGAGAAAAAATCATAGTGACACGTGCTCTTATATAATTATCAATTCATTCATTTCTTTGTACCACTCCACCTCAAACTCTGTGGTGCTTTTTCGCGATCACATTGGCAGTTTCATTTCTACGTAATCGGGTATCTGAACCGGACGAATTTCAGTAGAGTTCCTTTTGCAAAAAATTACGAGTAAATTGTTCCGGCTTGTGTTGAATTTTAAGAATTAAATGTGAATTTAATTCTTAAAATTGTGCTTTTTTGTGTGTTTATTGATGTTATTAGATATTTCAATACAAATAATATATTATTAATAGTAACATTTTTTCTAATATTTTATTTCATCGTGAAATACTCTATCTCCCACGTTGGCTAACCAAAAGTTGATCCCAGAGAGCAGGTCATTTCGTTGAGATATTCATTGCAAACTTGGGTGTAAGATATTCCCCGTGTTTCATTTACACTGAATTTAAATGTACCATTTTCTTCTCTTATTACTTCAATGTAAGTTTATTAAATATAGTAGGGTAAGTAAACCTTTGTTTCATACGATACCGTAATGCAAAATTTACGAAGTTTGTAAATGTGTTATTATCAAACCTCAAGTTTACAAATTAATGTGAGCTGTGGAGATGAACAGAATGATAAATGAAATTGCACACGTCTTTCTAAAGTGACGCAAGTTTCAAACTTGTATTTTTACGGTATCACCGTGATAAGAATTGGGAACACAGTACTCGATTAAAAATTTAAAATATTGTGTCATTTTCGTTGTGACAGTTTTATTTTTTATTAGTTCGACAAGACATAGTTATTTTTGAAATTGTATCCTTTTAGCCGACAAGAAGCTACTGATGACAGAATAGGAGCCAATCACAAAATTGAAATAATTATGAACATTGGAAATCTAGACATCTTTACATCATATTAGAAGAAAATAATCAAGCATGAGACATAATTAGCACTAATCTCACATCCAAAATAATGACCTTTTTGTTAACCATTCACTTTCACCACGTTTACAAAACTATAGCTACGATGATTTCCGATTCCATTAGAATTTATTCTCAACCAAATTTTTGGTAGCGGGGCAATATCCTACAATCTCAGTCCTTAATTTACGGCCGCTTTTGTTCATCATATTATAACAGATATCTCCGATATTCCTACGATTTGGCGTGATTTTGTCATCAGAACGAAAATTTGAGAACCCTACACTAGTATGTTTCGAATATATAAAGAGGGAGACATGAAATATTCATATAACGTTAGTAGGATACGATGGGGAGTGTTCAATTAACTCATTATATACTCGTTAAAGGGAGTGTGTAGACGAAAATAACACACCCGATTTATTCTCCAGTGTTCGAATAACTACTCGGAAAGCTATTTTCACACTTCCGTGGGGTATCAAAGGTCTGGGATGATCTAACGTTGCGCTCGGCGGGGAGCCGGGACGGCCCGTGGTCGCCGCATCAATCCTTTGCTCGCACCGCCTAAATGCCCATTTGACTGATGGAACTTAATATTCTTTTCCTTGGCGATTTTTCTAATAGTCAAAAGCACATCAAAATTCGACTGTATGCGTTTTGGACTGCTGGTAAAATCTCTAATAATACGAGTGCCAGTCATGGTGAGTGTTGCTTGGAAAAATTTTCTGGGGTGTGTGTTTGGAGTGACACATGTCTTTTAGAATGTACAGTAATAACAACTATAATAATAGTAATAATAATAATAACAATAACAATAATAATAATAACAACAAATTGTCTAAATCTGAAATAATTCTTGCACTTTACATTTATTGCATTGAGTGAATATTTCTCCAACATTCAAAATTATTCCCCATTTACGCCACACTAGACCACTGATTTCAGATATTAGTGGTGCCAAAACAGCATTTTTGCAAACAGCAAATGTGTGCATTTGCAAACGTTTCCAAAATTAAGATATTTTCATTCATATTATTTCAAATTCTAGTTTTAAAGAAAATAGTTTATTAAGATAAAATCACATCTTCAATATTGTAGTTGTTGGAAGACGCAGAAAAGAATTAAACTGATACAAGTGAGGAAAATACCGAGAGTTCACCAAAAATGGAAATTGTGCCATTTTTATAAGCATATTTTACTCTGCTCAAAGAAAAAATAAAGAAAAATATTTGAGCCGTTTCCAAGAAAATGTTTTTTCAAATTGCCTTTATTTCAAGAAAACATTAAGCGAAAACTACTCATATCTTCAAAAAAAAATACTTGATTTTATTTAAAGATCTGTTGTTGAAAGGTAAACATCATCAATGAAAAAATGTAAATCATTATTGTAGTTGTAGGAGGATGCCGAAAAAAGTTTGAACGTTTTCTATTTACGAAAATTTAAAGAGACAAAATTCAAAATTTTGGAGCCATTTTGCAGAAGTATAATGGCTTCATGGAAAATACCCGAAAAATCAAAATATCAAATTCACAGGGCCTCGAGTTCGGCCAGATTGATCGGGGAATATCAATTTTGGAGAGATCGTCTGAAAGTCTTAGGCGCTCTGTCAGCACAGAGTGGACAGACGGACATTTTGCCTTAAATGAAACATGGATTCTGATTACACGTGTTTCAGGAAGTAATTTATTACAGAAAGAACAATATTTATCCACATTTTCGATATCAGGGCCTCACAAAACGAGTTATTCTGACGAAAAATCCCCACTTTCCATTGCAGGATTAGAATATTTTGTCTTTTCTACGTAAGTAAGTAGTAGACGCGAAAGTAAAAATGACGTAAACAAGAAGTGGACGAGAAAGTAAAAACAGTAGAACCGAGATCGCTGCGCTAATCCGAACCCCGCAAATCCGAAATTTCGGAAAATCCGAACAAAATTCGGAATAGAGGAAAAAATAAACAAAATTAATAAAATGAAAATTTGTAGTGTAAAGAAAGGATTTTATAATATGCTGTAGTCAAGTAATTATTCAAACACAAGTCGAAATGAATCGTCCATTGCAGTGGTAACTACGGTGTATTTCACATGTTTATGTAGCAATAATTTTCATTTTGAGGAACTTGCAAAATTGGTAATCTTCTTTTGCCGTAAGGAATTGAATCTGCTTGATTGATTGATTTTTTCGTGTTTCCGGGCGCGTCAACTGCTTCGGTCATTAGTCCCGTTAGTGTAGTCCATGTTTTTTTCGGGAGATGGCGGTGATCTTCCCTCGCTGGATGGCGAGATCCGGAGCCGACCTACCGTCGGCTAGTGGGGTTTCCCCTAACCAGGACTCTCCCACCAGCGTGGCACAGCCCCAGTCGGGACAAGCTCTAAGCTCCCGACCGGTCTCCCGGAATATGTGGGAGTGTAGTGCATGTCAGTGTAAGTTTGTGTGTAAGAGGAGAGGATAGGATAAGGAAGAGGAAGGACAGATCGTGCGCGGTCCGTGGCCCGTTTGGTAGGGTACTGCTCCGGCATTCGCCTGGTGTTGATCGGAGAAACCACGAAAAACTACCGATCAGAGCAGCCGGCCGCTGGAATTCTCCTCCAGACAGCGATTGAATTCGACCTAGCTGAAAAGCTAGTGTCGAAAATCCTGCTTCCGTCAAGACTCGAACCTAGGACCTCCCGGTCAGCGGCGCTGCAGTGTTGAATCTGCTTGATGATACGATGAGATGATGTGATCGCTACGCTATATTTGCCATATTCTCACATCGCACGCTACGTTGCATTGTGTCTGGTAATCCTATAGGATTTTTATCTGTATGGTACACATGTATTTGCATCTGTATGGTACATTTTTTCGGATAATCCGAACATTTCCGAATCCGAACAGACATCATCCCAATTAGTTCGGAATACCGGGTTCTACAGTAGCAAAAATGCCTCGCTCAACCTGATGTATCTACGCCTCATACCCGTGACCTCATTAGATCTGCGCGGCCTCTAAAAGTAGAGACGTCAACTAGCGATAAAATGTGACCTTCTCACTAAAAGGCGCTTCCTTCAACTTCAGAGCCACAACATTATTTAATACGTGCAATTTAATTATTTATTTTAGCCGGGACACTTTTGTACCTGGTACACCATTGCGTTTTTTATACATTCATTTCTTCCTCGTAAAACAAGAAAGGGCGACAAAATGATGAATGTACGCGTAATATGTTCGATGTACATTCTTATCACATACATTGAAATTGTGCAATAAATTGTTCTGGAGTTTTCCCTTGCTCTTGATGCAAATATGAATTTGTTTATTGATTGATGTTACCCGGTGTGTCACCTGCTATCATCGTTAATCCCGTGAAAGTAGTGCGTGTCTAATCGCGGGAGTTAGCAGTGATCTTCCTCCACTGGATGACGACATCCGGCACCTACATGTCGGCTAGCGGGATTTTTCCCTACTATGTATCTCCCACCAGCGGGACACCGTCCCAGCCGGGACAAGCTCTAAGCTCGCGATTGATCTCCCGGCATGTGTGGTAGTGTAGTGCCACGTAAGTCAGTGAGGATACGACGAGGAAGGGGAAGGAAAGATCGTGCGCGATCTGTGGCTCGTTTGTTAGGGTACTGCTTCGGCATTCCAGTGACATTGAAAGGAGAAACCACGGAAAACTACCGATCAGAGCAGCTGGCCGCTAGAATTATTCTCCAAACAGCGACTGAATTCGACCTAGCTATCTAGCTAGTGTCGAAAATCCTGCCACCCCAGGACCTCCCGGTCAGAGGACAGCAGAGATATCAATTCATGCCCTGAGTCGGTCGCAAATATGAACTTGTTGCCCGTTGTTCTGATTGATTGATTTTTCGTGTTTCCGGGCGCGTCAACTGCTTTGGTCATTAGTGCCGTAAGTGTAGTGCATGTTTTTCTCTCGGGAGATGGCGGTGATCTTCCCCCGCTGGATGAGAAGATCCGGCGCCGACCTACCGTCGGCTAGTGGGATTTCCCCCTAACCAGGACTCTCCCACCAGCGTGGCACCGCCCCAGCCGGAACAAGCTCTAAGGGCCCCACCGGTCTCCCGGAATATGTGGTAGTGTAGTGCATGTTAGTGTAAGTGTGTGTGTAAGGGGAGAGGATAGGACAAGGAACAGGAAGGACAGATCGCGCGCGGTCTGTGGCCCGTTTGGTAGGGTACTGCTCCGGCATTCGCCTGGTGTTGATCGGAGAAACCACGAAAAACTACCGATCAGAGCAGCCGGCCGCTAGAATTCTCCTCCAGACAGCGACTGAATTCGACCTAGCTGAAAAGCTAATGTCGAAAATCTTGCCTCCGTCAGGACTCGAACCTAGGACCTCCCGGTCAGAGGCGCTGCAGTGACATCAGTTGATGCACTGAGCTACCACTTCCGGTTCTTTGTTCGGAGATACATCACACGATAGATGACGGATGTAAATTGTCATTTGCTGACGTGAATATCTTGTTTGACTTACGTAGGAAATCGTACAAAATCATCCAAAACTTATATTTTAATCAATTTCCAGCCTGCGTACTTATTTGTGCGTACCTATATAGAGTTCGTGCTAGATCCCTGTGCAATTGACGACGGTTAAAATGCAAATATTTTCATTTTTCAGTTCAAACCGAATTGTTTAATTGTTTTTGGATATTCCCTGGATTAGATCCTGGGTATCTAAGAAACCTCAGACTTCTTTTAAAAAGACGGAAGGTGCATCTGTTTCTTTCAATTTCTGTGCGGATTGTAAATTAATAATATAGCAAATGTTATTGTATTTTTCCGTTCTTGGGACCGTCTGACTTAGCACAGACCCAGCATTACAGCTCAATAGATGGCTAGGTCGAATTCAGCGGGTCTGGAGGTGAAATATAGTGGCCGGTGATATGCCGATCAGTATTTCGTGGTATCTGCATTCAATGGAAGGCGTATGTCGGAACAGTGCCCTAATAAATGAGCCTGGAACGCTCGCGATCTTTCGCTCTTCTTCCTTGTCCTATACTATCTCTCTTCTTAGGCAGACATTTACGTTTACTACATGACCACACACGTTGGGAGGGCACTCAGGAGCTTAGAAGGGAGGGCAGGTACTAGCAGGTAGACCTGCCGTAAATCGTGGCGTGGCGTGTCGGCGTTCGCAGAGAAAGCGTCGAGTCCTGGCGCACACACCACCAATGAATTGTCTGGGTCACAGTCGACCACTGCCTGGATGAGAATTCTGAGCGGTTGTATCGTCGGATCAATTGGCAGATCCGACAGATGCCGGAGTACTGCATGAAAAAAGGAGATCGTGCCTGATCTTTCCTTCTTCATGGAAGAAAGCTTGTGGCAGGGCCCATCGCCACACAAACAAATGTAGAAAAAATGAAATAGTGTTTTAACTCATTTAAAAATTAATTTGCCCATCGAGTGTGGTCGAGAAAATTGTTGTAGGTGAGTATTTACACTACGAATAAAATTCTCCGCCACGTCAAACTGCCAACCACCCTTTATTCACCCTTTAATACACCCTTTATTCACCCTTATCATTTTATTCACTCTTTAACTGTTTATATTTTTTTAATAGAAAAAAATTGAACATTTAATTTTTTTACAATAATTCTGGTAGAAATAAGTAATGATTCTAAAAATTCGAACAAAAGTAGTTTCAATGCAGTAGAATTCGCATAACATGATTAAATTAAACATCGAGTCAGAGGTAATGTTCATCATCTTATTTGACTGTACACTTTCGCATTTATCCATTTTTCGTAATTATTGATCATCTGTAAGCTTAATTGAAAAAAAACATGCAATTATCACAAAGTATCCAACAAATTTTTCTGTGTAACTGACAAAAATTTACTTAAATATGAGATTTACAAAAATCAAAATACGAAAATTTAGTGGCATCGTATCTTGATGATTTAAAAATTATTATTCGTGACGAAATGCAATATACTTATGCATATATACTTTTATCAGAAAGTTAAAATTAAAATCTAAAAATCACTTTAATCGATAAGTACACTATAAAGCTGTAAAAGACAGAATTCAGTCCGTATATCCAAACGTGGAAATCGTAATAGATATTTTACTATCATTATTACTAATTATTAAGCAAAACGCTCGATTTGAAAATAATAAACATTCCTTTAAGAGCAACTGGTAAGATTACAAACTGAATCTTTTTTTTTTTTTAATTTTAAGTCGCATCAACGGCTAGGTCATTAGCGACTAAATAAATACAATACATTATATTTTACATTGTCAATTTTTAGTTTTTACAATATATAGGTTACAATTGAGGTTACAGTACAGAGATGATATGGATATAAAAACAAAACTTAAACGTAAAAATTACATAACTGTTAATTACTACAAAAAAGGAATAGAAAATTACGTTATTCTAATACAGTTAAATATTTCCTGAAATACCTATTTCATTACAAAATTTTAAAACATTACTTTGGTAAGTATTATCCCTTAGAATGGCACTAAATCTTTCCTTATCAAAGAATTGAGGTCTAACAGAATTGAATTGGGGACATTCCTGGAGGATGTGATTAATGTTTAGCGGGCAATTGCAGGAGGTACATACTGGGATGGAATTTTTCTCTAGTATATGACTATGGGAAAATTTGGTGTGGCCGGATCTGATGCGTGAAAGAGTTATTTGTTCACGACGTGAGAGATTTTCATTAGTTTTGAGGGCAAAAAATTCACCAATTTTCTTATGCGTTGTGCTTGCTTTGAGATTGTTCCATTGGTTTGACCACATCTTTCTCATGACTTTGCCAATAAACTTCACGTAATCCTCAATTGTATAAGACATTTTGTTGTTTACTTTCTCTTCAAAGTCAATAAGCAACATAGGTGTGGGTGATCTGCTAATCGGAGTTCTTGCTTCTACATTCTTTGTAATGTGGATCACCACAGGTTGAATACACATGTCAGCTGTCTCTTTGCAGATTTCAAGCAGGTTGGTGAAGATTAATTGTAGGTAATTACTGGGTGAAACTTTAATGCCATTCGGTATATATGTTGATAAAATAATACATTTTTTAGTTGGGTTGGATTTGACAAGGTTCATTGACATTAGGAAAGCATAATTGTAAGCGCTATTTTTACTTGCAAAGTTCCTAAACTTGATATGAAAGGTCTTCCATGGAGATTGGATGTATAAGCCCATTCTGTCTGTTTCCAGCGTATCTTGGATGTGGATGACATCGCGATCTTGATATTTATTGAGAATCTCGTTGAGGATAAGATCAGCGTCGGAGTCGTTCAAGTTAGAGTTGGAGAGATTCTTGGGAAAGGAATCGACAGTAAATTTTGGTGTGACCCAGGGAGGATATTTAGGTGTTCTATACCTTCCCACCGATATGTTTGGGAGGTTGTAGGCTCTGATTATATCTTTGGTGCTTTCGTAAAAGGGTTTTGGGTATGATTGTAGGTGGATGGGAGCAGATCTGATTGGTGGGTTAATATCATTGAGTATAATATTGTTATTGGATGAGGAGGCTTTGCTTATATATTTGATAGTCAGATAATCCCGTCGAAATTGCAGGGTTGGTTCTGAGGCTTCGATAAGGATGCTACCTGTTGGCGTTGTCTGGAAACATCCAGTACATATCCTAAGCGCTCTATTATGTACAGGATCCAATTTTTTGAGTAGGTTCTTTTTGGCTTTGTTATATATTATGCACCCATAGTCGATTTTACTACGAACAATAGCTTTGTAAGTGAGGAGCAAGGTATGTTTGTCTGCGCCCCAGTTGTTATAGTTCATGCATTTTAGTAGATTTGTTCTTCTTTTGACATCAGTGATGAGATCTTTAATGTGCTCTTTCCAAGTATGCTTACAGTCAAAAATAAGACCAAGGATTCTAGTTGAATAGACTCTTCTTATTGCTACCTCTCCCATTTTTAGATTAAGATCTCCAGCTATATTTTGCCTAGATATCAGGATGCATTCGGACTTGGTTGGAGATATTATGAATCCTGAGCTTAGCGACCATTTATGTATTGAGTTCAATGCATCTTGTGTAATACTCTGCGTAGATGCGAGGTTCTTTCCTTTGCTGAGGATTATCATATCATCCGCATACTTGCGAATGATCGTAGGTGATATGATATACTGACCAGCATCCTTAATTGCGATCAAAAATAACGTTACGCTTAGGGTGGATCCTTGTGGAAGTCCATTCTCCAGCTTGATTGTTTCGGATAACTGGTTGTTAGCACGCACTTGAATACATCGATCACTAGTAAAATTCATGATAAAACTAAGAATGTTACCATTAATGCCGATATCTTTAAGTATCCATATAACTCGAGGTATCCAGACCATATCGTACGCCTTTTGGACATCTAGGTTGACGGCAATGACATGTTGTCTGTTGTGGATGGCTTCAGTGATGTAGGTGTCCACGCTAATAAGATGTGAGTAAGTAGAATGCCCAGGTCTAAAGCCAAATTGATTATCTTCAATGATGTTATAGTGATTTAAAACCATCTTAAACGTCTATCAATAATCTTTTCAATTATCTTACACAGGTTACAAATTAGGGAAATCGGGCGATAGTTAATCGGGTTGGATCTTGCTTTGCCAGGTTTAGGAATGGGGACAACAGTTGCTGTTTTCCATTTATTGGGGAAGGTTTTATTTTTAAACATAAAATTAAAAATATTTAGGAGGATTTCCTTGCCTTCTACAGGAAGATTCCGTATGAGGATGTTGGAGATACCATCCGGCCCAGGTGTCGAGTTATTTGTCACATTAATAACTTCGTTTACTTCCTGCATTGTTATTGGAACATTAAGTAGGTCAGAACGTGCCGATGGGTTTTGGAGGTAGTTGTTATAGGAGTCTTCAATTACATCTTTAACCTTCAAGAATTCTTTATCATAATTCGCTGAACTAGAATTGGATTGGAAAGTTTTAGCGAGCATGTTGGCAATTGTCGCAGAATCACTAATAATCTTGTTCTGAGATTGTAAAAAAGGGATGTTGTTAGTTACTTTATTGCCATGAATGGACTTTATTTTCTTCCATGATTCAGACATGTTGTTGTTTATATTGATTGATGATACATAATTAGTCCATGATTTCTTTTTCGACTCTTTGATAATGCTTCTGGCGTGGGACCTAGTTTTCTTGTAAGCAGTCTTGTTCTCTAAAGTTCTTCTTCTTTTGAATTTATTGAAGGCACGTTTAGCTGCTTTGATAGCTTCCCGGCATTCGTTGTTCCACCAGGGGACTCTCTTCTTATTAGATTTAACCTGATAAGAATCAATAGCTTGGTATGCAGCTCCTATGATAATGTTGGTAAAATCTTGGACTATGTGATTGATATCAGATTCATTCTCATCCAGATGAAAACTAGATGAGGCAGAGCTAACGATTTCTTGATACATGGTCCAGTCAGCTTTGTTATAGTTCAGCTTGCTGGTAGGAGGGAAAGGTGTGTCACCAGAGCCGGGTAAGTCAATATCAATAATGATTGGATAATGGTCACTGTCGTATGGATATTCAAGGACGTTCCATGAGCATTTTGGAGCAAGAGGGGCCGATACCATTGTTATATCAATGGCACTAACTTTGCCGTTACTGGGATTGATGTGGGTGGGTCCTCCTGTGTTTATAATTATCAAGTCAGAGTCTTCTGCAAATGCTTCTATTAATATACCTCTTCTGTCGGTCTTAAATGAGCCCCATACTGGATGATGACTGTTTAAGTCCCCCAGAATCAATATGGGTTTTGGTAATTGTTTTAGGATGTCGCTGAGCTCCAAGTAGTCAAGTTTATGGTTGTTAGGGATATATAAGTTACATATATTGATACAAATAGGTGCTACAACCTTCACCGCAACTGCCTCCAAGTCAGATTTTATCATAAGGTTGTCAGCCAAAATTGAAGCTTTTAAATATATGGCTACTCCACCAGAAGCATGATCAGTGGTTCTATTTTTAAAGAAACATTGATAATTCTTAATAATAGCTGAGTGATTACCCTTGAAATTGGTTTCTTGCAAACAAATGATATCTGGGTCAAAATTGTTGCATAATAGTTGCAGATACTCAAGACGACAATAGTATCCATTAATATTCCATTGGAGTATCTTCATTTGTTTGCTTGAAATTTATTTAGCAAGGGGGAATGGTGTTTTTTAAGAGACCTGAGTTAAAAAATTTAGTGTCAGGTAGTTTCCATACTGGATTCAGACTCAGATGTGTCTGATTCCGGTAGGTGTTTCTGCAGTTTTTTTATTAGTCTGGTGACTCTGCCTTTGATAATTCTATCCTTTAATACAGGGTAAATGTCATTGAGCATTTTTATAACGGCTGGAATATCATTGGAATAGTCCTTTACTATGGTTAGAGGATCAGCAGAGCCCAGAGTATTTTCTAGTAGTAAGTGTAATTGATTTGCTGACAGAGGAAAAGAGTTTTGATTCATTTCAAGCAGATCTTTAGTTGGGCTGAGCATGTCTTCAAGTGTTTTATCAGGATTGCTATCTTGGTCCAGTTCTTCATGTTTTGAAGAATTCTTTTTCTGTTTCTTTTTTTTAGTTTTTTTAACATTATTATCTTCATTATTATCTTTAACATCATTAGTTGCTTCAGATAGGGAAGAGGATTCATTGGGGAGGCTTCTTTTAAGAAGGGGAGGAAAGTTCATAGGGTCACTGGTGGAGGGGGCAGTGGGTGTTTCAGTTATGGTAGGCTGCACTTCCATATTATTAGAAGGGATAGTTGGTTTGTCTGTGCTGGGAGTGTCCAGAAGGCAATTCTCTTTGGGGAGATTTTGGGGGCAGTTACTAGCAGTATGACCTTCCATTTTGCAGTTGAAACAAGTAATGTTTTCAGCCGAGAAAAAGATTCTATATGGTGTACCTTCATATACAATCACTGATGACTGAGGGAGTTTGTGAAGTTCCTCAGGTTGGATAAATGTTTGCCTTCTGAAGCTCATAATGTGACTGAGGTTAGGGTCAGACAGACCAGCTCTGATGAAGGATATACTGGAGGTAGTTTTAATGTCATGATTCTTGAAAATATTTGTGATTTCCTCGTTTGGAATAAAAGGGTATACATTTGATATTATGATTCTCTTGAGTTTGTTAATTAGGGGTCTCACATTAACAGTAGTATTTTTAATGATCAGAGTAGGGTATTTGTTAGTTATAAGGTCAGCATTGGTCTTCGAGTTCAGAAACACATATTCTGTTATTGGATATTCTTGATATAAAAGTAATGGCACTGGGGGGAACAATTTCGGTTAGTTTACTTATATAGTCTTTGACAGTTAGATTTTCGCATGCGTCCAGTAGTATAGATTGTTCTTTTGATGGAAAACTCACGGTATTTGCAGCTCCGGCGTACGACTTCGTGGGTTGATCTTGGAGGTTAGGTGACGGATTCATCTTGACGTTGTCTGGTACTGCTTTATTCATGTGGATACGTTGAGCCAGCCGACAGACCGGCCAGAGAAACGCTGTACACTGCTTGGAACACTGATGGCACTTTAAATAACACTGTTAGGTAATATTAATACTGAAGTGTTTTGGTTCGGAGATATAGTGTATCGATAAGCTGATAGAGCGCAGCAGTAGTTGTTGCCTCTAACGCTGTCGAACTACGACTTCCAAACTGAATCTTTATTATGCAAAGAATGTGATGTTCTGTGCCGAGCATGTTTAGATGTTTCCAAATCTGATTATGTTTGAGGCCGGTTGGTTCGCAGATCTGGCCACACAACTTTCTTATTTTTTTAGCATATTCCTAAAATATATCACTGGGTGAAAAAAGTAAAAACTTTATGTTTGAACACAATAGTAGTAATTTTATACACTTACACGTTCCTAGTCCCTAACTGATGCAATTATCCTGTATTTCTGCTGTTTGAACTCGCAGCTTATCATTTCCTTCCGTGATTACAACCTTTCCATTTGCGATCCACACGTTTCTATCAGAAAATGGATTGATAACCATTCGATAGATATCGAGCCGCGGCCGAGGAAGGTCCTTGCGGATCGTTGTGCCAGTATTCTATAGCAGCATTTTTTGAAAGAAAAAAAGAAGACCGTTATCTGTAACCAACTGAGCTGACTACATTTGAATGTTCCCCCCCGCTGGGAAAGCCGAAGTAATGAAAAACAATGTAAGGTAGATACAAAACCATTCAGCACCTCGTTAGACTTTCTGCAAGACGGCCAACGACATTCGTAGGCGTGCGCACAGGGAACAGAAGCCTCGGATCCCCCCCCCCCCGCCCCAAGCAGTGGATTTTACATACATATCGAATGTTACCGACGAAACTCTCAAGGAGATAGCATTGCAAATTGTTAATTTTCAGTTTTCATTAACATTTTTTCTAAAAAATAGCAATTTTTTATATTGAAATACTTTCTATGAAAATGTACAAAAAATGGGTTTTGTATTTGTCTACTTACATTCTGTTATGTATTGAAAAATACAAAGAAAAGGAACTTAATATACATTATTTATTAAAAATTTGTTCCTTTGAAAAGACGAATTTTTTGTAAAAGAATTGATGTCAAGACGCCGCTGTTTACAGTATGTGGTGGGCTGCGGAAGGGAAAGGTTCATGGTCAGTGTTGCCGCACCGTACGATAATAATCGTTTTTATGATAATTTTGTTATGTGTAGCATATATGATAGTGCTAATGGGATAATTTCCTTTTGTAGAGTAAGTTCTACTACTAAATTATATACTAATATAAAACTATGAGAATGGAACGGTATATTGTGGAATAGGAGCTTGCAAGGTTATAAACTTTCTTTAATAAGCCGCCGGATATTAAGCCGAAAGAATGTACCCTTCAAAACAAGTATTCTTGGAAGGTTCGGATTAGGTTTTCTAATAGCATATTCTGCGGTGGGTAGTGGCCGTAACCCGAAAGAACATCAGACAAGGAGGGTTACGACCACACATTTTTTGTTATTGAATTATAATATAAATTTAAATTTATAATATAATTTTTAATTATAATTAATACATTTAAAACGTAATACAAATTTGTAAATATAATGCGCATTAACGGGAGGAGGCGAATGAATGGGATTAATTCTCAATAGATTATGTTTTACGTACTACGCCATAGGTTGAAAGAAATAGACAACTGTATGTTTAAAGTTTCTTTTTATTTAGAAATTGCGTAGTAGAAATTTTTAAACATATGTAAATATTTCTCACGCAGTTTAAAGCGCCAGTTCAGCTAGTATCATAATTCTAGCTGTAGCAGCAAGAGTGTTTCTAAGTCGAAAAAAATTACGCCTGGGCTCGAATATGAATTCGAGCGCATGGGTTCATCATCGCTCGAAATTATCGTGATTTCAGGAATTCAATGAAATTGGACAACTGCCATTTTATTAAGCGAACTTGGATCTTTTCGATCAAAAAAGTTGAGACCTATGTTTGAGAAAACCCTGTTTACATAATTTTTATTTTCCCGTATACACCATTTAGAGAAGGTAATGTAATGATTCAGGAAGGAGTACCCATATTCTGATTAGAAAAATACAATTTATAGATCCCTTATACCGAAAAAATTGTTTTACTTTTTTGCCATACTGCGTGCTTTCTACATAGTAAAGGGAAACTGCCGTGTTGTAAAGCGGCGTTTGGCCATTTTTCATCACAAAAAATCGTATTGTGGGGCTCTAATATTGAAAAAGTGGACAAAACTTTTTCCTATTCGCAGTAAATTACTTCGTATTACAAGTTGCATGGTCGGAATCCACGTTTTCAGGAAACCTTGATTGGTTTCCGGCAAAACGTCTGCAAGACCATCAGTGGTCAACTCTAGCGTCTAAACGGTTCAGACAATTTTCTCCAAAATCGATATTCCCCGATCGATTTGGAGGAAATTGACGCCCCGCGAATTTGAAACGGATGTTTTCATTTTTGGGGGCATTTTACCTGAATTCTTACCAATATTTTCTCAAAAAGGTTCCTAATTTTTTAATTAATTTATTTTCTCGGACAGCAAAAGAACATACAATTGAAGGTCACAATTCCGTTGAAGTCTCTGAATTACGAAAATTGCTGAAGCTAAAATTTATTCGGCGTGTTTTTGCAGCTACAATATTAAAGACAGATTTTTTCTTAATAAAATATTTTCTAAAAATTAGAACTTTAAAAAAGATCGTGTACATTTTTTGGGCATTTTATTGCTTCTAAAAGCAATATATATATATATATATATATATATATATATATATATATATATATATATATATATATTTCTCACAAAAACTGTTCGAACCGGTTTCTTTATTTTTTCCTCACATAAATCAAAGGACGCTTAAAGAAATAGGGTAGATCTCTTTTTGATTGTCTTGGAGTTTTCGAAAATAAAAAAAGTTACAATAATGCGAGAAAGTATATGCTGTCGTAGTACCACTAGTTTTTATTTTATTTTACGTCAAAAAACAGTTAAAACTGTGTATGACGTGCCATGGGGAGAAGTGAATTCTGTGCACGTTTTCAAAATTCTGTGAACCCTACACCAAGTCATATACTACTTGAATTTTGAATTTAAAAAAACCGCCCCCATGGAATAAAATTTATTTTCAAGGATAAATAAGCAATAAATTTTGGGCTCTTATCCGTGATATCCTTCGTCAAGGAATAATTCTTCCTGCCGCGACAACATGGAAACGATAATTTGAATAATCATATTTCCCACTGAATTCTAGAAGTCGTGCACAGATAATGAAGTTAAATTTATGTCCAGAAGCAAAACAGGGGGCCATCTCAGCATTTGCTCAATGGATCAGGGAAACTGGACGAAAAACCTGATCGAGATGGGGGTGAATGACCCAGAAGCTGCGATACAATACTTGTTACATATTGTTCAGAATTATAGAGTCCAAATGGTGAATAATACAATAAATAATACAAACTATAATAATAATACAACAAAAATTAATGTTACTTACCTTGTGATGCTTAGTATAGTCTCTAATTGTATAGAAACAGTCATGCAGCAGAAACGATTGCGCTTGGGATTTAAACTTTTCTATCAAATTTAATCGTTTCATGTCATCTGGCAAAGTGTTGTAAAATAATGTACATGTATTGTATGTGAAATGTTTGTAATGAGCTGTTGATACTGTTACCTGATGAATATGATTTTTATAATAGACATCGGCATTTTCTGAAAATATATTGCCGCCCTTAAGCAAGTCATTTTTGACAAATACCACTGATTCGTAAATCAACAGACAAGGTAAAGGTAAAATTCCTAGATTAATGAAGAGAGGCTTACAAGAATCACGTGGGTGGGATTTGGTTATTATTCGTACAATTCTTTTTTAGTTTTCGTTCTCCTATAGGTAGTACATGACTTTCTTACATACGAAAGATAGACATAATACAATTTTTTAGGTTTCTTGATACTGTAAAAGTGATTTTTCTCGTAACATTTTTCTATCCGTTTATCTATTCGTCTGTCTGTGAACAAAACATAAATTTTATTGTTCTCCATCACGTTAGAGCTCAAAGATCTTAAGAGTTTCCGTTGAAGATGTTTGTGGTTGCTGTCCACATTACATCACTCCTAATTATCTGCCCACATATCTGCAGACCTCTAACAAAGCAAGATATTAACCAGGGTTCTCCAAACTTTTTAACTTGACGGCCGAACAGGATAATCTTAGAACTCAGACGGGTGAACTAAATTTCTTAGAAAGTAACAACTATTTGAACTGTACAATAATATTTTTAATTAGCTAGCCTTACTTAATTATTTAACTTAACTGAAATAAAAAAAATATTCAGCTTACTTAATTAATTAGTTAGGCTTCCTTAATTTTCACAATTTACAAGTTACTTGAAAAGTAAACCAAAAAATAGGTACAATTCAGTACCTACAATTTTAGTGTTTCATGCTACATTAATTATAATTTTGTTTCTTTCATCTTTTTTAGCGCTGAAGAAGTCTGATTTATTTATTTATTTAGTCAAAAACTGTATGTGACGTATGGGGGGAGAAAATCATCTGCGCACGCTTTCTTGAGTTTCAGAATCCCTTCCCAACTATTTAACTATTAATAGTTGAAAGATGAAAAAATAGTAATAATAATAATAATAATAATATAATAATAATAATAATAATAATAATAATAATAATAATAATAATAATAATAATAATAAATTTAAAAAAGCGAGAGATAAACATTTCAAAATCTAGATATTTTCGTTGCCGAATTATAGAAAACTTATTTGAAACGGTAAACGAACGGATTTGATTTTTCTCTATTGCTAACAAATAGAACCCTCCCCCTAAGCTCTACTACCACTACAAGCAAACGGAAAGCTCAACAAAACGTACGCACAGTGAAGCTACATTTACGTCCAGAAGCAAATCAAGGGGCCATCTCAGCATTTGCCCAATGGATCAGGGAAACTGGACGAAAACCCGATCGAGATGGGGGTCATTGACCCGGAAGCTGAAGTACATTACTTGTTACAGGCATTTAAGTCTTTTTTTAAATTATATAATGCAAATGTAAACTAATTCATTGTACTATATCATTGTTTTGTTAAAGTAAACATTATTTTTCTTTTTGACGATCAGTATAGTCTCTAATTGTATAGAAACAGTTTTGCAGCAGAAAAGATTTTACTTTTAACTTAAATTTGTGTACCAATTTTAATTGTTTAATTTCATCTGACAATGCGTTGTAAAGTAACATACATGTATTGTATGTGGATTTCTTGTAGTGAGCTGTTGATACTTACACTCGATGAACATGATTTCTACGTCGAGTGTTGTAACTATAAATATCAGTATTACATGAAAATAAGTTTCCACCGTTAAGTAAGTCAGTTTTGACAAATACTACAGATTCGTAAATAAATAGGCAAGGCCAAGCTCAAAGAAAATGAAAATTCGGAAGATGAAAATCAGTAATATATTTATACCCGGTGTCTATCAACAATGATCCTCATAACTTCAAAACCGGCTAAGGTGGCTCAAGGCAACAATTGATGTCACTGCAGTGCCTCTCACCGGGAGGTCCTAGGATTCGAATCGCAACGATGGCAGGATTATTGACACTGGCTAGATAGCTAGGTTGAGTTCAGTCTGTGTCTGGAGGAGGCTTCTAGCGGCCAGCTGCTCTGAACGGTAGTTTTCCATGGTTTCTCTGATTAACACCAGGCGAATGCCGGAGCAATACTCTAAAAATCGGACCGCGCGCTATCTTTCATTCCCCTTCTGGTCCTATCTTCACTCCTTACACACACACTTACACGCACTTCACTACCGCTCATGACGGGAGACTAGTCGGGAGCTTAGAGCTTCTCCCACCTGGTGCTTTTTTCCTGCTTTTCTGAAAAATCGCCGTTTTTGTCGCACCATTTCAATACTTTCTCTTTAGTTGTAAGTAGTATGCGAGAAAGTAAAATTCATAAAGAGATTATACAAACGTTTTAGTGTCAATTTACGTTTAAAAGAAAAAATACACAATTTTCAATTAATACAAACGTATTGTTTATTTTACAAAAAATTAAGTATAAACAACACTTACGTCTTCCGTGACGGAGTGATTACCTGTCCTATTAAATTAGGGGAGAGTTCTTGGCTGCTTTCAAGAATACGTAAATTTTCGCCAATAGCTGGATTTGTTTACTGAGTCAATGTGACCGACAAATTACCGCTACATTTTTTATAGTTTATATTATAGTATAGTTTTATAGTTTATATTATATTGAATTGAACCGCCAACGTTTGACATCAACCGCATTGGATTCAATTATGGTCATTATTTTTGTCTTGAAAAGAAGTATAACTGCCCTCACAAAAGACAATTAGAATCTGGCAGCCTGATCTCCCTGCTGCTCAAGACCCAAACGCAAGTTAGGTAACCGATGCGCCATGATATTCTGTTTATGTAGCCAGCCGCACCTTCAGAATTTCCAGGTAGGTTGCGACTGAGACCGGTTTTGCAAAGGCTCTGCGAATGACACCAGTCCAACGCCTCACCGGAGCGTGAGTAATATAAATAATTAATGCTCCCATTGCGATAGATTGCTGAGGCCTCCTATCGCCACAGATGTTCTTGGGATAGTTACTTTATTTATTGTTTTATTTATTTCAAGTCAAAAATCAAATAGTAAACAATCTATTTGTGACGGGGGAGAAAAAAGCTATATCTGCTTTTCAGAAGCAAGGCAAGAAATCATCTTAAAATTCGCTCTACGTATACGGACAATGTGGAACATTCTGACCAGCTTCAATACGTTCATCAAATCAATGCTTGTGGTTTTAGAAATAAGATTTATACACTTATTTTTAATTAATTAGTTTTAACCGGTCTGGAGAAAATGTGAGTTTTAAGGAATTATTGTTGTGATGATACTGCTTCCCTTGGAAATTTATTTTTTATACGTGGATTTTTTATACGTTTTATTCCCAAAAATGTTTATAAAGAGGTCGAAAATTGAGAAATATTACTGAATAGTAATGTATGTATTCAAGTGTTCTAGGAAACTGTCGTTCGAATTGGGCTGCATTACACTGCCCACATAACATGCAGCGAAGGTTATAAAGATGAAAAATGTGCTGCAGAAAATGTCAAGGCCAGAATCGCGAGAGATTTTTTCTTGTATTATGTAAAACTTATTTCTGGATCGTTTCTTAAAGTTCTTCTAGTTTGTCAACTTTAAACACTATGTTCAAATAGGAGACAAAGTGCCATGTAAGTAATTTGGAAACTTTTTCTACATTATCTATTTTTGCCCCCCATATTGGACCTGAAAATATGATATAACAGAACAAAAGCTAGCGGTGCTACAACCAGAGGCGGATTTAGGCAAGGGCACTGTGGGCAATGCCCCCTGGGCGGCAAATGTTTGGGAGGCCGCAAATTGTTAATCAAAAAGTATTTTTTTTATTTACTGAGAGGAATTACAGTTATCCGTGTTGATTCAACACGGACTCTTGCGCTCGGCCAGCTGGCGGACAGCGTGGAACGATATCGTGGAATTTTTTTAAACAAAATTATGAAAATTCATTTCTTTAGAACTATAACTTTTAGCATGACAAAGCCTATTCTATTACTTTCTCGTAATATATGTAGTATAGAAAAGATTAATGTAATGCTGCGGAAAATTGGTTTCGAGATTTAAACGTATTTAAAGGTTTTGGGGTCCTCTGATAACTAAAAATTTTTTTTTAAGCGTCCATCTGTCCTACTGTCTGGTATATGTGAACGTTTTTTTAAACGTCCGTCCGTCTGCCTGTCTGGTGTATGTGAACAACAACACGAGTGCCTAAACTATACGTAGGATTCTTACCAAAATGAATAAACCCCTGTTGATCATTAATGTTTGGGAGTAGTTAATATAAGGCCACAGCGACATTTTCAAAATTTTCTCAAAAATGGCTCCAAATTCTTTCTTTAAATTTCTTGCACAATGGAGTGAAATGCACCTATAAAGTTGGCATGAGTCCGATTTTTACTGTTAACTCTGAATTTTTAAAAGTTCCAAAAGTTTGAAATGTTTTCGGAGTCTTCCTACAACTACAAAATTAAATATAAATATGTTTCCTTGAAGTAAAATTTTTCTCCATAATTAGTTCTTTCATTAAGGACATGTACATTTTTTGAAAATGTCAGTACTTTTCGCGCAATAGTGCGTGCAATATGTGCAATATTAAAAAATAACAAAAACAAGATTTTCTCCAACACCGCTCAAAATTTTTCCTTTAAACTTTTGGTAGAGATAGGTACTTTCTTAAAGGTACTCATTAAGATGACATACACGGTATATTGCTCTATTGTTTTGATTTTTCAAAAATTACAAAATTGTAATTTTTTTACTTGCCTCGTTAATATTTACATTAGCCGTAATTTGTTCACATTATTGTATTTATGAGTGAATGTGCTTTAAATAATGTCATAAAGTTTCTCGAAAACTCAACAATTTTCTGTGAAAATAAACTCAAAATTCCGCATTTTCAGAAACGCTCAAATGCCATTTTCTCAAAAATTGCTTCAAAATGTTCTTCAAACTTTTCCAAAGAAAGTGCTAATTACACTGTTTAATATACCATAAAGTTAATTTTGTGGTATTCTTTTGCTTCTTGAAAAATTGCACAAAGGTAATTTTTACTTTCTGGCTACCGCGGTAGAGAGAAAGTTATGTAATGCTGCGCGAAAAACGGCGAATAATCGGCAGAAAAAATTCTTATTACTGGGTCCTGGCAACTAAAAAGGTGGATATATCCAGATTCTAAATTTAGAACAAAAAATCCTCTAACACGTGGTGGAGCCAAAGTTTATGTTTTGTGGTTCCTTGTGTAACCGCCCATATGTTGGTTCCATTGATTTTTGAGAAGCACCCAAGAACGTCAAGACACAAGATGCAATTATAGTGTTACCGAATTGCAAGAGATCGCGCCAGCAGTAAATGGTATCCCTTGCGAGAATTTATTAAATTTTCTGAACGCACTCGCGTAGAATGGAACGACAACCAATCAAAAATCACCCTTTAAAATATCAGCACTAGCGCAAAGCACCGCTACGAAAAGCTCTCTCTTTTCCTGCCGACAGCCGATCTGGACGCACCGAAATTGTTCGTGTTGGACGGAAAGGAGAATTCGCCGTATTTCGACGATAAGAAGCTTGAAAAAGGTAATTCGTCTCATCATGTTACAATAACGATACCATGTATGAGAGAATTGAGAATTTTAAATCATGAATATTCTGATAAATTCACGTGAACGTTACGTAGAAATATACTATTTCTCTATCAACGAGGAAATAATATATATTTCAACGTTCAAGAACGTATACTGAAGTAGAAAACATGTGCTATAGGAAATGTTTCTTTCTATTTCCAGCTTTTTTTTGTCTTTCTTCCTGGCTTACCACGTAAGAAATTCATTACGCGGAGATATTGCCGTCATATTGTATAAAATTCGAAGGACTGTGGAAGCGATTCAGCAGAGGACGTGTACGCCGAAGCAAGGGGTTGCTACGACCTTGAAAGGATCTGGGTCGCCGTTGCCGCTCCGAGCTGTGGAAATATTTCTTCGAGACGACGTATCGTTAGTCAGAAAACTTCACTAGAAATTCTCAAAAAAAAAAAGAACTGTTTAAAGAAGCGAGAATTATTCTACAGAGATATAATTCACCTCACTTACAGACGTAGATAGTCGAGTAATTAAATTAAAAACATTTAAACGTAATCTTTTACAATATTGCAGTCGTAAAAGGAAGCCAAATAGTTAATTCCTGTAAAGAATTGTAAAAACCTATTTTTTAATTTTTCTATCAACGATAATATTTGTTCTTTTAGTGTATGTTTTCAATTTATTAATAGATTAACTTGCCTGTGTTTCTTTTATTACAAAAGCAGGTTAAAAGACGAACCCACTCCTGTAGGGCAGTTAGGACGTATAAAACCATTCCTAATTTTTGGTGTGACATTGTCCTAACAAGACACAGGTCAAGTAATACTACTAGATTACTTGAGTGACCCGGTGTAGGCTTTTTAGTGAAATAGTGAAAAGATAGAGCGGTCACACTTGACATCGAAAAATGGAATGACGGCAATCCGTCTGTGAACAACGTTTGTTTAAGGGAATGGTGTAATGTCACATTTATAATAAACCCTGATTTTTCGAAAATTGCAAAAGTTCAAACCTTATTCAGAGTCTTCCTACAACAAAAATATCAGAGATAGCGATTTTTGCCCTAAATGTAATCTTTATTTAAAGACAGATTTTGAAATAAGGTCTTATATAATTTTTCGAAAATTTGAGTGTTTTTTGCGTAATTATACGTGAAATATGGGCGAGAAAGTACGTGTTGTTTTAGCACTAGTTTTTTGCTTCAGTTCGTGATGTCTCTGTTAATAATCGAAGAAATCACTTGAATTTTTATTTGCCCAAAACTGTATGGTTTACATGACCACGTTTTAACTTAATTGATCAAGAATTGTACCTTTTAATTAATAATTAACGAACAATTGACCCGCGATCCCTTCAAAGTAATTTTTGAAATAATAACCACGTTCTATGTGGTTTTAGATAACTTAGTTTGCGAGGTAAGTCGAATAAACGAAGCTTTAAAGAAAATCAGTGGAAAGTTCTTCATAATTTTAGAATTTTGAAATTTGAATGTAAGGAATGTACAAGAAAAATAAAACATGTTGCGAGGCTTTTGTGATATGGGTTTAGAAGGCACATTGAGAAATGAGATGTTACACTTCCATGCACATGGCGCTTAGAAAAATATTGAAAATTTTTCTCCAATGGAATTGATGAAGTTTTTCCGTAAAAATGTCTTGTCATGTTGTATTCCAACTGCATATCGGATGTTTGTCTGCATACCAATAAGCAATTGCATCGCTGAAAGATGTTATTCATGTTTGAAAGTGTGAAAAACTACCCCATATCCGAAATGACCGAATATCGATTAAATGCGCTTGCGATGTTGGCAATAGAATGCGAAATTTTAAAATCAATATACTGAGATGATCTAATCCACCAATTCGGAGACCAATCAGCAGGACGCAAGAGATTTCAGTTTATTTTGTGTAATGTTATTCATTTTATTATAAAAAACTTATATTTTTATTAATTGAATAAATGCTATGAAAATTCGCATTAGCAATTTTTAAAAATTTGGCAGTTTTCTTTCGTATTATTTCAAGATCTAGTTTTAAAGAACATATTTCATAAAAGAAAAATCTTTATTATCAATATTTTAGTTTTACAACGTTAATTCTTTTGTTTGCATTTTCGAATACGCAGAGTTCACTAAATTTGGGAACTGTGCAATTTTTAAGCGTCATTTGCTCTATCCGAGGAAAACATTCAAAGAAAAAATTTGGAGCGTTTTTTGAGAAAAAAATAATAAATTGCCTTTACTCCAAGCAAAAACAATGCGTTTATTTTGCAAAATAATTGTAAATATCCTTATTTAAAGATAAAAATGTTTAGAACAGAATTCATTAATGAAACTAGTGGCGCTAAAACAACACGCAAAACTACGCGAAAAGTACTAAAATTTTTGAAAAACTGTACATGACCTTATTTCAAAATCTACCGTTAAGGAACAGATTTCATTAAAGGAAAAATTAAAATTTCAGTTACAAATTCAAGGGGCCGCGACATCAGCCAGATCTATTGGGGAATATCAATTGTGAAGAAAATCAGCTGAACGGTTTAGCTGCTAGAGTTGTTCACAGATGGACAGAAGGATGGACAGGCAGACGTTTTTTCGTCATTTGATTTTTCGGTATCCAAGATTCACAAAACATGTATTCTGGCCACATCACGTGTTTTTTTTTCTAAATTTAGCAAGTGGATTTATCGTTACCAGGGCCCTATAGTAAGAGTTTTCCGTGCAGCAGTACATAACTTTCTCTAAGTTATAATACGTTTCATGATCATCATCATAAAGTGGTAAATGAGATATTATTATTTCAAATCATTGAATGAAAATTGAAATATATGAAATATCTCTCTTAATTAGAGATATTTTCGACCAGATAGTATTAAAGTAGATTAATTTACACATGTGTGAACTTAATAAACAGGTGGTCGCCATACGCTTTGCGGAAGAGGAATATGTTCCCCTTGGGGATTAAAGACGGAAAGAAATGTGTCAATTCTCATCCGTCGTCTTTGGAGCTGGAACACATGTAACATATGCTAACCAACAGACCAACTGGTACAGACGTTTCAGATATAATAGAGGCATGAGGTTCAGAAATTGTTTCTGAGGTAATTCTGAAGAATGTGCACATTGTAGAAAGAAAAATTCATTAATGACTCAGAAATTCTAAAGTCTTCTACTCTTGTCACAAATTACAGAAATTAATCGAAAATAATTATTCGTATTTGTTCTAGATTTCGTTTTCTGACTATATTCTCGGGTGCTATTGTACTCGTCATCGCAATTGAAAAGTTTTCGGAATTTGATTCTCATTGAGGTACATGGCTGCTACCTATTTCTATTTATTGATTACATAATTTTGTATTTACCTTCAAAAATCAATAAAAACTCTATGTGACGTATGTAGAGGCGTGGTACAATTTGAGCATGCTTTCTTGAGTATCGAAATTCCTACCCTCTCTCTTTTCAAACTCGATGCCCAAAGAGTTTGAAACGGGTATTTTGATTTTGGGTTGTATTTTACATAAAGTTTCAACAACATTTTTAAACGTTTCTCAAGAATGGCTCAAAATTTTTTATTAAAATTTTCCCTCGAATAGATTCGCAACGCTTAAAAATAGCGCAAATTATATTTTCGTAGCAATGTCTGAATTTTCGAAAATTGCAACTGTTCAAATTTTTCGGCATTTTCCTTCAACAACAATATTGAAGCTCGAGATTTGTTTTCCTTCAAGGAATCGGTTTTCACAGATATAATCAAATAAGGTCATACACAATCTTTCGATATTATGAGTTTTCGGGTAACGCGTGAAATATACCAATTTTTAAACAATTATTTTTTTAAACGCATCTATCAATTTTCTTTAATTTCTACCTCAAATTGAGCACTAGACACTTAAAAAACTGCGCTAGTGCCATTTTTCGAAAATTGCAAACGTAAAAAATTGATGATAGAGATTTTTACTTTCTCGCTACCACATACGTAGTAGAGAGAAAGTAATGGAATACTGCGCGAAAAAACTGCTTAGTGTGTGTAAGGGGTGAGGATAGGATAAGAAAGAGGAAATAAAGATTGCGCGCTGTCTGCGGCCCGTTTGTTAGGGAACTGCTCCTGCCTGGTACTGATAGGAGAAACCGCGTAAACCGATCACAGCCGCCAGCCGCTAGAAATCTCCTCCAGACAGCGGCTGAACTCGATCTAGCTATTAAGCTAGAGTCGAAAACCCTGCCACCGTCGGGAGTCGAACCTAGGACCTCTCGCGTAGAGGCACTGCAGTGGCATCAGTTGATGTCCTGAGCCACATCTCCCGGTCATACTGTTTCAGATGTGATGAAAGTTTTAATGTAAATAATTGCATTATTTGGAAAACATTTCGTAAAATTTCAAAAAAATTGTTTGCTTGGGGAGGCATGCCCCATGACCCTCTCCTCCTGGATCCGCCACTAGGCAGTCACATGATTTCTCCGTTTTTATGTTGCCAGGGCACAGCCTCGAAGCGGTCATTATCGAGTGGAAGCCAAGGTGTACGCGCGAGGGTCGTGGGAGCCTAGCAAGGAGATGCGCACTATCTATGTTCCCGGTAGGAGCGAATTCGTCGCACCGGTGGAAGGTTTTCGAGCTGTAAAAATTATATATAATAACTAAATGAACTGTGTAACTAAGTATATGATATCAATTATTGCCCACGACGTAACGTGACCAATAATTCGTATGAGTTTGCTTTTTAAATTCACTAGCAATTCTTTATTTTAATCAGCATTATTTAGTTTCAAGTGGTATGGTTCAGCACAGCGACGGGCAGTGACCTGAACGTGCTAAAATTTAGTTACTACTTTATTGTTAAAATAAGACAATAAAATCACATAAATTTAATGGTAATTGTAATGTTGTTCATTAATACTGTTAATAAAATATGGAATAAGAACTAGCAAATTCGTTATAGGTTCCAAGTTAATTGGAAATTGTATGAAGTAACGGATTATTTTATTCCGACTTAGAAAACTTAGAATTAAAAATGTTATGTTTTTATAACATTTTTAGCTACAGTTTTTCGCTTATCCCAATTTTCGTACCCCCTCTCTCAGAGCACAGAGAAAAGATGTAACTCTTTCCTCTATGCTCAGGGTTCTGTGTGATCGTCCGATTTATCTGTTCCTAGAGTCAGCATTTGCTTCGTTTCACAAAATTAAATGAATATTATTTTTCACTTTCACTGTTACTTTGTAGTTGCATACAAAATACCGTCAAATTGTAAGGTCGTATTTAAGTACTTTGCAGATTTGATATCGAATTCTATCCAGAGAATATGTCGTTGGTCTATATTCAGTTGAAATTTTATATTTTTTTACGTTCTCTGCATTAATTAAATTTACATATTTTCCTCTATTACTGTGTGCAGTTACTTAAAACAGAATCGAGGTGTGTAGATGGTTTTAATGAATTTAAAGATCTAATAAGGAATTTTGTCAAAGAATACGTCGTTCGAGTCGATGGCCATACTATATATTAGGTCGCTTAGAAAAGGAATTATCTTCTGTAAATTGTTTAAAATTGTGCTTAATTAACTCCAGAAAACCTTGTTGCTCACAATATCTTGCGATTCGATGTAACGTTTACCGTGTATTCATTTCAAGTGTGAAAAAATAAGAGATCATATTACATTTGCTGTGAAAATGGAAAGGCATGTCTGCCCCACAGTAATATGCCCGTAAGTATTGCATCTCTTGACAGTGGAACAAATGATACATTCAAAAACTTTTCAAATACATTCAAATCAAATTACATTCAAAAATCAGAATATTTAAAATGAATGAATTTTAGTTTTGCCCTTCCTCAAATTTACACTCTATCTGACGTAGGGTGATCACAGGAACAACAAACAAAAAAAAATTATATCGTAATTTTAGTTTTAAAATAGGCACGTTGTTTGAATGTTTACAAGACAGAACACCTTACGAAAAATAATTCGCAAGTCCCAGTCGCTTCAGAAAGATTGGTCCGGAATTGCGACAAAGGCAAAGGCAATGACAAGGGCAATACTACGTCTCGCCTTTCATTGTGGTTTTGCGCGATACTTCTCTTGAGACGAAGAGAGCAGAAGCATGCGTAGTGTGAGAAAGCAGGACGCCAACAACCACGGGTTTAGCTGCTGTCAGACGCATCCTGATTATAAGCACATTGTTCATCACCCATTTCTCAATATCCTTGCAGAGAAAACGGCGGTGACTTTTCGTGTCATTTCCCTTGTCTTGTCATACACAGTAGTCCGCATCTTCTTCATAATGCACCTAGGCATTTGGAATAGCAGGGTTTAAGAAATATCTGAATATTCTTAAGATAATATTCATAATGTAATTGCCTTTATAGGAAGAACACTGCTGTCTACCCTTCCTAACGTCACAAATTTCCCACGGGTCAGGCGGAGGTAAGCTAAAACCGTTAGTTGTCTTTGTTGTTCGAATACTTTTTGCGCTCCCAGATTTCCCATTTCAGGAAGTTTCAACAGTTCTGTCTGCTTTGGACATGTATTTTTTGCTGTTTTTTTATCAACTTTTCTGTACACTTAGGTTAATACTATGATGAAAATATGTATTGATTAAAATTTAATTATTGCATAATAGTTACAATAACTGTTAAAATGCACTGGTGTATGAGTACTTTTTAATTCTCTGAATAATGCTATTGAAACAAACAGTATAACATTTATTTTTGCAAATCTTTTCACTTTCACTCGTGATTGGAAAAGAGAAAATTAAATATTTCTGGGAAAGCAATACATAACACAAGGGATTAGAACATTGAGTAAAAACAAACAAACCATTTTCTTTACTAAATATAACTAGACCCAGGGAACGTCATGCACTAAAAAAGTTTAAAATGTGCATGTAACCATGCACTTAAAATTTGCAATATATGCACTTAAAACGGCCATTAAATGCGGTTAAAATTGTGAATATGCCTTATACAAAAATATAGTTAGCAACAGAGAACATTTATATAATATTCATTTTAAACTGTAGTAAAAGATGTGTAACATAAAAATATATTTTTAAACGTAATAAACAAAAAATATTAATCCCGAGAACTAATATCATTGTTGCACGATGCCGCAATAGTCCGCCTAGTTTATTGAGTTTATGAGTACGAATAAAGTAACAGGGAATAAATCTAACCAAGCAAAAACAATCTTATCAAAATATTATCAGAAATATGTTTGTGTATAGCACTGACGTGGCTAAATTTACTTTTCTTTTGAAAGACAATTACACAAAATATCTGACTTCAAAACACTTCTGCCCAAATATCTGCAATATATGCATTTAAATAAGCCACATAAATAAAACATATGCAGTTTAAGATAAATCTCAGAAATGTGCAATTATGCAAAATAAAAATGGGCTACTTTTGTTTTATTTTTGGTGATGTGTAAAGTTTTGGTTGGTGATGGGTACTTTTTTGATATGCACAATCAGTAAAAATATGTAATGCCATGAACTTACGCAGTCTAATCATAATGTATCACTAGATTTTCCTGTCTGATTTCGAAAATTTGAAGCTTTATAAGGGATGTAAGCACAGGCAAAAATAATGTTAATCATCACTCTAATAAAATAACCAAAACAATGTGGAATATCGAAAAGAAAAGACCACATCTTCTGGAAACTTTGTACAGAGATTTTGATACATAATGACAGAAAGGTCCAGTAAATGCTGCAAATCTATTCATTTCACTTTCCGAGAATTTTGGTTGATCACACGTAGACACTAAAAAAATAAATTTCAACATATTTTTTTCAAAAAAAATGTTCGACGCAATGTTTCTTTCCCAAACTTCGTCCAGTGAAATCTTCAGAACAGTAAATAAAAAAATATTAGACTGGTTTAGATGAATTTCCAGATTGTTTATAGAACAATTTTGCACCCGCCCACACCAGTTAACGCACACTTTTAATGGTTCTTTATGCACAGGAAGATCCCCACACGTTTCCGAAGCAGAAATAGCAAATACTTCCTCGCATTATTTCTAACTGCTCTGCTAAATTATACTACTATATGAACCTGCAAAAGTGTTTTCAACCAACAAAATTCTTTTCCGCCCTGAGACTCCAACTTGAGTCCACCGAGTTAACTCGCCGTGAGCCTCACCGCTATCCCAAACAGCTGCCCTGACGTACAATCTTCTTGTCGACACCCAATAATTTAATTGCCTTTCCCATTATTTGCATGAAGTAATTTTCAAAAATTCAGAGTGATAAGCGAAAATGCGATCTGCGCCATTCCTTTGGACGTCTCTTATTTTTTTTAAAAATTGAAGAAAAAAAATTTAGTTGTTTTTGAGAAACTTCTTTTAATTGCATTAATTTCAAGCATAAATTACGTGAAAACTACTAGTTTCTTCAAAAACATTGTACATTACCTTTCATAAAGAGCTGATCTTTTAGAAGAGATTTTGTTCAACGCAAAAATCTCATCTGAATTTTATTATGTTAAAATTTTGAAATTTTCGAAAATACAGTTTGGGGAAAATTAAGCTAGTACTAAAATTTTTAACCGTCTTTTGATACATACGAGGAGAACATTTAAAGAAAAACGATGGGAGTAAAAGGAAGGAAATGTTTAAAAAATTAAAATTGCCTACATTTCACGCAAAATTACGCGAAATCTGCAACATGATCTTATTTCAAGATCTCTATTTAAAGAACACATTTCATTAAAGAAAATCTAACTTCAGTCTTGAAGTTTTAGGAAGAGGCTGAAAACGATTTGAACTTTTGCAATTTTTTTAAACAGGGATTTAACGAAAACTGGGTCCTGCACCATTCTCTTAATGGGGGAGATACACCTTTGCCTATTTTATTTTCAAGAAATTCAACATTTTTTTATCTTGGAATCTATAAATTTTCATGAAACAATATGTTTTGTGTTTAATGTTGATTGATTGTTCATTGTAATGCACGATTGTTTATTTAAAAAATATTGAAAGAATTATAGAAAAAATGTTAAACATTATATTGTACACTTTGCCGCTGGAAAGCGTTAATCTGATAACTTTCTTCAATTGTTGAATTACAACTTTACTTTTATATTTTATTGTTAATTCTGGGATCAACAACCTTTACTAGAATTTTTAACTTCTGTAAAGAGAAAATATTTATTTCCATTTACAATTCTTTTGCTAAAAATCTTATATAATATTTTTTTAAACAAATTAATGATGCCAGAGCAAAGTTTTTATTAAATATTGTTTGTATAATTGAGGTGCATTGGTGTGCAAAATTTCATTTATGTACTTAATTATTGCTTGAGTTACCAGGAAAACTATTTCAAAAAATCAAACACGAGAAATGAAGTTTAAAGTTAAACCTGTGTTAAAGTTGAAAACTTGTATATTGCAGCCTACACTTACCAATTTATTTACACATATATTTACAGTTAATCCACACACAACTACGACACTTTTCTAATTCTTTAAATAAAATATTTATATTAAATCTAATATAAACATCGGTGCCGGAACTGAAATCTGTATCATTTTTTTTAATGAAGCAAAACTTTGCCATGAGCCACGAGCGAGCCAAAGTTGCTAGCCTTTCTCCACTGAGGCCCGGGTTCGGTTCCCGTCGAATCTCATGTGAAATTTGTTCTAATAAAACGAGTTTGGCTGCTTCACAAGGGTTAGCCCTACCCCTGTGAAGTGTCCTAAACTCTCCCCCTTTCCTGATTCCTTCCCATTTCTGGCCGTTGGGTAGTGACGCAGGAGCGCGTAGTAGGAGGCGCGTACGCGGACATTCTACCTGGCGGTCCTCTTGACAATCGACAGACGAGACGAGATATACGCTACGTTAATGGAGGATTACTCCGCCGTCAACGCACGACAAAGGGCGAAGAGACGCATCAAAATTAAAAAAAAAACACATGAGAAAATGGTACTATTCGCCTTGCTACGGGAAACAGAAAAAAATATCAGCATCGTCATATAAAAAATAAAAATCACATTCTGTTCATTAGGTAAATAAAATTCTAAAGTTTCAAATTTTCAGTTTTTAACATAAAATATTTAGATAAAAGATGTGCAACAATCAAGTAAAAAGGGATTTTAGAGTATGATTTGTGATGTGAGATATCACCCACATATCCCGCAAATAACTATTCGTGATCAGAAATTCATACACAGTTTTGTACATAAGTAATTTTATTTAACTACTTTGTATACAATTCAAATTGACAAAAATATTATATTATTTTATAAAATAGATTTGTTTCTGTATTTACAATATTTTAATTTCGCATTTTACATAACGTTACACTATTTCTGTTCCTGTAACGAGAGCAAGCAAGACATAGTTTTTCTATTTTTTGTGGATTTCTGGGCATGGTCATTTTACTCCATGACAAAGTTCTAAATAAATTTGGTGTCAAAATATGAAAATTCTGCAGAAATAAAATTGTGTTTTACCTTGTATATTTACCTCCTTATCCACAAACAAAGGCCAACTTACTTTTGGACTTGTCCACTAAATTAAAAACACAATCAGAAACAACGTAAAACTAACTGATGACATCATTAATATTTGCGTAGACAAAACACCAATACAAAGAAATTTACAGTCAACAGTCAAAAGACAACTCTCGCAATAAAAGTGCAATTATAAAATCAATAAATAGTTAATTCAAGAATAACAATTAACCAATGTTCATAAGCAATGGCGCATCCAATAGGGGCAACATGAGGCTTAATCCCCCTCCCCCCCAGAAGCTGTTCTTTCATTACTGTACTTAGCTCTGCTTTCATACTATAGAAAATTAGTATGATTCATACTATGAACATCATCATTGAATATCTCGATTTAATAAGTTATAAATATGTACAAAATAAAACACAAAAATAATTCAGCATACATGAAAAATTCTTTATAAGAATACATCATGTCAGTAGTGCATTATTGCTGTAGCTTTCCATAGATAAATCTTGGATGCGCCACTGTTCATAACACTAAGAACATTTGCAATAGATATTAAAAATTTAATAAATCTTTGTCTGTCGGTCTGTCTCTGTCTATCTCTCTCTTTCTATCTCTTTCTCTCTGTATCTCTCTCTTTCTCTTCATGTTCTTCAACTGCGATCGAACGTGCGGCAAAATACCTAATTTTATCATAAACATAATAAATAATCTATTTTTTAATACTTATTGAGATATTTCAAGGAATTAAATTAGCACAGAACTAAATCGTCATCAAATTGTTTTGCAAAACATTGAAAAATGTCATAGAATAAACAAATTCCAGAATTCATTACACAATTCTTGAAGTTACGAAGTTCAATGCGAGTTTAGCGTTGTATATCGCCATCAGATTTTTCGTCTAGTTTCTCTTGATCAATTGAGCAAATGTTGAGATGGTCCCTTGTTTTGCTTCTGGACATAAAAGTAGAGGGGGAAGATAATTTGTTAGCAATCTGTAGTCATCATCATATCTGTAGTCCGTTTACCGATGCAAATAAATTTTCTGTTACTCGGGAGGGAAAAGTTCATTTTCGAATGTTTCGAATACCGTTTCGTTGGATTTTTTGTTTATTCTTCAACTATGTGTACTAAAACGGTGGGGAAGATATCCTGGAGCTCAAGAAAACGTGCGCAGAATAAACGTCTCGCCCATAGCTCTCATACAGTTTTACTGTTGTTTGACGATAATAAATAAAGTCAATAATAATTACTTTGGTTTTGACAGTGACGATTTTCATGACTTTAAATGCGATAAACACAATAATAATAATATAGCACTTAAACAACCCATGTGCGCATTTTCCAATAACATCTTTTTATCTTGCCATGACAAAACTTTAGCTGCAAATTTATTAGATAACAGTTTAGAAACAAGACGTCTCAAAAAATTGAAGCTTCTAGTTTTGCCTCACATATTTTGAAGTGTAGTTATCAGTGGCGTTTTCTTTGGGCGTACAAGTCGTGTGTAAACGCCCAAGGAAATAAAAAAAATCATTTTTCCTTTGAATTTATTTATATTTTTCATTTATTCGGTCTTCGTGCGATCGGGTATATAGATCGGCATCAGCGCGTCCACACAACGCCGGCAGTTTGCGAGCCAGCTCAGGCCGTTGGCGATTACCTCCAACGTCTTCAGGACGGATCGGCAGGCGGCAGCGCACGCGCGCGACGTCCCCCTCTCAAGAATACAGCGTGCGAAGGCGTTGGATCTCCATTCAACGGCTTGCTAGTGCACGAGCGTCCGTGATTGTGATATTCTCCGCTGTGCGTTGCAGCCTTTAGCGATACTCATGAAATGAGTGTTTTTTTGGCAAGGGTAGTGAAAAAATGGAATAATAATTTTAAATAATTGCACTCCTTATCTTTCGTATGAAGAAAAGAAGGAAGTAATTGATAATTGGCGACCATGTCCTAACATGATATTTCAGAATTTAATTTTTAAAACGAGACCCAAAGATTGGGAAAAGCGTCGAGCATGTGTTTTAAATTACTTTAAAATGTTATTCCAAACTTTGCAACAGAAAATACATCTTCATTGTTATTTTGCAATTATCTTTCCCTCATTCTTCGAATATTATAATTTAAAATAAATCAGAATTTTGTTTATATAATTTAATTTTATTCTAAATGTGTAAGTGAAAAGAGTACTGGGGGTTAACACTTTCCTTTACTGCCAACGCCCTAAGTCCAGAGTGAGGAGATGCCTCTGGTAGTTATACATGTATCAAGTGGAGAAATAACAATGAATAACTTCTTCAATCAATGTTAATTATGTAGTCAGCAAATTTATTTATTGTTCTCATGTATGAACAGACTGTAAATAAACGTTTAATAAAAGAAAGTATCGGCTTCTTTTCTTAGCTTCGATAAGAACTGAATTGGTGTCGTGAACGACTTAGTTAAGAAAATTGACTCTCCAAATTGTGCGAGGCCAAACGGTACGAGAAAATGTGAGAGCTTTGTACTTGTTTGATATCTATTAAAATGATTAGAATCGTTACACATTAAATGTGTTAATTGAATTGGCAAAGATACGAGTAGCAACGGAGCTCGTCTGTCTTATAACAACACTTTCCTATCGTCAGAGCATAGTGATAATACGTATTTATTAAAGCACTTGTGCTCATATGAATTCTTAAAAGGCATATCTTCTATTTTAAAGCTCACTAAGCATGTGAATGAATGTTCCAGTCCACCATTAGCGCTTTGTCGTAGATAAAAAAGAAAACAAGATAAAACAAGGGTTTATTGAAAGACATTTTCTAATGGAAATACGACGTATATGTAGGATCTACATAGGATGGGGGACCGAAAGATTTATTAACTTTTACAGATTTATTCGAATTGAAAGAAGGCCACACCGGTTCGAGAGAAATATCATCAGATGCACTCCATACTCCACTTTCAGTCAAAGGAATTTTGTCTACACTCTGAGCAAAACGTACAACTTTTCGATTGTTTTTCCCTTGCATGTCTCTGGCAAATGATGAGTCTTCTTTCACTTGCATATTGAATAATTTTTCACCACTATCATTGCAGTGATCACTCAAATGCATATCATGCTCAGCGATATTCTCATGCCCAAATCTAAGAGGTTGTTTAGGAACTGCTTTGGTGCCGAATTTGCTCTGTTTCGTGGCGGTCACCGTGTCAACAGACGTGGCAGTTATAATTGCGACATCGCAGAATTCGCATACAAAATTGGGTTGTGATGACCAATCTTTACTTGCACCGATTTTTGTAAGATGATTACCATCTACCACTAATCGCAAGTGCAAACCCTCCGCAGTGGCAAACAACACAGGCGTTCGATAGTTAGCAATCCGCACGTATTTATTTTGATGCTTTTTCGATTTATTTGCTTGTACTCTATTCGATGCTTCCTTCAGTTGCTGACTCTTTTTCTGTAACATGGACGAAATGGATCTTGTTTCTTCCAAGTTTGTAACACTGTTGCTTCGACAACAGCAACAACAACAGAACAAATACTGGCATTTCTTGCGCAGTTCTCTGTGCATGAGGAATACAACTGTCGGGGCCAAAACGGTGAATTCGTATCTGCACCAAATGAAAATTTCATCGAACACACCTGTTGCGACCGGCGTCAGTTGAGGAGGGATGGGGGAGTTGTTGGGGTCGGACGCGTTGCCCATCCATCGCAGCCTCGCGGGCGGCGCGGTCGTTTTCAAGGGCGCAATGTGCACGCTGAGCATCTGCGGCACGATGAGGAAGAGGTAGAGCGCGAGCAAGGCGGCCACCATGACGTAGAAGGCGGCGTCGTCGAGGGCGAGGGCGAGGGCGGCGCAGGCGGGCGGGTCGCGCGCCGTCCGCCCGGCCCAGAGGAGCGCGCCGGCGGCGGCGCCCTGGCTGCGCTGCAGGGCGGCCTCCTCGAGGCGGCGGCGGCGGCGGCAAGCGGCGCCCAGGCGCAGCAGCCCCGCCCCCACGGCCGCCGCCGTCGCCAGCCAGGGCAGCAGCGCCGCCAGCGCCAGCAGCGCGCCCGGGTACGCCGCCCCGCCCAGCGGCCCCGCCGCGCCGTCGCTGCGCACCACGCCGCACGAGTACCTGCACAGGCAAACGGAAGAATCCGAGCTCCCTTTGTCCACATTGACCGGGAATCGAACACACGCTTCTGCTCTCTCCCGCTCCGCACGGTTCCACACCACCCTCTCCCCGCCGTCTTCGCCCTCCCTGTCAATCAGCATTCGCCTGACCCCGCTGCACCGCACTCAGCACGTCCCGCCGCAGCGCAGCAAGCCAAATCACCTGCATGCATTGCGGGCTCTCAAAAATTGAACGCGTATGAAGAGATTGCAGAACGAGGTGGAGCGAAACTAATTTTCAATATTCACCTTGAATGACTAGAAATCTAATTGCTCTATCTAAATGAATCAAAATGCATTTAGTACTAAATTGTGTCAGCTTGCAGAAATTCACTCTCCGCTGAGTCTATTTCTTCACTTTTTCATTGTATTCGCGAAAAACCAACACACTTTAATTCTGCTTTACGGGGCAGGAGAGGGTGACGATGTTTTCTTAATAGCATATATATATATATATATATATATATATATATGAGACTGGTTTTTGCCAAATTTGCGTGAGATATAGGCGCTTTTTAAACAATTACTTCCTCACAAATGGCTCCAATTTTTTCTTTAAAATATTACTTTAATAGCTGCAAAGGTCGCTAAAAATGGCTAATTGTCTTTATTTTCGAACTCGCGAAAAATGACATTGCAAAACTAAAATCCTATTGATAGATACTTTTTCCTTAATTGAATGTGTTATAAAAAGATAGATTTTTAAACAAGTTCATATACAAATGTTTTAAAATAGGAGTAATTTTCGCGTTTTTTGCTCGATGTAAAGGCAATTGAAAAAAGTCTCAAAAATTACTGAAATGTTTTTTTAATTTTTTGCTCGAAAAGATCGAAGTACATTTATAAAAATAGCGCCGGTCACATTTTCATTGACCTTTCTCAATTTTCGAAAAGGGCAAATTTAGAAATAATGCGAGAAAGTATGTGCTGTTGAAGCACCACGAGTTTTCTTAACGAAGTCTGTTTCCGAAAACTAGATATTGAAATAATATCAATGAAAATTTCTGATTTTTTCATATTGCAAATGTAAATGTTCAAGAGGAGAGAGGTGAAGATAGAGTTAAGCTATGAGGGTGAAGGTGGAGGGATAACGAGAATACTGTGCTAAACCTAACGTGAGTTCCAACCGCAGCATGAAAAAATAAAGCTGATTGAAAACGTTTTGCAGGTTTCAGTAGTGTTATGTATTGCCTAGGCGCACGGTGGTGCATTTTCCCGAAATCCTGGCCAAAACCTCAAAAATGAAATCGCGTTTACTGAACTTTTGCAAATACTATGACACACTGTATACTTGGGGGCATCTGTTTCTGCCCACTTCGTGTCTCTGGGTCAATTCCCCTGGCACCAGTATTCACCCGAACTTACCCTTCGCGGCGTTCGGTAGACCTGCAGTGCGAGAGTAACACAGAGAGACCGTCTTTATTTGTAAGTGGTGGCCATACAAAGTTGTGCAGAGAAAACTGGCAGTATGGATTCTCTTCCTAAAGGTTTGTAGAGTATTTTCATGTTAGTTTTATAATGCATTAATGCATAATACCGACGTGGGATGAAATATTAAAATGCATGAAATTAATACAATAATTTTAATTACTCATAAGTTCACGTAGGCGGAAAGTTACCAATTTCGCGGAATTCCGCGATGTTTCTAATTTCATTTACTAGCTGAATCTATCCTCTTTCGAATCCAGTTATAAAATCGTGCCCCAACTTGCCCCATTAGTAAATACAAAGAATTAACTTTTCGTGAAGCACGCGTGATCGCCGAATATGACTCGTCGAGATCCGTCCTGAGAACGGGAACTGCTTTTACAATGCTGCTTCTAGCGGAAAATTTTGATCCCTTTTACTGAAATAACAAATTTACTCAATATTATAAACAAAAACATTAATATTTTTAATTTTTGTAACTATTCACTAATATTACATGAACATAATATTTATGTACATTACATCTTCTGGACTGGATTACGCACATTTTATTTCATTAAAATTGTACATAAAGTAATATTTACATAATATGTATCATCAAAACTCGTCTTAAGGAAGGGTGTGCGTTCGATGAAAGGTCAAGTACGTACGTGATATCAAAGAAACTCATCATACCACTTTTAAAAAATAAATCAAAAATACAATTAATCGTAAAGTAATATTTGTTTACTTACCTCCTAAGTTACATACCAACAATTATTCATATTAGATTGTTATTGTCATAAAATTCGTATTATATTATTTTTATGAAATAATACTGCAACTACAATTTGAATATGGTCAAAAAACGTATTCAAATGCAATTCAAAGAAAACTGGTCTGGATGTAGAGCATTCTAAACAACTTCTTTTTTAGTACGCACTGGATACTGCCAAGAAATATGGTTCCAAATATTCATGGTAATAATGCATAGAATCTATTCACAAAGATATAAGACGGTATGGAGAAGGATTCTCGCGAACATGTTCAAGACTGCACCCAATCCAGAAGATGTTTAATCGCTTGTTGAGATCTTCTGTTCCTTTCATTTCCAGCTTAAGGGATGTTCCCTAAAGAAAGTTAAAATTCTTGAACAAATATGCTCTGTCTCATTTTCCTGAGCCAAATATCACCATAGGGAGAAATGTACCCTAGTGAAAACTGTGACCTTCCTTTCCGGTTCTTCGGACACTGTATATGAATTTTCTCTGGCAGAGGGCATGAAATGGCATTAATACCATGCTTGTTTATGCCAAATGTTATCAATTAATATGTAAGTAATCCCTACGGTTTTCTAAAATCAATTTTGTGAATTGATAAAATTTAACCAAGTTTATATAGAAAAATGTATATTTATATTTCACAGATTTAAGCAGTGCATTATTCTGGTATAATGTTACCAGCTCCCTTACATTATAAAGATAATTCAAAATAAATTTGGTCGTCGTAGAAAACATACTATAGCTCTCAGAGGTTTTGGCCAGGAAATCGCCAAAATGTACCACTGTGAGGCGTTACAAATAGTAATGTGAGAATCTATGTGCTGTTGCACACTACTTATTCTTGTTTTTTCGCGAAACTTTGTATTTCTTTGCTCACTGCTTCCACTCGCCGATCCTAATGGAGATCTTTATTTCTTACACACCAACGTGCCTCAACAATATTTCTTTGCACTTGGTTTTGAGTATCTACATTGCTCTGACTGGTGCGACTCCGAACTTGTGTGGCATTTGCCCATATTGATTGTAATACTTTACTCCGATGTTGATAAAATTTTGAAATTAATTGGAACACTTGGCCTTCAAAACAAGAAGAACACTAGATATAACCTTATTGATATACAAAATCATATATCTGTGTTCGAAGAACAGATTTTATTAACGAAAAAATCTCTTTTTAATATTGTAATTGTAGGAAGGCGCCGAAAAAAATTTGAACTTTTGCAAATTACGAAATTTGAGAGTGCAACGAAAATGTGACCTGCACCACTTTTTAAACGCCCTTTGCTCAACCTGAAGAAAATACTTAAATACTTAAGAAATCTTCAGTCACTTTTCAGAAAATTTTGAAAGGCTTAAGTTAAGTCTTCATGTAAAATATCCCACCAAATCAAAATATCCGGCCATCCAATCAAAAAAACCAACAACTTGCAGGTCCTCGAGTTCGAACAGATCGATGAGAGAATTTCAAATATGAAGAAAATCGTCTAAACGGTTGCGTTGATCGCAGACAAACAAAACGGACGGTCGCACAGACGTTTTGTCGTAAACCAATTTTTCGATATCGAGGACCCGCAAAACGTGGAATCTGAGTATACGTGTTAGCCCAGCGGTTCCCAACGGGATCGGTATCGACTCCCTGGACGTCGATGAAATTTTGAAGGGAGTCAATGATATTCAAGGGTTCGTTTGGGAATCTATGGCTGCATGAACAGGCTATTGAAAGATATAACCAAGATCTCACTGAGTAAAAAATATTAAATGAGCTTGATAAAATGAGCTTGATTGTTTGCTGATATAATGTAACAAATATACAATAATAAATTACAAATTAGCTTCTCTTCTTCCGGATCCGTCATTCATCCTTAGAATCAGGGGCGTAGCTAGGCTGGTGCAACCGGTGCAAAGCACCGGTCGGTCCCCCGAAGTGGGGGGGCCTTAACAAGGACCCCTACGGATGGATATTGACCAAGAATAAAGCAAATCGCACTTCATACTTATTTTTTCCATTGCACCAGCCATATTATTACACCTACTATTATTGTATTATTGCTCTCAAACTACTAATTTCACATTTATTGTAGATAGGGGCCCCATTTCAACTTTCTGCACCAGGGTAGCAGAGAAACTAGCTTCGCTACTGCTTAGGAAGTTTAGAAACTCTACAAATTATAACTATAAATTCACAACGCTACTCTATCACGAAAGAAGATATTCCCTTCAATATGCACGGGAGAAATAGGCCAGTTAAAGAGACGCTCAATAGTTTGTAACCATTGCACAACAATGAAGATTAAAAACTCTACTATTCAGAAGCAGTAGAGCTACTACTCAGAAGCTAAGATTATTGAAAATCTGGATATTTACCAAAATACTGGTGCACGAAAGTTTTATCTTCACAATATTTTTGTGCATTTTTTTGTCTTATGATTATTAGACCACGGAAATATAGGCAAAAAAGGGATGATTTAGGCACTTATAATAGGTAACAAAATTACGAGATTAGGACTTTTAGCATTAAAAGTGACGTTTTAGGCACTTAAAATGGGTTAAAAATGACTAAATGAGGCAAAAAACATTAGATATAAAAATTTATGTTTCTGTCATTTAAAACTACTCACAAAAGTATTAAATTAGGCACTTTTTATTATGCAGGAAAGTAACGTATTTTTATGTTTATGAGAGAGACTACAAGCATATTATTTTACTCACTTTCATTATTAGAAGTATAGTATATAATCATTATTTTCTCCACATTTTCTACAGTAATTCTGTCTTTTATTTGTTAAAATAATTTTGAAACCTGAAAATGACCTTTTCACTGGAATTGATTTTTAAGAGTATAGCCGAATAAGGCGGTGAAAAGTGCCCCCAAACCAAATCGATAATCGCGATGCTCATATGAAAGTGAATAAAAAATGACTTAGATTCACAAAAAATCAGTCTCTTAGGGCAATCTTTTGAAGAGATACGAGAAACGTGTTATTCATGTTTTATTGTTTCTGAGCTTCTTTTGCATGTATCAGGTTGAAAAATATTGGAGAGACGGATAAAAATAGTTGAATTTTAAGGTATTTTGGTCAAACAATTCTGACGTCAAATTCATACAGAAAAAAATAAATAAGTTTGTGATGATTACATGGGCAGAGGCCACCCATCTCTTTCCATCCAAGATATTCCGATTGAGTTTAGTCGTACATAATCAATGTAACTCCTACAAGATTTTCAGTTCATATGTCGTGATTAAATATGTGTTTAAATATTGGTTAAAACGTTTTTTTCAATCCCATTTTGGCGCAATTTTCAAATTTTTAAACTGATAAAATTGGTTTTAATTTTTTCACTATCGTCCTCATCGTTTAAAAATCTGAAAAAATATATGTTATGGAATGTTATAAGATGCATTCTAGGAGAAAAAAACTGAGATAGTCCTCGTACTTTATCAGGTCGAAAATCAATTCCAATTTTTTCCTACACGAATTTGGCGTCAAAATTGATTGACAAAATTACTTTTAAATTCAACTATTTTTATATTCTACCGTCTCTGCAATTTTTTCATGCTGGTACATGCAATAGAAGCTGAGAAATAAATAAAACATGAAAAACATGTTTCTCGTATCTCTGCAAGAGATTGCCATACGAGGCCCTACATTTTTTTCTTTCATAAGAGCATCGCAATTATCGATTTGATTTGGAGGCACTTTTCACCGCCTTATTCGTCTATACCCTTAAGTCACATTTCTCATGTCCACTTTTTCTGGAACTTCTTCACTCCTCCCCCCAAAAAAGCTTGTACCACACGACCCATTTAACCACAAGGCCGTACTTTGAAAGCTTCACCTTTCCGACAGTAGATTTTGCCTGAGCAGAGTTTCTTTTCTCGCTTGGATTACGAAGACGATCCGCCGCGCCGGGGCGATAAGTCTTAATCTGTCAAGAGCGCAGCTGCACCAGGAATGGGTGCAATTGCCTAAGAAGTGCGTGCTGATCGGAGACGTGCGTGTAACATCCTTTTTACGTAGACTTGCAGAGCTCCTTGTGTTCGGTGTTATAGGTGCGAGATTTCGGTGCGTAGTCGATTGCGTATTCGATCAGATAAGATTTGCGTTTCGGGAAAGTATTTGTGTTTCCGTAAAACAAATTTCAAAAATTAGTAGCCTTATTAAAATATGATAATTCTTCAAAATTACTTATTTTAGGCAGTTATAAACAAAACTATATTAAAATAGGCATCAATCGCCCTTTTAGGATATTTTAGTCACTATTAGATGCTTTCAGAAAATCATTTTTTTCGTGATTCGTGAACATCTGCAATTATTTTCCACAACATCCTAAAGGAACTAAATAGGCATCTGTCCTAAAATACAAGGTCTAATGATTATGTACAATATAGAGAATAAAATCAGGGGGTCGATAGAGCCACAATTCTTATAAAACAGGGTGATTAACAAAAAAGGTTGGCAATCCCTGTGTTAGAAGAAGAAATGTGCTACGTATTTACCCACTTTGCCGATATCAGGGCCCCACAATACAAGTTTTTCTGATGAAAAATCGCAACTTTCCGTTGCAGCATTACAATACTTTCTCTCCACAACATGAAAATGTTCATTAAACAGTAACCTTCTCAAATTCGGAGAATTTGCATCATCAGTTTCAAGAATTTCTCAAATATTTGGATTCAGAGTATCCTGACGTCATATTTTATGCAGAAGTAAGATGGTTAATACGTGTCCAAATGTTCAAAAGTTTTTGATTTGAAACAAGGAATGCAATCATTATTCATAAGCAAGTCAAAAATTATCCCAAAATTTGAACACAAGGAGTGAGTTTGTGACTGAGTTTCTGGTTGATATAACTAGCCACCTATATCATGTCCACGAAGGAAATATCAACTTATCAACATATCTGAAGTAATTTTCGAATTTCAAATGAAACTAGGGATCTGGGAACAGATAAAGGCAAACATCTTCATTCACTTGCCTACATGGTTGTTGTAACCAGATATCGCTAAAGCAGAAGCAGATAAATACCGTGCGGATAAATACCTTTGATATCCGGTAAGAGTCTTCAATTCGAAAACCGATTTACAGATTTTAAAAAGCATCATGTACTTTTCGCTGCGTTTGCAACTTCATTCTCTGTAGATGTGAAATTATTGCCAGGAAGTTACGAAACATTCTGAAATGTGTTATGATGCTCAGTTAAAAGCGAAATCATGTTATCATGTTGGCTTATCATGTTGGTTTGGAAGATTTCTAAAAAACTTATGATGAGAAGAAATATCCTACATTTTACAGACATGCTCTGACGAAGATTGCGCTACTTGGAAACAGACCTATGAACAGCTTTGTAGTCGGATGAAGTATATAAAATCACTAGTGACGAGACAAATCAGTGATAGTAATTTGGAAAATTGTTTGAGTATAGCAACAGCGTCAGTTCATATCGACCTAGAGGTACTTAGTTCTGTGAAACAAAACCAGGCGTCTCACTAAAATTTATTATTTGTTTTTGAAATCTAACCCTAATCAAATATACACTGACGGAACAAAGTATTGCAATACTCCAATCACATTTTATTCCTCCGTAGAGATACTGCATATACAGACAGAAAAGTACACATGATTACATGGGCACAGACATGTGAGACTCGCACTCCAGCTACAGAGAGAACCATGGACCGGAAACTCCACATCCCGCCGCGGGCAGTACACGCCTTGATGCGGGCTGGCATCCCATCCTACAGGGGGCGAATAGTGTCCTGCGGTACACTGTTCCACGCCACCTGCACCGCCTCACGCAGAGCAGGCAGAGTTGTTGAGGGAGTCGCAGCATGAGTCAAGCGTTGGCCCATCATGTCCCACACATGCTCGATCAGGGACAAATTCGGCGAGCGTGACGGCCAGGGCAGTTTTTTAAAATTTTTTTTTTATTTTTTTTTTTTAATTTTTTTTATTTGTTGCGTCTACTTTGACGCAACGCGTCTCCAAGCCCCTTCGGGGGCGTTGAGCGCTTTGCGCTTCTCGGAGTAATCCTCCATTACGAACAGCGCTTTTTTTGAAGTAATCCTCCGTTAATATTGTGTCTGTCGCGTCTCGTCGCAGTCGGTTGTCAAGAGGACCGCCAGGTAGCATCTCCGCGTACGCGCCTCCCACGTCACTACCCAGCGGCCAGAATTAGGAAGGAATAAGGATAGGGGTAGGGTTTAGGACACTTCACAGGGGTTGTACTAGCCCTTGTGAAGCAGCCAAACTCGTTTTGTTGGAACAAATTTCACATGAGATTCGACGGGAATCGAACCCGGGTCTCAGTGGTGAAAGGCTAGCGACTTTGCAATGAGCCACGAGTTCAGCTTTTTATAGCTTTATATATATTTATATTACTTCTGCATAGAGATGTTTTCACAGGAGCCATTAGCACTTTACGAAGGGGCGTGACTGAACAGCTGTCGCGGCGGAGGGATACTTCTCTGAAAAAATGTGATGTTCACTTGTTTTCACGAACTGTCACTTTGGCTCGTCCTTAGGAAAATCGTTCTATACGCAGGAGTCAAGCAGGAAGCTTTACGTTATTTACTATGCTCACGAATAATATGAAACAGTTGAATAGTAGTAATATTGAAAACTTAAAACTTTGTAATGGAAGTAAGACTATATTTTTAAAAACACTTTGCAAAAGTTGCGATAGCTTAGTGGAATCGTTCCAGTTTTCTCTGTAACGTAACTGACCGGGAGGTCGTAGAGTTCGAGTACCGATGGTGGCGTATGTTCGAATGTAGTTACATATGTAGGTCAAAAGCATTTGGAGCCGTTTTGGAGAAAAGTTTGAAAATGCCCCCCCCAGGGGCTTCAAGTAAATTAATCCCAAAATTTAAAGAAAAAATTTCAAAATTTCAGGCTCTCGATTCGGGCCAGATAGTTAATGGAAAATTCATTTTGACAAACATTCTACGAATAGTTTACACACTAGTGTGCACAGACAGACAGATCAGAGGGCACACGGACAGACGGACGGACATTTTGAAATAAAAACACACTCTCTTGGTAACTTAAGACCCCAAAACGTGTATTTCCATTGAAGTGAAATCTCAACATCGATTTATTGTAATATTACATACATACCTATCTGCATATTACTTTTTTTACTCCGAATGTTTACGGGAAAGTAAAAATAAATAAATACTCTTTCACACACCACAGAGCAGGTTATACGCATAAAAGAACAATTACAGAAGCCGAATACCTGCCCGTCAGAATTCAGTTGTAATGTTATTACATGAACAGGGGGTCCCACCAACTATGGACCACCCCCATAACTTCTAAACGGTTCAGGATATCGAAATGAAGTTTTCGCTGAACAATGCGGAATCATGGGGCAAGTATCATGCCGTAGAGAAATTGTCTATAATATTTTTAGTTTTCGTGAAATTCAATCATCTTCGAATTTTTCAATCAAACTACATATTTTTCTCGCCAGCAATGGGTAGACCATGAAAAAAGGATTAAAATGATGTATGATATGCTAAAATTTTGATAGTAACTTGAGTATGAAATTATATTTTCTGACATGTGACTTTGAATTAAACGGGCAATCGTGTAACAGACCTGGCAACTCCCGCCTTCGCGGCGTCAAGACTGTTGCGTGGAGAGGAGACACTGAGAGTGGGGGCAGTGGGGGATAAGAGGCAGTTGACGAACATCGCGGAGAACGTGTTGCGTAGCGCGGACAGTGTAAGGGCGGCCGTTGTCCTGCTGGAACAGCGCACCACCCTCCCTTTGCAAGAAAGGTATCAGCACGTTGTGCGGTATTGTGGATGCATCCAGCACAACGTTGTGGATGTATCCAGCGCTGGTCAATGATCCCTCCAGGAACACCCAAGACGCAGTGGCGGCTCTGGGAATAGACAACACGGAGGACACACAAAGTGGCAGGATCCAATCAAGTTACGCATTCGAAAAATTGTAATATTTGTATTAAGTCACATAAGTCAATCGAATAATCTCCGAGGAAGACAGTCTAAACACATGATCTATAAATTAAATATAGTTTTCTGTTTTTAGATTCTGCAAATTTATCCATTACTAATTCATTAAAATTAACCGAGTCTCATAACAAAACTCTTTCTATCGATAGTGCATTCAATCTCTCTTCTGTCAGGATATTTCTTAAAAACGACTTCACTCTCTTTAAAGTGGAGAAAGCTCTCTCTGATTCAACAGTTGTCATTGGAGTTGAACATATTACTTTTAATAATTTAGCTGATTCTGAAAACACATCCAGTAAGTTATTATTCACTAACACTTCCAAAAGTGGTAAAATTCCTTCAGCACAGCCCAAATCACTCCTTATATACAGCACATTCAGCTCAGATTTAGGTTTGCTAGCTTCCACAAACGGAGAGTACTGTAAAATGCGATCAACCTTTTCTTGGGAGAAATTTTTCTGACATTGTTGGAACATTTTACAATCAAAGAGAGAAGATAAGATTAAATGCCCCGTAAAATTAAGACGATCATTTACCCCTGAGATAATTACATCACATACTTCAAGAGCTGCCATTCTACAGCCCTCAACCTTCCTTCTTTTACCTTCACAGTTGTTTTCTACATATATATTTCCATGACACAGGGGATTGTCTCTTATCTTTTGAATATTATTTTTGAATTCATTTACATAATCATTAATTTGCAAAGAATCGACACCCCTCTTTTGGATTTGGTTACATAAAATTTCAACATGAGGCATTACTTTACTAAAAAAACTCAAGCCAAAATGAGGTCATCTTTCAACAAATTTAGTAGTCCTACAGTCTTTCTAATCGTATTACTGTCAGATTCTCCATCAATTATCTCTTCAAAACATTGAATCAGATCATCTTTGTGAGCATAAACAACAAGAACTGACCTGCTTTGAAAAGATCAACGAGTATTTGGTCCATGGGGGATGCGTCTTTTCACCACATTGTTTAACACAGTCATTCGTTTGGATGAACGTGAAAAGAAAGCAGCAAATCCTTCAAGACTAGAAAAAAAATTCTGGCCATTTTGTTTTGGGAAGCACATTTTGCAACTATTAAATTGAACTGGTGAGCGTAGCAGTGAACGAAGTGTGCAAAAAGATAAGTTTTTTGCAAAATAGCTTGCACACCATTAACCTTTCCTGACATCACGAATGTTCCATCATAACTCTGGCCAATTAATTTGTCAGAATTTTCATGCAATTTCAAAAGCTGAAGCTGCTCTAAAATACACTGACTGATACTCTCAAATGTGTGAGCCTTTGGGACTATAAATCCCCAAAAGCGCTCATAGATTTTGTCATGAACATATCGGATTATCAGTACCAATTGACTTTGAGTAGAAACGTCAGTCGTTTCATTAGCTTGAATTGCAACAAAATCTGAATTTTCTACTTCTCGTAATATTAACGAACGTGCAACACTCAATATTGCATCAAGCAATTCATTTTGCACAACCTTCGATGTTCCTAAGAAACCACATTTGATTCGGTCAAATGTTTCTTCAAAATACTGTGAACGTCACTCATTAAATTTATTAATCCACGGAACACACCAGGATTGGAGGAATCAGCTGATTTATCGTGCCCTCTTAAAGCAAGCTCGACAGAACCACAAAAGCGAATGCAGTCAATGACTCTGCTTAAAATGTATCTATTTTCTCTCACACGTTCGTTGTGTTCCTTAACAGAACGTCTGTAAGCTGAATCGAGTTGTGAATAAATGCTTACAGAACTCAGCATTTGAAATTCAATTTCATAATGCATGTGTTTTTCACTCATGGCGTGCTTCCTCACCTTCTCTTTCAAATGTTTTATATCCTTCACACCTTTTACCGTCCCGGATTCATCGGTCTGAGGCGAGAATATTAAACACACGAAGCAAAAAAATGCGTGAACTTCATCACAACCACAAAGCCACTTTGCCAGTAAATACAACTTTGAGAAATTTTCGTACAAAAGAACAATTGCCATTTCTATCAGGTTGTATAATTTTCATATCAGGCCGAGGTGGTCCAATTCTTTTTATGCACAGCCGTGCATCATAATCAAGATTGACTGTTTTCAGGCATTTTACAGAATTGGAAACCATTCTCAATCTCAAGGCAACACACAAGTGAACAACACAAAATGGCCGCAAATATCAGAACACAGAGCATTCAAACAGTTTGTACATGGATCGGAAAACCGATGCTGACCATGCTGATTGCACACGACTGCACTCAATGCTTGAGGGGCAGATCAGTTAAACAGGCCACCATCAGATAGCACTGGCCTTGACGTAAATGAAACGAAAGGAATACTGTAAGTTTAAAAATCGATCAATAGGTAGCGCCGGTCAACGGCGATGCTACTTCCCGTGGCAGGCTGCTCGGCGGCGGCCGTCGCAAGACGCCAGTTGCCGTACCTATGTTGCCATTTGAGCACTCATTGGTGGCGATTTCTTTGTCAGTAAGTTCTGTAACAACAGCGCATTTTGGACACTGGGGCGAGTGTCCGCAGCCAATGATAACCGTTCTAGGGAACAAGCGGGAGTATGAATGCTAAAAATACGTTCGATTCGAAAACAACGCTACGAAGATGGATACCCACGGAGATTATTTTAAATAGTGCAGGAAGAGAAATACTGATCTCAGTAGCAGGGGGCAGTGTCCCTAGCGCCTCCCTGCTGCAACCGCCACTGCGAAGACGAACTCGTGACGTGGACGAACACACTCCGGACGCACGCGCACACCTGAGTCGGGCTAGCGGTATTCATGATTGTAAACCTGCAGCAAGTAACCGGTTCCCAACGGTGCGTGGAGATATGTTGGGGTCACATGTGCTTGTATCTCGGCGCGGGTGGCCGTACTGTCTGCCAACGCCGCCTTCACGATGCGTCGATCTCGACATTCGTCAGTGCTCCACGATCGCCCCGATGTGGCTCTGAGGCTATGAGAAAGAATGGGTTTTTGGTACCGGCTATGGGAATGCTCATCCACCCATCACCGCCAGCACCATAGCACCGAAGTCGCATCACGGCCCACGAGGTCAGCAATGCGCCGAAAGAATCACCCGGATTCGCGCAGGCCGACACTCTGACCCCGCTCAAAGTGGTCAAATTGCTTATAGGGCGAACAAGTGCGACACCATGGCATACCTAAGTCCCGACTAGACATCGCAGTGGACAGCGCGTTTTAAAGCCGCGGAGTAAATGGCGCGACCGGGCCATTTCGTCATGCTGCCATTACGTCACAGGGCGACAGTCATCCGTGAAATGTTAATCACAGCTTCCACGACCCCCATTCCTAACGTCCCTTATTGCCTACTTGATTGCTCGTGCCCTTCCCGGTGTTGCAATACTTTTTTCCGCCATTGTATATATATATATATATATATATATATATATATATATATATATATATATATATATATATATATAGATATGTGTGTGTGTGTGTGTGTGTGTGTGTGTGGTTTACTTTAATAATAAAAAAGGTTGTGCGGCACAGCAGGAAACCTCATTTCCAAGGTGGTGAATCCAAGGGGAGGAGACATGCCCTCCCCATCCCCGTAAAATTACAATAAATGTTTTATCCCATTCCTTGTCTTATCCTCACCTCTATCATACACTTACCCTTACATGCACTATACTACAACACATGTGGTCGGGAGCTTAAAGCTTGGCTGGGGCGTTACCCCTAGGAGATACCTGGTCAGGGAAAACCCGCTAGCCTACAGATAAGTCGGCGCAGGATCTCACTATCCAGCGGAGAAAGATCACCGCCACCTCCAGGGGAAAATATGCACTACATTTACTGGACTAATGACCTTAGCAGTTGAATAAATACATCACTTACATTGAAACCTCTCAAATAGATTTAAATTGTAAGCCCCTGCCCCAAAAGTGCAATAATAGGCTAATAGAAAAGTTTATTTTGTATAGGTTGTCTCATCATGCGGTTCTGGGAATTCACAGCGTATCCTGGGGCCTGTATGACGAATTTCCGAAGGGTGTCAGGGTCTGGGCCAAGTGAGGTGGACCATCTCTCTCTCTCTCTCTCTCTCTCTCTCTCTCTCTCTCTCTCTCTCTCTCTCTCTCTCTCTCTCTCTCGATATATATATATATATATATATATATATATATATATATATATATGTATGTATGTATGTATATATCCTTCCTCCGCTTACTTCTGTATATCGGATTGACGCTACAAAGAGACCTGATAGCAAGCAGACATGGATTCAAGAACCGGAATAAAATCTAAAGGTATTGCACCATGTGATCTCTTTGATATATTTCGTAATTGATAGATACGAATTATTACAAAATAACTCGATTCCGCCGATCTAAATGACCCAGTCGATTACGCAATGGAACTTGCTCATTCAAAACCAACATAATGCGTAATATGTATTGCCAGATAGGCTGAGATGGCTCAAGGCAACAACTGATGCCACTGTCGTGTCTCTGTCTGGGAGAACCTAGGGTTCGAGTTCCAACAGTGGCGAATTTTTGACACTAGAAAAATAGCTTGGTCGAATTCAACTGCTGTTTGGAGGAGAATTCTACCTGTCGCCTGCTCTGATCGGTAGGTTTCCGTAGTTTCTCTGATTAATACTAGCTGAATGCCGAAGCGATACCTAAACAACGGGCCACGGGCCTCGGGCCACGAGCGATCATTCCTTAATTTTTGTCCCCTCCTTCCCCTTGACCCGCTTAATACATTAATTACATCTCCTTGACACACTACCACAGAAATCGGGACCAGTTGGGAGCTTAGAGGTTGCTCGGCTGGAGCAGGCCCCGCTGACGGAGATACATGGAAGTGCGAACCCCGCAAGTTCGGAGTCTCATCTCATGTTACAGAGGTGGAGGGACACCGCCACCTGCCGGCATTACACGTACGGGACCAATGAACACAGCAGTGGACGCGCCCGATAGCACGAAATGATCAATCCATTTTAATTATATGCGTAATAGTTTGATTAGCAAAAAAATCTTAAGTAAACTAATGGCGACGTCTAAGGGTCCTCAGTTTTCAAATAATAACAACCAGACGTTAAATTCAGCCTACATTCTCATTACAATATGTTTTCCTCCGCCAAATACTTAAAACGCTACATGTATCCTTGTACGAGTATAGCAATTTAAGAATAAGGTGACCAGATCTTAAAAAGCAAAAAACTGGACTTTTTCTTGCCTAAATACGGGACACATGCACATAACAAAAAGAAACATTACATACTGTATAAAGAAGACGTTTTAAACATTAATGGAAATGACTAGCACGAAGGAAGAGAAAATAGGACCGTAATTTTAAATTTATTTCTAGTATGTATTTGTATAAATTCCTTTTTTAAAAGTGATACATTATTTCCAATGTAATCTTGGAATTCAACACACGATTTTACATGAAAGTGTCTCTTAACAATAATCATTGCTAAGACAGTCACGACAGACCAAGGGTTCTTTTCATCAGTCCATAGAGAATTTACAAAGGAAAATAGCCTTTCCACAAATGGATTAGTTTCTCGAATGGTGAGAACAAATTCTGCCCCTCTGCTCACAGCTAGCTAAGCCCAACAAAATTGTAAACTTACCTTAAATGTTTATGTAACGTGCAATTTCTTTGGCATTTCATCAAGAGTATAGCCATTAGGCGTCTCCGACAAAAGGAAAGGGATGTTGCCAGTTTGAGATTTTCTACTTTATGATCTACTCGCGTCTACCTTTTTATAATAATGCAAACCCAACGGAATACATTATGATAAATATAAAATTGTTGACGGATCTTTATGCCGATTAGTCATTGTCACAAAAACGGGACATTTTGGCGTCCCGTTTTCCTTTCAAAAAATACGCGAAAAGGACTCAAAAAAGTGACTGTCCCAGCTAATACGGGACGTCTGGTCACATCATTTAAGAAGTAAATTATAAAAATGTATAAAAAACTATAAATTATAAAAAGAAAAAATTATAAAAACTGTCAATAACGACCCAGTGTATGTAGCTCTTGGAACTATCGTGAAGAAGACGGTTTTGCTTTCACAACATTTTCTAGATATGACGTTGATCAGTAGCACTTCGCAACAGTGGCACACTGATTGTTTGACCTTTCTAATCGGTCACTACTGACGTCTGATTTCGAGACCATAAACCGATGTCAGATGTGATACAACCTTTTCTCTCAACAAAGTGCACGGTTTAAAAATGCAAAATAAATGCGCTCGTTGCAAAAGAAGCACTTTCAAAGGTTTTGGAAACGAGTAGTAATGGAATTTGAGAGTAATGATGATGATGATAATGATGATGATAATAATAATAATAATAATAATAATTATTATTATTATTATAATTATTATTATTATTATTATTATTATTATTATTATTATTATTATTATTATTATTGTTATTATTATTATTATAATTATACTTTTCAACTCCACAAGGTGGCCGTATAGGCAGATGACAACTATATGTTCCTAAATCTAAAACAACAAAATATATCAATCCAACAGTCATCTTTTCAACAAGAAATGGATTCCTGGAAACAGAAAACCTCCACGATGCATATCCTACTGCAGCTGCCAATCCAAATGTCGAAGGGGAAATGTAGTACAAATCGCTCTGCGTAGCATATTTGTACCCTGAGAGTGAAGGCTTTATGGTGACAATCCAATAGCAGGTTGTCCCAACGAAGAACTACCTTAAATACATAATTAAAGACCCAGAAATACGTAATGATGAGTGCCGAATGTATGGGCGAGATCATGAAACCATCCAGAATATCATCTCGGGTTGCACTGCACTAGTCTCAACGGGCTACAAGACACGAAATAATGGACCGGATCATCCATGCCAAACAAGCTAAGAAATATAGACTCCTGAGGGACACTGATACACCGTACTACCAAAATCATCCAGAAACGATGCTTGAAAGCGAGTCCCATAAGTTGTACTGGGACCGCAGTATTCTGACAGACGGAACAATCCAGCACAATAGACCCGATGTTACGCTCTGGGATAAAACTGCAAGCAAACCTGCAATTAACCTAGGAAAGTTTGGTTTCTCAATTTTGCAGTTGTCAATAATAGCAACATGATGACAACATATCAGGCAAAATCGATAAATACCGAGAGCTAGCATATGCAGTGAGGGACCAGTTGCATGTTGCAAAGGTTAAAACTATTCTAATTGTCCTATCTGCAACCGGAGTGGTACCAAAACTTCTTAGCAGGGTGTTAGACGTCCTAGGTATGGACAAGGGTATTATCATCGCTCTTCAAAAATCAGTCATCATCAGTACGTGCTTATTAGTCATGAGGTTCATGGGAGGATATGTGGGATTCTGGAGCTTTTAAATTTAGCTGTTATTTTGTAATTTTAAGTTTGATATTTTGTATTGTATTACATTAACTATAAAATGCTGTAAAAGTTAAACAAATCGGTTAGCAAGCTTTGATGTTGTATATTTGCGACAGCTGTTTAATTTGTGGGGAAATAAATTGATGATAATAATAATAATAATAATAATAATAATAATAATAATAATAATAATAATAATAATAATAATAATAATAATAATTTCACCATCTAGCCCCAGTCGTAAGTTTTTTGGCAATTATGGGGGACTATGTTTCTCGTTATGCAACTGCCAACTATCATTGCGAACCCCATAGCTATTTAGCAGAAGCAATGATACAAATGAAAACCAATTGGACATATACCGGGAGATCCGTATTCGATTCCTGGCTGGGACAGTAAAACATCATTCTTTACACAAACGTTTATTAATGTTTTTGTTATTATCATCATCATCATCATCATCATCATCATCATCAGAGCTTGATTTCTGGCAGAACGCGATGGAACGGCGTTCCGGTACGTCGAAAACAAAATAGGGGGAAAATAAAAAATAACAATAAAAATAAAAAAGCAAAGGACAAGCAATTGGCAACTTCCATTTTTTAGTTCGACCAACTTTCATAAACTACTTTCAAATTAAGTAATTTATCACTGGACAATATCATTTCTGCGAACGTAGTAAAATAAAGTAAGATAAAATATCACTATACTCTAATTTTTTATTTCCTATTATTATCATTATATTCACCTAGAGCCAGTTCTACCGCTGCTACTAATTGTTATCAAGTATAATTTATAATTATTAAATTGTATTACAAATATGTGATTATTTCTATTAAATTAATAATTAATTTGGGGCGCATGCCGGGACCTAGACCTAGACCTAGACCGTTTTATAGATAAAGCACTGATCATTATTATTATTATTATTATTATTATTATTATTATTATTATTATTATTATTATTATTATTATTATTTAGTCGTGCACAGTTCACTGGTTCTGTAACACAATTCACACCGATTTCATCTATTAAAGCATGACTTCCAAATTCTTAATGTATATTATAAATGAATTGTATATCAGCAAGCAAATTAAGTCGTTTTCGTAGAGGCGACCACCAGATGCACATTTATGTGTACAATTCAGTGGCAATGTAATTTCCAAAATTCAAAATATATACATATATAATAAAAATATAGGCAATTCAAATTAATTAAACCTAAGTTAAATAAAAGTATATATTGAAACATTATTTACATAATATTATGAGTGGTGTCCGTGTAACGTAATATACATCTCCCGTGCACGTGGTTTTTGATTTGATTTATTTGGTCAAAAAAATGTGTATGACTATTGGGGAGAAGAATATTTGTACACGTTTTGTTGAGTACCAGAATCCCATCCCAACATTTTAACGATAAATAGTTAAAAGTTAAAACAACAACACCAATAATAATAATAATAATAATAATAATAATAATAATAATAATAATAATAATAATAATAATAGTAATTAGAAAAGCGGGAGATTATCAACGTTTGAAAAACTAGACATTTTCGTTCCCGATTTATTGTAAAAAAACTATTTGCAACGAGAAACGAACTGCAGATTTGATTTTTCTGCATTGCTAACAATATAGTAAATCACCCTCAGCTCTACTGCAACCACTACAAGCAGAAGGAAACCTCAATAAAAGGGCGCATAGTGAAGCTACATTTCATTTTTTGGTTCTGGGTTTTATTTCCACTGGGCACTTAAGTTCGACTATAGTACATTGCAGCAAGCACTGATCTGGCAACTCACTGCAGCAAGCCGTGCTCTGGGTGGCCCACAACTGTCGGCGGCGATCCCCGATTGCTTGCTTCAGCTTCAAGCTTGGTATTTTAATAGTCTGCAGACAAAGCGCGTTGTGTTCTACGTAGGCGCCAGGAAGCGCGCGCCTGTCACAGTCTGGTACCCCCCCCCTGCGCCGCGCGGAAAAGCGATCAGTTTCATTAGCGGCTTGCGCTGCTACCGATAGGATTTCGTATATTAGGCAAGTAAAAGGGCCTTCGGAGAGTGGGGCGGTTTTCCAACAGTGGAAGAGGCATTAAAGAGATATCAAGAATGTATTACGATACTTCAGAGTGGAACTCTGAACTCAGTCCGAAATCTGGAGAAGTATCTAGAGAAGTTACTAATAAGAAATGAACGAAGCAAACAATTGAAAATTATTGATTTCTTAGCAGAGACCGAAAAGGTATTGAAGTCCAGTAAAACTACCGGAAAAATACCAGTATTTTTATACCTCTATCAAATACCTTTATTCTTTTTACCGGTAAAATACCTTATATGACGTCTATACCGATAGGGATGTCCATAAAGGTTATTCCAGTATTTTCAATGGGAATAATGTCGCTCACAACCATCTTCAAAGAGAAAATAACTTCCAATTGGCGGAATGCTTATTAATTAAATAAAAGATCACGCACGCACTCTCTCTCTCTCTCTCTCTCTCTCTCTCTCTCTCTCTCTCTCTCACTCACTCACTCACTCACTCACTCACTCACTCACTCACTCACTCACTCACTCACTCACTCACTCACTCACTCACACACTCACTCACACACTCACTCACACAGTCACTCATACTCACTCACACACTCACTCACACACTCACTCACACACCCACTCACTCACTCACTCACATTTTCTCTCACACATTCTCTCACACACATTCTTTCCTTCACACTCACTCTCACTCTCTCTCTCTCTTGCTCGCTCTTTTTCTCTTTCACACTCTCTCTCCCCTCCCTCCCCCCTCTCCCCCCCCTTTCTCTCCCTCTCTCTCCCTCTCTCTTTCCCTCTCTCAATTCATTTTCAAATTTTTCTCAATAATGGTTCACAATTTAGTCAATGGTAAGTTGATCAAAAGATCCTCAAGGCTAGGCAATTTTCGCTGCTGAAAGCAGTACGTAATATTTCTATAGTATGTTGGAACAAACTTCTTGCTAAAGTACTAGAGATTCTTCTTTCTAATATAGTCAAATTTAAAAATGTGCTTAATTTGATTAAGAACATTATTAACAATGTATTATTATTATTATTATTATTATTATTATTATTATTATTATTATTATTTATTATTATTTTTTTCTACTATTGTTGTTATTGTTATTTTTCCAATTGTTTTCAGTTATAATTATCACTATTGTATAAATTATTAATAATAAAGTTGTGTCACAAAAGTCAAAAAAGTTGTGTTCTATGCAGTTGTTTGAATAAATCAGTTTTTTTAAATAATTTGAAAGAAAGTGAATTATAGTTAAGTGGAGTAGTGATGGCTTAGAAAAGGGACATGTTAAAGGAAAATAAGGTCAAAATGTTCATTTAGAGGTAATTGGATATTAATTAGAACTAATTTATCAATTTTTATTGGTAATCATGTTTGCCACCAGCATTACAGCTCAAAGCAAACTTTAATAAATCTATCATTTTAATAAACAAAACCTCTCTATTATCCCAACTTACCAATACCCCTACTGATGACTTTATGATTGATCTGAACCTTATTTTCAATAATAACTCATTTCCATTCAATAATTAATTTTATATCCAAACCTTTGAAACTCCTATGGAAGTTCCACTCTCACCAGGTTTAGCAGAAATTGTAATGGAAGAATTATAAAATTCTTGATGAACCTAATTTGTTTCAATATATTCTTTTTCTATCATTATATTGATGATATAATTACCTGTGTTTCAGAATTGTCCATTTACCTTTCTCTTCAACTCTTCAATTTTGAATTAAAAAATCAATGTAGAGATATAATTTTTCTCAATGTTTTACTCACAGTAGAAAATAACAAAACTATTACCAATTGTCTTAAAAAAAGACACTTGATTAGGGAGAATCTTCAATTTTTATTCTCAACATTCATTCTCATCAACATTCAAAAAGCAGCCATGATCTAAAACCTCACAGATACACATAGCTTTAATGTTATTCCTTTCTAAATTCCATCACAAATACTTAGAGGTAGTAGAGATTCACTCTTATCAATAAGTACTACCCCATTCCTTTTTATTAATAAAATATATTCAAATTAGGTTTGATTATCATCTTCAACCCAAAAACTCTGAACCCATAATCTCTAATCTCAATAATGAATCAAGTCCCACCATCTCCTTACCCTACTCTAAACAAACCTTCCATAAGTATAATCATCAAATGAAAAAATACAACATTAAGCTAGTCTACCTTAATAATAAATTATTCAAATATTTCATTAAAATAAGATCCCACACCTATTGATTTGAAATTCATCCTTACAGTCTTATGCAAAGACTACTACCATAGTAGTCAAACTAAGCAAAATCTTAAAGAGTAGGTCTTTTTTCAACACAAAAGTTTCATCAAACTCCACCATTCTAACCAAACTTCTCTCACACCACACAAGATTAAACATTCTTATTCCATTGATTTTGATAATGGTTCTGTCACACTACACAAAAGAATCAGACGAAAACAAACGTGGGAAAAATTATTTAAATCAGTAACTAAAACACTATGAATTTTATGAGAGACACAAATATCCTCAGTCTTATCTACAATAGTATCATCTTATATTTGTCTTCTTTTCTTTATTCCTACACATCTTTAGTTACTCCATTCTGTATTTCTCTTCCTTTTGTTGATTCCTATTTCAATTATTGATAAATTTCTAAATTACAATTGGCATTTTATCTTTTTCATGAGAACTATTCCTTTGCTGACTTTTATATATTTTGTACACACTCTATGCTGCAATGTTTAAAAATTTAATTATTATATTAATTCCTTACTATTACCCAAAAATGTTAAAAATTGCATTTTTATATTATTTCTTTTATAACTATATCCTTCACATTTTTATTAATAATTTCTACATTGGCATCATTTCTTCTCTGCTTGCCACATTGAACTATGTAACTTTTTTATTTCTTAATTAACTAATTAATATTTAAAAGATGAACTTAATATTCAACTTTTGACCCTGTTTCCAATATGCTTAAACATGTATTGCCTTATTCATATAAGGTAATCAAACAATTATTTTTTCAAATTATATAAATTCACTGTAAAACATTATATTTATTATTACTGTATTAGTTTCTTCAGTTTCCAATTCTTCCAAATTTAAACCAAAAAAAGTTAAATTTTCTAAATTGATCAGATAAGGTATAATAATTTATTTAATTGTAATATATTGTTGACAACTCAACACAAGCAAAATTGTATTGATTTCTCTGTTTTGTACTAGTTTCTCTGAAGGAAAGAATATAATATGAAGGAACATGAGAAACAGAAAATACATGACTATTACATCAGAATGTTGAAAATTAAAAACTTGATTCACTTGGACTTTTTCATCACACCTGTAAATTAATTTTCGATCAATCACCAGTCACATCACCTTACATAATTATCTTTTTTATCATTATATAAATCAAATTACATAAAAACTATCTACATTTTCAGAAACATGTACATGAAGTGGTTTGAAGGGAAGGGAACATTAGGGAATACTTTGCTTTACATATAAAGGCTCTAGCTTCAATATTAAGAGTCTAGTCATGTTAAGAATAACTAGTGAAGCTACAACAGCACATACTTTCTCACGTTATTTTTACCTTTTTCAATTTTCAAAAATTCAGAGTTCATCAAAAATGAGACCTGAAGGGCTGCTTTTGCTGCTCTAACAGCATTACAAGGAATTTTGACATGGGAAGGGAACCATGCAGAAGTAATCATTTTACCAGATGAAATAATTTGAAAGGAACAAATCTGCCAGGCATAATTATTTTTTATTATTTTTATTTTGTACAGATTTAATGGCATTTCTTCAGTCTGTAAAAATGGTAATGTAGGATTTGCTTATTTTAAGATTTTAGTTAGGGCAGAACTAAAGACAAAAACTTCACTGTAGAAAACTGTTAAACATATCAGGTAACCTATATAATTTGGTTTTATCTGGAAATACAACAGTTCATCCAGTTCTATGGGGTAATTTTGAGCCATGAATGCATACATGAATGCTATCTTCATATTTATTAAGTATATCACAGTAAAGTGCCCAGTATATAATGGAATTTGTTGTTTGCTTCAGAAGATGTCAATAACATGTTCGGTGTTTTAAGAGGTTCTAATGGTTCAGGGGAGATAACAGGATAAATTGTTAGTACAGAGTGAATTTGGAGAGATAAGTATTTATGATCAAACATGATTTTGATCATTAGGTCTCTTGAGTTTGAGGCCACTTGTGAGGGCATAAGAAATACATCATTTTTCTGTTTTGTATATCAGTGGCTCTTCTCCTGGTTCTGTCAGTATACTTTTAATATAAAGTAACCAGATTTACTCTTTTAAAGAGTATTATACACTTTTAAAGTACTCTATACTCTCTCTTATAAGTATTCTATACTCTCTTTGCTGATACTCTCAATTATAGTATTTTCCTCCTTTCTTCATTAAAATGTAACGATAATTACATATTTGACATGTACTACATCATTTCAAAATGTATTAAATGTCACTATGTCAAATGGAACAGCATGAAAGAATCAGTAATTGGTAGAAAAAGAACTGTGTATCAAGAAGGCAGGAATTGATTTAAAAGTGATTTTTCAATTACAAAATTCATATTAGAACTAATACTGATAGTGAGAGGCCTTTCAGTTTTATCAAAATATATTAGTGTGACATTAAATTGAACATAAACATGAGAAGTAAAAAATTTTGGGTGACAGTTATGGATGAGTTGCTTTTAAAAAATGGAAAAATCATTCTAGAAATATGTATTACAGTAGATTTTTTGCATCAGCATGTCACAATACAGATGAATGGAGCCTGTAAATGCTCATTGTAATTTTGTCAACTTTATTTTATTACTTTTCTAAGATCCTTAGTTTTTGTATTTGTTAATTTGTAAGTATACAGGCAGGTAGCCTGTATTAGTATACAGGCAGGTAGCTTGTAGTAATACAGGCAGGTAGCCTGTATTACTGCCGACAGCCAATAGTACTGTTTACACTAAAATCTGTGCTAATGTATTTGTAAATGTAGAATATCAAATTATACTTAAATAAATATTTGTGTAATAGTTCATAAAAGTGAAGAAATTAGAAATCTTGAGACTCTTATACTCATGCTTCCCATTTACTCTTTTGGATAAAAAGTAATCTGTTCTTTTGGGTAAAAAGTATTCTGACTAATAGAACTTGTACAAAACACCCCAATCGCCAACCTAAGGCTGGTGTTATGAAGAACATTTAGTTGATTGCAGAGGAATAAATAGTTGAACCATAATCTATTTTAGTTATTATTGCTTGATATGTGAATAATTACCTCCTTATTGACTCCCTGGCTGAGATATGAGATTATTTTAATATTTAATCTCTTGAGATGTTCTGGTCTTCATAATTTATAATGAGTTATTCAGGTAAGTTTTTCCCTAAGATTTTAACAAAATTAGATCTTTTGAGTTCAACATTATCAAGCATGATATTGACAATATTAGTAGGTTTGTTGCTTTTGTTGACAAGGATATATTTACATTTACTTTTTGAAATTTTGTACCTAGAGTTATTTGCCCAATCATTATGTACTTATTGTTATTTGTATTATACCCTGAAGGGTTAAAAGGTTTTTCTCTCAGCATATAAAAGAATAGTGATACCAACAGCATATAGAAATACTTTAATTGGAGGGGGTATAAGACTTGTGACTGTTATTAGCATTAGTATTAGTAGGATGATATTTATTAAAAGCTTATTTTGATTCTTTGAGTGTTTTTTTACATTGTTCATTCCAGTAAGGAGTATAAGTTTTCTGTGTGGTTTGCCTGAGATTCTAGGAATGGTATTATTTACTGCATTAATTATAATACTTAATAAGTTTAAAAAATGTCCACTGATGATAGCATCCATTTGTTTTGATATCCAAGAATAAGCACTTAATTTTTTGTCAATTATCTGGAAAAATTTGATTCAGTCTGCATGATTGAATTTACATTTAGGTGCAGTGTGGAATTGCTGAGATTCGTTGTTAAGAATGCTTATTTTGATTGGCATGAGGTAGTAGTTGCCAAATGAATCATCAAAGGTTCACCAGTTTAATTTATCGGCAATATCAACATCAAATAGAGACAAAAAATAGCAGTGATGGTTTTGTAACTGTCAGTTATGTGAGTCACTTTCTCAGTATTTAAAAAGACTATACTAGGGTCCTCTAAAATTGTTTCTATTATTTTTCCTCTAGTGCAAAATTTATTTGATCCCCATGTTTGATTATATGTGCATTAAAATCTCCTACCATCATGAACGATTAGGAAAATGGTCAATAAGTTCTAGGATGTCTTGTATTTGAAAGTCTGTGTGGGAGACACAAGTCGCATATACTTAGGTATTGAGGAGATAATAGTACCTTTGCTGACACTGCTTCTAAATGTATTTGTAGAAGAATTACTTCAATTATGATTTTATTGTGGATATATGTAGTCACACCTCCATTAGCATGACTGTTATTTAACACAGTAGTTATATTTGAAATTAGTTTTGTGTAGGTAGATGACTGATGAAGTGAAATCTGTAGATAATTTTTGATAGGTCTGTTGTGCATAAAAACTATATTCTATTGAATCATCAGGTGTTACATTTGTTTATTGAATTTAAGGGATGGTGCTATTATTTATGATAAAAATATATTGCATTTAATTGGACTAAATTGGAAGTTAGAAATTTTGTTAACACTGTATTAAACCTACATTACTAATAAACAGATTAATTTCTTAATGAAGTTGATGCCTCAATATGAAGATCTTCAAATATTTTCAAATTCATTTGTTTCAAAATGATAGATTTCACACAATTTTGACTGAAATCGTTTTAACTTTTCAAATGTTGGCGAAATAGAAGTTGCAATGTTATAATATTAGTTAGCCGCTACAAGTAATACGAGAAATTATGTACCGTTGCAGAACAATATTAGTTTCTTTGTACATTCGTAAAGTTATTACATTCTCCTCAAACTTTCGAATGGTACATTACCACCTCAAATACTAAATAGATAAAAATAAGTCAATCTTAAATTTCAACTTCTAAAATATACAGTAAAATCTTTAACTTGAACATTTGATGGAACATCGGAAATCGAATATTACTAATTTCCAATCATGTAAAAATCGAAAGATCCGCGGCCATGTAGAAGTCTATTGTTTCGGTACACACCCAGGATCTCGGGAAAACTACAAAATATATGAGACAGTTTCGATTTTGAATGAAATATGCAAATACAATTTGATTGCGTTATTCCACCTATTCTCATTCTGCGCGTACTCATTCTCATCCTCGGTACCTTACTGCTTACGACAAAGCTGACGTCATGTGAAAACAAGATTCCAAGGGAAAGCCGGCCGCCATTAAATACCGAATTTGCCATTGAAGTGTTGTGTTATGGAACAGCAAATTCTTTGATATTCTTAATAAAGTGTTGTACTGTGTGGGTGTATAATATAGTAAAATACTATGTTATTGCAGTGTTCGTGAAGTCTTTTCGTTAAAATATTTTATCGGTCACATGCGGTATTAACTACTGTTAACATGCAACCCTGCAGATTTGTTAAGTGCACCTGTATGTTAAGAAATTTAGCATCCTTAGCAACGGGTTTTAGCATCCTTAGCAACGTAAACATCCATAGCAAGTCAAATGTTTGTTAAGAAAGAAACATGGCGATCAACAAAAGAAATCAGATTCAAACAATTCAGAATAAAAGTAACTCATATTAGTTTTGGGATAACTATTGTTAATTGTAATATTATGAACAGTACAATTAAAAAGGAATATTAAGTAAACTAACCTCATTTTAGTGGCATTCCACCAAATGAAACTCTTCTCCAGTAATCATATTATTTATTGACGATCAGAAGACGTAAGTCGACGCGCGAATTTCCTCATCGAACATTTCTTCAGGTATCTTTAGGTTCAGGAGATTTTTTGTACCCATCTTTTCTGGAACCACGGTATACAAATATTGTTTAAATAGATATATTGCATTCAGCACCCCACAATGCCGTAGCAACGTGCCGCAGCAACAGAATTTATTTGTTTACTATCACAGTTGACTAATGTCGTCAATTTTTGCATAAATCGCATCGTGAGATTTTATAGTGACCGATAAAATGCTGAACGTAGCACGAAATGTTATTGTTATTACTACGGGCGGATTTGAATGAAATGTCATTGTTTTTTTCAATTTAGAACAATGCCGTTTAGTATAGACATTAATTTTATGTTACGACAAAGGGAAATGGCCCATTTTTATAAGTCTGTTTAACTTTTTCCATAACTTTTAATGAATTTCGCTGATTTCATTGATTTTAATGTAATTTTAATGGTATTTACTTCAAATAATATTTACGAGATGCAACAAATATTCTCCACAAAATTCCTGAGTAGTCTTCGATTTCTTCGCTAAGAAATTGTAATGTCAGTCGTTGTATGTGATCTAAGGTTCCTGTGACGCCTATTAGCGCCATTGTCGGCTCGACCGATTTTGGGATTACCAAAAGAGAGATTTCCTGGTAAAGAACAGTCCAAACTAAAAGTTTGCAAGCGGAGTTCACTTGAACGAAAGGAAGACGCCTCGATTACATCAGTAACAAAATTATGTTACTTAATGGATGTTGAATATCCAACAGTTTGACATGATCATCCGAACTGGTTTTGATCACATTTTTACGTAATTTTTCTTTGTTTTTAGGGTATTTTTAAAACCCTTTAAGAGCATTTTATTGTTCATATTTGGGAATGTTTTAGGTTATTAAATTAAAAATCTGGACCCAGCTACACTCCGCTACAAATTTTAATTATTAGCCTCTGTAGTAATAACACTCATAATATTGCTAAGTATGTTAATAGCTACAACGTACTGTTGTGTAATAGGAGAGTACTTTATTTGTTCTTGAACAGTGTGCGTTCTACTTTTTTTTCTTTTTTTATCTAGGGCTTTTATCCAGCCGACAGCCGGTTACCCTTTACGCCTCGATGGGGCGCATATTCGACCATACACTAGACACCAACACACTTGCGGGCTCCTCTGATCTGGGGTCAGCAGAACGCGAGGCCCTCCGCGACAACACATACATACAAAGTCAAGGGACAAACAACCATGCCCAAGGCGGGACTCGAACCCGCGACCCTTCGGACCGAAGCGCTGAGTCGGTACTCGCTCTCAGCCACCTCGGCCATCCAGGTCGGCGTTCTACTTTTTTAAAAACCATTTTGTGTGGTTTTGTTCTGCAACATTTTTGCTGCTGTTGACCACTAGTATCTTCCTAATTTGCTCTATAATATGTATACAATAATGTCAAAACGTTCGATTTCAAAAGACTTGTATTCGTTGTAGGGAGTTAACATTAACTTGAAATTATTTACATTTTACTGCGACTCAATGTTACTAGCACTCACGCAATGAGCTGAAAACATACAGACGAATTCTAAATTGCATAACAAGCAGTAATACACATAAATTTATATTGTAATGCGTCATACACTTGATTTTTTAGACAGCCATGAATTATGTCAAAGGAACAACATTTATGCCATATTATATCACTTATTATAAAACCTTTTTGTCATACACAAAGTTTCGGGAATCTTCCTTTCCCTATCAACTTTGAGTATGAAATAAGGTTTTTGTGAATAAATGACATATAACATGACAAAAAGGTTGTTCCTTTGACATAGTACATGGCTATTTAAAAAATTAAATATAGGACGCATTACAATATAAATTAAAGAAGTTAAGGCAGCTGTTTTAATTAACTTTAATAGCAGTGCTCATAAAGTAGAATGAAGTTCCAACGTTCATAAAAAAATCATAATATTCTGTCCTTCATAAAAATGATGTTTTTTGTGCAAATGGGTCACTCGGTTTGTAGGTCATTGCCTGAATAATAGGAACGATGAAACGTCCCACTACACGCACGATCAATAACTCAACTTAGTTCTCAGGAGAGCTGTTCTCTTTGGCCGTGCTCTTTAAATCGAAAATGTGACAGCGCGTAAGAATATTGAAATGCTTTTGTATACACATACGAGGAGTTAGTTTCAACCCCATCTATCACCACTTTTCTGAAATTGAGTGATAAAGGCAATCTGGACATTGGAACCTTCTCATACAATATCCCAAGTTTCTTAAACTTTCGCAAGAAACACGTTATTCTTGTAATAAAATTTCGAAAAAAAGATCAAACTAAGAATTTTAAAAAAAAATGTTGTTTCTAAATTATATCATAAAAGAACAATTAGATAAGTAAATGGTTCTTCTAGAGTGCAGTTACACAACTATTGAATAATTAAACTTTTACCACTATGAACTGTGTAAATCCCGTGTAATTTCTGAAAGAAACTGCAGTAGCCTGAACGAATAAAACAAGATCAATGAAAGCCGTATCTTGGATGAAAGCTCTAACTAAAATGAAGAATTCTTAACGACTAATTGATGAAATATTGAAGGCAGGTTAACGGGGCTTGGTCATAAGTAACAACGAACTACAAGCTGGTTGTTTGACAACGTTTCGGAAAATTTATTTCCATCCTCAGGGCTGAATAATATGAGGAAAGAAAACAACACATATTTACAATAATGCTGCATTTGCAAAAATGCTGCTACAATATTTATAATAATGCAGTTAACTGCAGTCAGGATTGTCGTTATATGACACGTGCTCTCTGTTAGCATTATCTCAAACGTTTCTATTAAAACACAAATTGTTGGGAATTTTTTCAGATTTTTTCGACCGCTGGATTGCAGTTAAAAAATAAAAACCATTTTCCCGTCTTTAAATCACCTTGATTTGCAGTCATTTTCAAATACTTTGAAAATGACTGCAACAGTGCTAGGCTATACGCTAAGGAAAGACGATAGCTTTTGGCAGCTTATGAGAAAATAATTTGGTCACAAGTGAAGGATAAGTGGAGGACATGTGGGGAAATGAAGGGGAACAGGTTGAACCCGATTTGCCAGACCTCCTTTAATGTGTCTTTAGAAGACTGATCCAGGCACGAAAAATTCTTATATCTTTATCTCAGAATACTTGTGAATTTTTTCACAGTTTTTTAATTTGCTGGGCAGTAATTTAAAAAAATAAGGCTTTTGTAGTCAAGTACCGTACTTGGCTGTCCGGTAGACGCCGCGTCCTAGGCACCTGCGACCTTCCTCCAGGAGGAAGTATTTTGTAGAATACTGCCTAAGAACATAACCCGGATCCAGCCTTTCCCCCTTGATTTCCCCATCGTCGCCCATTTATCCTTCACCTGCGCCCGAACTGTCCCTCATCATTTCTCCATTTGTCATCTACCCGTCCTCTTTCTATATTTGATTATTATTTACATTTCGTTACAAAAAAATGGATATTAAAGTCAAAATAGCATTTAGGTATAAATATGAAATATGCGTCGTCATACGGAATCTTGTTTTCTCTCCTTAATCTCGACAAATTTCTAAAAGTGTCTTTAAACTCTACGCGTCCCAAAATGTCATTTCCTATGTATAACAGAGATAATGTTCTCAATTTGTCTTATTAAGACTCGATCTCAGATAATTTTTTACGCGCCTCGAAGCAGAGAAAGATCGTTCGCCATTTGCTTTCGTCACAGGCATTATCTTCAAATAATCTTATTTGGAAATACATTTTGTATCGACAATTTCTTTAATAAAGAATACCCTCCGAATTTCCATTTTCAAAACCTTTTTCTCACGGATTTGGTCCTGTATTTCCATACTGAATGAGACGGTCAGGCATAAACTGATTAAATTTGAACATCAACTGAATGCAGCCTGAGTTGTTTTCATTTTGTAACCAATAATCTCTTTATTACCACAAAAAACAATCCACTTGATGCTAAAAATTTCACAGTTTCTACAATCCTTTTCAGGACATTTCTCCTATGTTCCACTTTATTTTGGTGCTGTTTCACAAGCTCTGAATCCACTATTTCTAAAACTGCAGACATACATACAAATTTTCTTACACGATCTTTATGATAGAAACTGTTATAGTTCAGGAATGCTCTTGCTATTTTCCGAGTCGTTAAGCTTTCTTGTAGCGAGGAAAGTAGAGTTCCACCATGTAACTTGCAAGGAGCACAAAAGGCATGCCCTAAAGATGGCGAATGTACAACGTTTTATAACTACACCGTTTGCCATTGATTTTGAGAAACTAATTATGATAAATATCGACTTTCATCCGTATAATGCCTTTCAGAGGTCGAAAAATCGATGTCATCATTTTGCTTAAATCCATCTTTGGCCATCATTTCTCTAAAACCATCGTCAACGTTCCACTGTACTGGTTCGTTTGGAACTATGATTAATTAACACTTCCTTTCGATACGAATATGAAACGAAATATTTATATAAAACGTTCAAAAGTTCTCCTCATGAAATTCTGCATCCGCAGAAATTCATGCACCCCCACAAATTGCGCGCCTCAGGCTGCAGCCTACTCAGCCTGTTCGCTAATCTGGCACTGTAGATGGGGTTTCTCTGGAACAGTATCTTAGGCATGAATGGACATTTTCAAAACCAATACGGCAAATTAAAATGCCAGAGGAAAGATAGCCATTGGAGGTGGAGGACTTGGAGGTGGCAGGTGCCAATGAACTGAAAGAGAGGTAGACCAAGACATACATGGAATGATAGTGTACGACAAACAATGAGAGATCGTCACATCAAGGATGATGATTGGCAAGATAAAAGAAGATGAAAGCTTGGGTGCGAGAGACGCTGCATGGTGCAGTTCAGTTCGCAGGAGAAGAAGAATACGACAATTTGTACGTTGTTAACTGAATTCATTGTGAATGCAAAACAGTAATTTCGCATTCGGTTCCTTCAAATGTATGTTTCACTGTAATGTATGTTAATGTATGTAATGTATGTTTCAACCGAAAGACCTCAAAATAATGTATTTTTAACGTCAATGAATTATTTCTTGATCATTTAAAGTAGTATTTGATAAAAACTTGAAATTGCGTTTTATCAGAGAAAAAAATACCAATTACATTACAAAAATGTATTGTCTAAACCATTAGAGTCATAAGTTTAAAAACTCAAAATTATGCATTTTTAATATTACATAATTATTTAATATATCATTACATATTTTTCTAAATATGGGTACAATTTAATTTGAATTGACTGCATATTACCTCAACACAGATTTAATAGCGTTTTATTGAGAAAACTTTTCGGCAATTTATTCAGTATTTTATTTTTTAGATACTCGTATTTCAGAGAAGACAATGTTCATATTCAGAAGCTATATATTTTTCTTTACAATTTAAACGAATCTGGTTAAATATGTTTGTGTATTTTCTTTTATAGCAATTATTAGGAGGATAATATGCAGCGCCAACGTGCATATGGAGATTGCAGACAAATGAGATTTAGCTCTCGACGGATGGCAGAATATTAACGGATGGTTTATATTTAGAACTTGACTTGGAATACATCATCTTCCACAATGATATTTGCAAATGACAATCAATGCAAATGAATGACAGCTGTCAAAACGTTATAATAATGATAATATTGGAAAATTAATGCTGCAAAGGGACATTTTAATAATTGCTTCAAATACTGAAAACCTACGTGGTTTCAAAAATTGTAACTGACAATTTTTAACTTAAAACAATACTCGAAAAAGGTTATTGTAGAATATGTGCATGTTTACAACAAATAAAAGCATAAGTAATAATGAAACTTTTAATCTATTAACAATTTAATAATCAAAGTGTCGACGACGACAGTACGACGACTACAGAAAAGATATTTAACAGAAAATATCGATGAAAAGAAAATATAACTAAACGTTAATATTTTCTTACCAATTATTTTATCCTAAGTAACTATGTTGTTTACAAATTATAAAGTTACAATTCTGGTTTGGAATTTAGAAAGTAAGGAAGCACGCACGTGGTGAATTTCCTTCTTTTTCTATTAAATATAAACATTCAATATTATGCTCATGAGCAGTACCAAATTACCTGAATTTCTGGGGCAAGACAAATTAAAGAAAGGAAGGGTAAAGTAATACTCGACAAACAATGCCGGCAAGAAAGTGCATCGTTGTGTATGAAATTGTAGCAATTCAAAATAATAGAATTGATCTAACGCTGATAATTTGATATTTTTATGTACAGTGACTATAAATACCAAATTTAAAAGAAAACCTAATGTGTTTTAAGTATTGATCATTCTCTAAATGGGAAGTAGAATATAGCTGAGAGTAAATTCGTGAGAGAGGAAACTTCATCTTACTTCATCAAAAAAATCCTGTCTAAAGAACTAGAAATTTACCCGTCAACCACTTATTACCTACAGCAGTGCAAAAAAAAAAAAAAAAAAAAAAAACATTGTTCCAATTTATTACTTGAGTAATAAGAATTGAAAGGCAAGACCTATTGTCCCTTTATAGATGAAGCACGAAAAGTTCACCACAAAAGTGGAGAATATCTTTTAAAAATTCTGTTTAATATTGTAATAAGAAATCCACTTAAAATATTTTTTTAATTGCATACTACGATCGAAAATCTGAACAGATTGACAAGAGAAAAATATAATACCATTACAGGAAATTATACTCGATTACAAAATTCAAAATAAAATAAGATGATATTCAATGAAAGCAGAAGAAGCGGGTGAAAGTGTCATCCTGATTTAGCATACTAACTAGAATTGCCTTCTTAGATTTGAAGCCTGAACGATTCAATACATTGTAAAGTAGTATTAATCTATCCCCTTTGTAAATGAACGATAGCCGAGCCCCGAATTCCATTTGAAAATTAAAAATTGACGCAGTACGCATTCGTGTTCCTTTCGGACGCACGATACGAATTCAATGCAACGGCTCACCTGCTCGAGTATGGCCTAATGGCAACCGTATGCGAAGAAGCCACGATCGGGACGACAAGCGCAATGGTGTAGAGCCAGGAGAGAATGGGGAAGGCTTTCGCGAGTAGCGCGGTGAGGCGCGACGAGGCGGAGGCTGGGCCGGGCCCTGGCGCGGGGGCGGGGGCGGGGGCGGGGGCGAGCGGGCGCTCCTCCCGCACGGCCGTGGCGCGGTGCAACGCCAGCGCGCGGTCCACCGCCAGGGCGGCCAGCATCACCGTCTGCAAGATGACGGTGAAGAGGCCGAGGGCGGCGTTCACCCGGCACACGGACTGCGTCTCCGAAGCGTGGCTGCGCGCCACCCGCTCCAGCGCCGTCACGAACGCCACCGACGCCGTCACGTTGAGGATGCAGTCCAGCCCGCACGCCAGCCCCAGGTGCAGCAAGAGGCAGTTGAAGGCCACGCTTCGCAGCGTCGAGCTGCTGGCGATGGTGAAGACGAGCAGCGCGTTCAGGCACAGGCCCAGGGTGAAGGTGAGGGCGAGGAAGGCGCCCGGCACGGCGGGGGAGGCCACGTCGGGCATCACCAGCACCGACTCGTTGCTCACGATCACTTTCACAGAGGTGCCCATAGTGACGCCGAAATGCTAGCGACACTTCTTTTTAGATACAAATCACGCGACTTCACTTGGCGTCACAGCACACGACAATTTTTCACAAACTGATGAATATTAGTTTCATTTCACATTTACTATTCGCATGCTTACGTGCCTTTTTTATTCTCTACACCTTAGCTTCAAAGCGAGAACACTACGAACTGTTTCATTTCAAGTAAAATATACATCGTAACATATGTCGCCAAAATTACTCGAACGCGATGTTTTCGTACGAACGCGTCTGTTCAAGTGATGTGCAGAAATGACTACTGCCCAGCACAGAGAGGTGAACAAGGGACGTACGTTTGTTGTGCTGTGGTGACCTAGCAACCTTCGATCGATATGATCGAACCCCAAAGTATTCAGAGACACAGTCGGTCGCGAAAGAATAAATGTACAGCATAATGAGAGCGCAAAGGGTTGCAGGTTGTTACTATGTATGCTAAATGATTCACTGACGTTATACATTCCATGCATTTCTATTAGTATGAAAAATACTTAAATGTTCTTTGATGCGTTCTCAAAGAATGTGTAAATATCCGACACTAATATTTTTAATGGTGTTTCACAACTATTCATAAGAGCATATCAAAACTATCAACATCTTCAGTAGCAAATATATACCATGACTCCAGAATTATTAAACATTTTAATTTTCCATTGTATACTTTGTAGTACAGTGTATTTTCAAGCTTTAGGCATGCTTTTCATTATTGCTGTTATACACACACACATATATATATATATATATATATATATATATATATATATATATATATATATATATAATAGATTACACAAAAATAATATTTGTTTTTAATTTATGTTTATACGTTTATGATTGTTTTACATGTACAACTTGTTCAGTTTAACTATGAAGACGCCAGATGAGTTTAGCTCAGAGCCAGCATTGCCGCTCAGTTCTGACCGAGAGGTCCAAGGGTTGGAGTCCCAACGGTGGTAGACTTTTCGACACTAGCCACATAAGTGGGGCACATTCACTCGCTGTCAGGAGGAAAATTCTAGCGTTCAGCTGCTCTGATCCGTAGTTTTCTGTGGTTTCTCCGATCAACGTCAGGCGAATGCCGGTACAGTAAAGAATGGACCGCGGGCGATCTTTCCTTTCTCTGTTCTCTCATCACTTATTACTTACAACACATTTACAATTACATGAACTACACTACCACACGTCAGAAGCTTACAGCCTGCCACGGCTGGGGCTGTGCTCCCCTGATAGGAGATACCTCGATGTGGGAAATCGAACAGGTCGGCCGCGGATCTCGCCATTCAGCGGGAGATGATCACCGCCCCCTCCCATGATAAAATGTATGCACTACACTTAGGGAACTAATGGCCATACCCGCTGGCACGCCCGTAAACACGAAATAATCAATCTACTCTCATGTCCCTTCAACTGCTCTATCAATTGTTCATAATTTACTTAATTTCTGAGTCTACTTTTATTATTAAATATTTCGTACGTTTCACAAAGTGTTCCTTCAATCTAAATCGTTATGTTGTAGTGTTTCAACACAATTTCGTGTGTTGACCCAAACAATTACTCTTGTATAAATGTTTTTCGTAACGGATATTTAGACTTTGCTGGCGCGCACAAAACTTGTGATTTCCCCATGTTTCATTTGGTGGGTTTTAAATATATGTTTTATATGGTTGGGTCATATATTTCAACTTGTTATATTTTAATTAACTGTTTTTACTGTAAGTACTTAAGCTTATAATAATGTTGTACTGTTTGTACTTAAGCTTGTAATATTTCCGATTGATATGTATCTGAGGACATCAGTAATACTGGGTGTGTCATGCCATTCCAGTACCTGAAGAGGTAAGGCATTAAGCACCCATGGAACGTACTAAAATATCAACTTAACACTCTGCCGTCTTAATTGACTTGCCCTCTAAGCTTCAAATCCGATTTTTATATCAAGAGCTTACAGGCAGATTCAATACCAATTTTATATTTTTATATATATATATATATATATATATATATATATATATATATATATATATATATATATATATATATATAAAACAGTTATCACAAGAGTACCGCAGAGTTTAAAGGATGTTAGGAATAATTTTTGATTAACCTTTTCCGGTTAGTACCCTCTTCCATGGCCTCTGACCATCATTCTATCACCCCATAATTCATAATTCAAAGCGTAACAACCTTGTATTACCAAGGGATATAGCCGAAGAAGCTGCTTCTCATAATGACACATCTCTCCGGGATAAATATGACTAGGCCTCGGAGGACAACGTGTAACGTGGCCATATATGACCGAACCCATATATTAATATCGTAATAACAATAACAATAACAACAATACATAGTTCAAGTTTTGGTTAAATTTCGTTAACATATGAGAGAACTTATAGTACAAGTTAAACATATTGTTTTCTACCTTAGTACATATTCGTTATAACAATTCAACTGTGAAACCAGGAATTGCCCAAGGAGAGGGAGCAAGAGGGGCAAATCATTTTCTATGCAACGACTTGCGGATATTGCAATCTATCTCTTGTAATATACAACTATTGCAATCAATAATACTGTAGAATTTTGTATAAAAACTATTTAGTGATTTATACAATGGCGGCTGGTGACCCAACAAACTAGAAGCTGCAGCTCCATTGAATGACGGAAACGTAATTTAACAAAATTCAGAATACTAATATATAATTCAAAGTATGCAATTGAAGTAAATTAATTAAACCTAAGATTAATAAAAGCCTATATTCAAACATTACTTACATAATGTGTTGTTTCTCTTAACAGGAAAAATAGACCATTGTCATATTGTACACTAGTGCTAAAACAGCACGTACTCTCTCGCCCGTATTTCACGCAAAATTACGCGAAAAGTACTCACATTTTCTAATAATTGTAGATGACTATTTTTCAAAATCTATTTTTACGGAAAAGATTTCATTAAGAGAAAAAAATATTTTTAATATTTTAGTTGTAGGAAGACACCGAATTTTTTTAAAACTTCGTGCGATTTTCGAAAAATCAGGGGTTTCAACGAACATGAGAGCTGCACCATTCTCTTAAACGTCCTTCACACTATCCAACAAAAAATTTAATCGAAAAAAATGGAGCCTTTTTTATTTTGAAAATGTCCCAGGGGCTTCATGTAAAGAACCCCCCAAAATTAAAATATCGGTTTCAAATTCACGAGACCGCGACATTAGCCAGATCGATTGGGAAATATCAATTTTGGAGAAAATCGGCTGAACGGTTTAGCCGCTAGCGTTGTGCTTTTTCATCCAACCGGGCAACATCTTCCTAATTGTACACAATTATTCTATAGAATAAAGCTTCTATCTACGAGTATATGCTATATTAAATAGATTTTAGGTAATTTCCAAAAGTTTAATTTGTAAACGTATAACAATAGCTCGAAAGTAGGAAATGAACAAAGATATATGAAATAATATTCGAATTGTAAATGTAATTGAGGCGTTGTTTCGTCGTATGTATTTATTTTCTCATGAAGCTTTTTCGTCCGCATTGCTGTCATCTTCAGTACTACAAGTAATAATAATAATAAAATAATAATAATAATAATAATAATAATAACTATAATAATAAATAATATAATAATCAAATATAGGATATTATTATAAATGAAATTAGAATTTTAGTGAATTAGAAAATTTGGAATATATATAAACATAATTTTCAATAGAGTACTAATAAAAGTAGAAAATTAAATGAAATACAAATAATGTAGACAAATATATGAGTAAATAAATAAATTTGAATTTAAATAAATTGAGATGAGCAAACTGACATACCTATTCTGAGGCGACTGGGAGCCTCGGTCCAAACAAGACAGCGAGGGTGAAGGGCATTGCCGCTATTTAAAAGACAGCTCTCAATGGAGAGGGGAGAGACCGCAGGGTTTTTCTGGGAAATGGCCATTAGGGGAAGGCCCAGCCGGGTAGCGGAAAAGAGGCGCGCAGATGGGTTAATGTGCGTGGGAAGCGGCGAGTTTCAAGAGGGGTGAGAGGGGAGGAATTTGTTCATTGAGAATAGTGTGTTGGGGATTGTTTAATAAATTATTGATGTGAATGGCTTCTAATTTAAGTCTGTGAGTGTATCTGTTTTCCATCTCAAAAATTTTCACGTCACTGTCTGGATTAAAAGAGTGTTTTTGTTCTAAGAGATGGCTGGCAAAGTGTGATTGTGTTGTTTCGTGTGTAAGAGCATGTATGATTCTTTGATGTGATGATGATATGATTCTTTGATGTGATTGTGTTTTTTCGTGTGTAAGAGCATGTATTGATTCTTTTTTTAATGGATCTTCCGGTCTGGCCAATGTATTGCACATTGCAACTGCTCCAGGAAATGGAGTATACTCCACATGCTAGAGACTTGGAGATAGTATCTTTGTTGCGGGAAAATATGTTCTGGAGATTGTTTGGTGTGCTGTATGTGACGTGTATGTCAAATTGTCCGAGTTTTTTGGCAATGTTTAGTGACAGTGTTCCAAGGAAGGGGATGGTATATCTGTTGTGGTTCTGTCTTGTGTGTGTAGGAGTGAGAGATGTTAAGTTGTTTGTGTTAAGAGAGATAGTTTTCTTTTTGATAAGATTGCCAATTAAAGAACAACTATAACCATTGTTGATAGCTATTTTTATGTTATGGATTTCTTTACTGATGTTCTGAGGGGAGAGAGGAATTGAAAATAATCTATGAACCATACTGTGGAATTCTACGTGCTTATGAGAGGGTGGATGTTGTGATGTGTTATGAATGACAGTGTCGGTGTGTGTCGGTTTCCTGTATATGTCGAAAACATGTCTGTCATTCAGTAAACGACGAAACAACGCCTCAAATTCATTTACATGATGCAAATGTCGTTAACGCCGCACCATTTCCTACGAATATACAAATTCTAACTTACGTAGCATCCAACTGCTTGGAATCGTGTCATATTACGTTCACGAAGCGCAGGATATTTGGAGCGGGCGACTAAGTTTGACGCCAAATTACTCAAAAAATACTCATATTTTCGAAAAATTCAACACAACTTTATTTGAAGATCTGTTTTTAACGAACACATTTCATTACGAAAAAAATGATATCTCTACAATTCGTGGCCTTGGCACGAATTCGGCCTAGGAAAAATGGAAAAATTGCATTTTCTCTCAGAAATCTCTTACAACAAAGCAGTCTAGATTCCTAATAAATTTCAGTGCCATATGTTGAAAAACGGAGGACCTAGCAGGGTGACATAATTCTATCTGGTGACAACTCTTGGAAGAAATTATTTTGACAAAGTTCTAATGTCAAACTGCTACAAGATTTTAAGTTATTTTAGTGCGAAGTAAGCATGGAATTATATCATTTATATTACTAATAATGTTCTGTTCTATATGAATAATATATTTATCCTGTACTGCTCTTTGATCTTGAAAATGTAGTTCTACACCCTAACGCCAATAATAGTTTTTTCTACTAAAAAAATTGAATGAATACAATCGAACTGCATATTTATTACACAGTTGCTAAGGAAGTCTATGGTGCCATTTGACCTGAGGCGATGGTAGGGCGTGGAAAAAATGAATAGGGAGGGAAGAATACTACATGTACTCGTAGAGAATAATTATTTTAGTGAATTAGTAACTTGGTCAGATTCGTTCGTTTCTCAGAACCAAAATTCCATTACGTCATATGTTATGTTGGACTTTTAAGAGAGAACCCTAATGTCATATCAATAAAAGTGAAATATTCTGTGCCGACACATTCATACGTCGAGGAAGCAGATATCGCCCATAGCATAATAGAGAAAGCAGTGTCTAAGATAGATATTTATTCACCTCTTAGGCTAGTACGATTGCTGAAACAAGTAAACGGACGGAATCCTTATAGAGTAATGCAGATGCAAGAGAAAGATTTCAAAGATTTTGCAGAACATAGGAATAGGACAAATCCAAGACCATACAATTCATTCAGATAACGAGTCTTAAATTAAGTCAGATCCTGCGTAAAATGAATTATATCTAGACCTCGGAATTTTCGGCCCAAAAAAGTGAGGATTTAAGTTACCTAAAATAGGCACTAATAAACATGAAAATTGACGTTTTTGGCACTTAAAATAGGTAGCAAAATGACTAAATCAGGCAAAAAATAGATATGTAACAGTTATATTTCTGGTATCTAAAACTGATCGCAAAAGGATTAAATTAGGCAATTTGTATTATGCAGGAAAGTCACGTATTTTTACATCATGAGGGAGACTATAAGCATATTTTATTCAATTTTATAATTAGTAGTATAGTATATAATTACTATTTTCTTCAAAGTTTCTACAGTAAGTCTATGTCTTAACTATTAAAATTATTTTGAAAACTGAAAATGAACTTTTCACTAACACAGATTTATAGGATCAAACAAATGTAGTCATATTTCTCATGCTCACTTCTTCTGAAACTTCTTCACTCGTCCCCCTTCCCCCCTCAAAAAAAATTGTACCACACGACTGATTTAACCCCTGAACCGTATTTTGTAATCGTCGCCTTTCCGACAATAAGCTTTTGCCTGACCTGTGTCTCTCCACGCCTCGACTTGGAAGTCGACGCGCAACATCGATAAGCGTCAACCTGTCAACAGTGCAGCTTCACCTAAGTGCAATTGCCTAAGTGCGTACTGATCGGAGAAGAGCGTGAAACAGCCTCATTACGTTGACTTGCAGGGCTCCTTGTGTTCGGTTATGAGTGCGAGATTTCGGTGCGTTGTCGATCGTATTCGATTACATAATATTTACATTTAGGGAAAGTGTTTGCGTTTCCACAAAAAGAATTTCAAAAACTAGAATTTAAAATATGGTCGTGTCTATAATCACGAGTTATAACACTGGAATTAATGTACAGTACATTATGATTACATAAACTATTTCCATTACAATATTCCTAACGTTCTTAAATATTTCAAATGCCGAAAATAGATGCTTCTCATAAAACGTTTCGTAGGTCCGATAAAAAAATCATATGTGTTTTCAGCATTCCTTGGAATCTATGGAAGCACAGTCGGAAGAATGAAAATTTTAGGCCATTGTCCATGTAGTAACACGATTTTATTTAACAGATTATCGAAAAAATACATTTGTCAACGCAGCGAAACGAACATATTCAAGAAATGCGCCGATTGACTGACTTTTCTTCTTCTAACTTTTAACTTCTCCTAATCCGGCAGTTCTAGCGTGAAAACAGTGTGTCAGAGACCAAAATCTGCGACTTTACATTTTTTGAAAAACTTAGTAAAACGGTTTATTATATTATGTACTGTACGTTTTCCCATTAAATGCAAGATATGATGTAACTAATGCATGATATTTGTTTGATACCAAGTGTACACCGAGAAATAGGTGAACCTGTTATCTCAACTGAATATTTTGTTATATTCAATGTTATTATATTTATTTTCATTTTTCTGTTATTATAAACGCGAATATGTTGGTTTAAACATAATGTCGGTTCCATTACTATAACGAAAAAAAATCATTTTTGGACAACAGAACTATTTTCATTATAATTTTATAATAAACACTAAAATAAATGCTCAGAACTGTTGAAGCCATTTTCAAAGGGTAATTAAAGTCAATTTGATTTAATTACGGGGAAATGGTAAAAATGTCTTTTTTAATATTTTTAGCTACAGCTCAGCAATCGAAACTAGTGGTGCTACAGAATGGTACAGACTTTCTCGTACTTCTTAGTTTTCTAATTTCCTTGGTCTGAGCCACCTTTACAATCTTGCCCCATTCTCTTGCCAGCTGCAATCTATTGCCGCCGAAAGTACATTAAAAAATTCAGTTTTCCTAATGGTAGAACCGAAACATTACTTTAAGAATAATAAAGAAGAGTAAAGTTCGTCCAAAGGAGGAACTTTTTGTCGAAAACTTTGGGGCTGTTTTTAAGAAAATAGCGTTTAAGTGTAACTGTAAATACGAAATTTAAAAGACGTTTTCACTGAAATTTTTTGAGTTTTCGAAAAACTTCATTGAAAGTCATTTGAAACTCCACTCACAAATGCAATAACGTAGACAAATCGCTGGATGAAGACGTGAGTGATATTTAAAAAAATTACATTTGTGTAATTGTTTTTAAAAGGCAAAGAATTCATCAAAATTACTTTTATGTTATCTTAAACATTGCATTTATCACTATCCGTACGAAGAGTTTGAAGAAAAGATTTGGAGCCGTTTTTGAGAAAATGGCATTTGAGCGTTCCTGGAAATGCGAAATTTTGAGCTCAGTTTCACAGAAATATTTGAGTTTTCGAGAAACTTTATATGACATCGTTTAAAGCCCATTTACTGTGAAGTGCGGTAGAGTGAGAAGTTTCAAACAGTTCATGCTGTCCAGAGAATTCCCTAGCGCAGGCGAAGCCACCGCATGCCAGCCACGATAACCTAGGGCTTGTGTTTCAAGAGCGGGGAGAGGGGAGGATGGGCGTCTGGACGGCCGGTAGGTACCGCAAAATATTGCGGTGAACAGTCCTCTGATCGTAAGTTACGCTACTCAAGTTTTTGTGAAAATGGAATGTGTTAGTGATCCAGAAGTTGGTGGTTTGTGTCTTATAGAACAATTATTACGGACGGAATTTCATAGTATTAGATTTCAGAAATCTTAAAATAAAAGACGTGAGAGGTAGCTCCTATTAAGTGCGCACTTAAAATAATGTTCAGGATTCGCCACTGACTAATTATACCAACATTTATCTCCGAATTAAAAAGATCTGTGACCATTTTTTGTAAAATTCATTTGAAATCATAGAACATTCGGTGCGAAAATTAAATAGTTTCAAACAATACATTTTTTGTTCAAAACTTTAAACGAAAATATAATTCTGGCATTGAATTCATTGTATAAGGTATACGATACTGATAGCGGTGGCAAACAAATGTAAATAGATCGAATAATATATAATAGTAATTATTAAACACTATGATATTGTAATATTCTACAAATATATAAAAGTTTACATTAATACGAGTACTTTCAAAAATATACAAGTTTACATTAAAGCGAAGGAAAGCCAGCCATCATCGCCTTTTGTTGTCAGTATGGCGTTACAAAAATGTTATAAGTAATGAAGTAGACATTTTAAATATATCCTTGTTGATACCACAAGAAAATGAAAATAGATAGAAAAATATAATAATTAAAAATAGTATTTTTATATTCATCAAAATTACTAGATTTTAACATGCATTACTCTCCATTCCCACATTTGATTAAGCCAAGCAACATTATTTTTACAAATTTATCATTCAACATATCTTTTTTATTCAAGTTTTTTCGTTCAAGTGATATGCTAACTTTCTCCAGGCATGTAAGTGGTACGTAAAGATCTGAAGAAATCTTGAGTCCCCCTGTCGAAATCCAGTCTTGTTTATTACAATAAAATATGTCTAAACAGGAACCTGTACAAGCCAGAAACCTGCCTTAACCGGAAAATGTATCCGGCCCGTGAAGTTAAATGGAATTTTACACAGCATAAAACGGAATCTCTCCAACGCCGAAACGGAACGGTTTTTCATGACCTGCAGGAAAAAAATTGTCATAAAACGGAATTCCTGTGAAGTTAATGCAATTGGCAGAGAGACACGAGATGTTCTTAATGAACTGAATGCATCTGCAATTTTTTTTCAAATTCTCTATCCCTGCGTCACGCAATTTATTCGTGGCAGCCGGACATTGAAGGAGAGGGGCATCAGCTGTCGGCGTAGATTTCGACATTGGGGTCGCTTCTCTTTCAAGGCGTAGGCCGTAGGGGAAATTCCTCCCTCCCGACTCTATGCGCGTGGAAATGTGTGTGGATATGGTGCGAGCCACACGTCGGGTTACAAGCCGTACGGCCAGCACCTGACCTGAGACGTCTTGGGGGGTGGCGAACACAATTCGCCAGATGGTCAGCTAGCTCAGTAGGACGTCCCAGTGTGGACATTACACACAACTCGAGTTAGAATCACTTTTCACTTAATTCAGTATATTCTAGAAATATTTGCTGCTGTGACACATACATAAAATGGCACACAGAAAAATCAAATACAGAATACTCTTGACTGTCTGTAGGAAAAACACACTAATAACTCGATACACAATTTCTTACTCTTCTTTACAACCCAATTTTTTAACACACACACACACACACACATACACATTTCAGAAATTCTGAGAATCGTTAAAATATTACTTTATACAAAAATGAAAGAAAAACACATTGAAAATCAAAACTAGTACTTCTGACTTAACATTACTTTCACAAAAATGAAACTCTCTCTCTCTCTCTCTCTCTCTCTCTCTCTCTCTCTCTCTCTCTGAAATCCAGAGAATGATTACTATTATAATTCGTCTCTTACACAGACTCTTAATTACTAAATTACAATATCAGATCTTCGAATCCTTTTAAAAGAAAAGATTGATTCTGTTCTCACGTATTAGAAGTCGGAAACAACTGTATTTTTACTTATCTTTTAAGCATGGCAAATATGTTACCCTCCCTTTCTTTCTACGTGACGGATACAGAATAAGCTTTCTGATTAAAATGAATTACTCCTATCCCTACAAAAACAGTTCATTTAGTACGACCTTACTTTATTCTCTTCTCGGCCGTGTCGGGAAGTCAGCTGTGCTTTCTTCTACACCTTCCCTCGGAGCTGTTTCGGCCTTGAAGCGTCGGAGCCTCGGGTTGAGAACGCAGTTGCCCACCAGAAACGCGTTCTTCGTCTCGTTCAAGGTTTATATTCTTGCGTACTCTCATATGAATTTTACTTAATTTCCAATTATGATTAATGACCAACTGGATATTCAGAATTGAAATGGATCCAGAGATCACCCTCTTTTATACGAGCACAAACTTTAAGAGAGCATATATATATATATATATAATATATATATATATATATATATATATATATATATATATATATATATATATATATATATATATATTGTAAAGCCTCCACTCGTGGAAACGCCCTGATAGAATGCTCTTTCGGGCTTGATATCTCGGGGGGCAGGATCTTTTGGGGTATGAGAAAGTTACACACCCAGACACAAAATTAGATAAAATGACAGTATATTCTGTAATATGGCATGAGAAATTGTTCACACTTAACATTCAAATTCAGAATTAAATCAAATTTACAACACAACACAAAATTTACTTAACAATGTGCTCGCTATGTCGAGTCTGATTCTCCTATCACCCGTGCACGGTTTTGCTAAGTTATGAACTTAATTGAAACTAAATTTTCCCATACTTCTGGGATTAAACACAATCACTCGTTATTCAAGATCTTATTGCTACTTTACATTAAGTATTTCCTCGTTAGCAAATTTTATACAATAAAATGAGGAACTCTAATAAAAATTCACACAGTTTCTAGATCGAGTTCTATTGCAAGTATTACCGCTGTAAGAGGTAAATTTATGCTGTCGTGATACAAATCTCAGTTGATTTTACAAAGTTTTAATGGTCTGGTTCTTCATTTCACTCCTTCCAAAATACGGTCTCCCACTCTGGTTTACTCAGTTACAAATTACCTTTGCCGCCGCCCAAGGCCCCGGGTTACGCACCGCCGTCGCGTCGAAGTAGCTGCACACCTGCCAGCCGCGCTGCCACTCGCGTTTCCCGATGACCTCGAAGCCGTCTCCGCAATCCGTTACCAGATTTTCGCACCAGTCTTCTAAGCTCTCGCCACCAGATCCAGGACACATGCACGCGTACTGCTCCGTCCCTTGCGTGTTACAGCACGTGTCGCTCCTACCAGGGCGTTGACTATGATATTGTTCACAATCACGTTTGCTTTACTTTATGCGGCCTCGTTATAATGTTAACTTGCTACTTCTCGCCGCCTCAATATTGCAACGTTCTCCTCCACTATTACTCGTGATAATGTCTACGACTCCGCGTCCTTACTACAGAAGAATACCTCGCTCGTCGCCGTCTGAACCAAGAAGAAGGGCAGCTTTTCGCCGCTCCGCCGTATAAATGCGGCCTGACAGACGTCATTAGTATAAATGCGGCCCTGACGTCATAGAGCCCCTATGCGCGCCGCCCCTCCGTCGAAATTACCCCGCCGCTGCTTCTGGCCGCCACCTCCAGGTCGCGCCTTTTCTCTCTTCCGTGCTGCTCTTGCGATGTTATTATTTGCTCCGTCGCCTTCTATAGATACGTGGGCGCCGTGTAAGTTAGTGGCCAGGCCACGAACGTCACTATATATATATATATATATATATATATATATATATATATATATATATATATATATATATATATATATATAAAAGCAACAACTGGAAAGAGAAATGAATGCAACTATTAATTACTGCCATCCATTCAAAACTCCTCTCCCTAATTCTCCTATTATAAATTCATAACGTCTCTTATTATCTTTCTTCTAAGATTACGTTTAAATCACTTTATAATAGAATATTTACCTCTTCTTATCTTCCTGAAGAGTTTTTCTAAAAGTTGCAAATCTGAAGTCCGCTGCAATATCAATTCCTGGCGTGCCGTTTTCAATACGTCTGCCCAGTTCAGCTGCTAACCTCAGAAAGAACTTTTTCTTTCATCTGACTACCGGTCTCGCCCTCGGTCTATTGTGGCGATCTCTCTTGATCTAATTTCCAGTTAGCATTCCTAATATTCATCCGCGTTGGCGCGCGTTCAAAATACTCCTTTCCCTCGCTCTCTTAGGTCGCATGTGACACGTTTTCGAAGTCTAAGAAAACGGACGGTCACAATGGCTTCTATTCATGTGTCTCCCTGATCCGTGTTGAAACTCATAACCCCTCGACCAGATACGCATTGCTCAACGCCATGCGATATATCATAACGTCATCGTACTGGATAGTGAGTCATTGTGCGTTGAAAACCAGCAAACAGTCCGAATACAGCCAATAAGGTGTGGATTTTTGAACTCAGAAGCTGTCAATGAAGTGCATACTATTTACTTAAAGGTAATCTCATTCATAACTACGTTATATGCTAATGTATTTTGATAATTATAATAAAGTCATGCAATTTACTACTTTAAGGGCAGAAACATCAATATCACGAGTATCATAAAATGAACAAACTGCATAAAACGGAAACCTCCGTAAACCGGAATTTTTTGTGTCCCGATTGATTCCGGCTTGGACAGATTTTACTGCAAAACAAAAGTAGGAAAAATAACTTTGTAGTCTGTGACCTTGACACTCACAGACAACAAGTGAAACCCTCAGATGTGGATGTCAGTCGTCCGTGGGAAGAGAGCTCTCCTTTCGCGCGACATCCGATGTTTTGGAAGCAAGAGCACCAAAAATTCTCAACATTGAAAGTATATACACGAGTTCCAAGCTCGTTAGATTGCTGTGCGTATGGGGCTGTCGGTGTCTTAAATTTGTAGTGTTGTTCTTTGTTTCATTAATTTTATATTCCGTTACTTGCAATAATGCCTTGTGTTTCACAAAAATGGCGTCGTGGACAAACTTTACGTAGCAAGGAACGCAGAATTATTGTCAATTTTTTTTATTATTTTAGCAAAAATAACGTTTAATAAATAATTATAACGTTTCAACTGCTATCAAAGAAACGTCTGTTGCAACAGGTTGTTCAGAAAGAACCATTTACAAGCTTCTAAAGGAATCTGACTCAGGCGTTTTGATGACACCATGTAGAAAGAGAACTCATAGCAAGCCAAATAAAAATCACAGGCAGCTCACATACAATCAATACGTCAATTCTGAAATTTGGTGAATAGTTCATGACTTCTTTTTGAAAAATACACCCCCAACATTAAAATCAATTTTCAATGTAATCAATACTAATAAAAATTTGCCTAATTTATCAAGATCCACATTGCGTAATATCTTGAAGGATATCGATTTACGAAAGAAGAGGAAAGATGGCAATGCTAATGGAAAGAGACGACATTATTTGCGGAGGCACAAATATTTGAGAGACATTAGAAAATTTCGGAAAAAAGGCAAAACTATTTTTTATACTGTTGAGTCGTGGTTAATGTTGGGCACAGTGTTCAAAGAGCTAGGCGAGATACTGAAATTAAAATACCACGCCAAGCTTTTCTTGCTGGGTTGAGTGTTGGTCTTAAGTCACCGACGTACAGGAGTCCTCGTTTCACTTTGTCAAATGCTGGAAGCACTGAGGGATTTTTAGTTGGTGCAGAAGTGGTAACATTGTGCAAAAGAAAAAAAATACTGCAGATGCTCACGATGAAGTGGATGGAGAACTTTATGAACAATGGTTTGAGCAGACTTTGCTAATGTACCAAACGGCTCCGTAATAGTTACAGACAACGCTCCATATCACTCCAGAAAATGCGAAGCTTTACCGACGAGCAAGTGGAGGAAAGAGTCTATCCAAATATGGCTAGAGGAGAAAAATATTGCTGATGAAGAGGGTATGTTGAAGTGAGATTGTCCAAAAAGAGAAATCAAAATACGAAAAATTAAAAATTGATTGAATTGCAAAGGCAAGTGGATGCTACCTCCTTACCACTGCGAACGTAACCCTACTGAAATGGTATGGTCACAGGTAAAACATTACGCAGCAATGAGGAGTACTTCTCTCAAGATCAGTGAAATGGAACTCCTTATACGAGAAGGTTTCAAACAGGTGACACAGGAAAATTGGCAAAACTTCATTTGTCACGTTGTCAAAATCAAAACTGCGACGTAGAAAGCCGATGAATTACAAGATGATGTAGAAGAGTTTGAAATGCATGTATTAACATCATCTTCGTCATCTGACTCCTCAGGTTTATCAGAAGAAGAGAACGGAAGTGAAACATGTGAAAGAATATAGGGAGCCTCATCGTTACAAAATTGAAGACTTGTCGGTAAGTGAAAATTCCATTACTTCATGACAATTATTTTACTGAAACGTATGTAACAGTTGAAAGTGATACAGATGTACATTAGAATTCGGCCATTCATTATAGGAAACCCTCAAGAATCTTACAATATAAAGAATAGATTCTAATATTTAATTAAGGAATGCCGTATAAAATGTCAAAAATGTTTTGAAACTTGTATATTGCAAAAACTAATTGTATTTGGATTATTCATGCATGTGTTTGACCTTATCGTCAGGACAGGCGCCGCGTGGAGAATTCCGCGCTTTGACAAGCAGCACGTAATGAAATGTCTGAATTCGAATTGTCCGAAAAACACTACATGCAATGGTTCATATCACATTTAAATTTATTTTCATGGATTTTGAAAGGTGTTAAACACGGTGGTAAAATTTCGTATCAATCTGAGTATCAGCATGGCGAGTGTTGCGCATAAGCGCTGTGTAAAACGTGAACTCTCACACAAGATTGATGTCCTTTGCAAGTTACATGCCATGAAACTTCTAGATGGTGCTACTGGCAAACGTACTTACGTTACCAATGAAAGCAATATTTGCCACTAACAAAGCAGTATTTTAATTATAGACGTCTGTTGAACTATATCAAATTTGGCATTTCTATGAAATGCCAAAAAGATTTGCCAGTCTTAAATGATACTTTAAGAGGAACATTAGTTAATAGTAATATCTTGAAAACACGTTGCCACCATGATTATTGCAGATACCGTAGAACCTTTTTCTTTAAAAAAATATGAACATGTGCCGATAGAACCAATTGACATTTCAGATTCATGCAGCCGATAAAAATACTTTCGGCATATCCAACCAAGCCGATAATTCATGTTTCCATAAAAGTGAAGTTAGAACCCCTTTATTTTAAGATCGCGAAATGTCTTCCTATCATTCATAATAACAAACACTATCAATTATAAATTATTGACTTACCTGCCCGACAACTGGAATTAGCAGGTAATTTTCACGTTCTCACAAGTTCTCACTGAATCGTGTGTCGTGTGTAGCACTCGCGCTCGCACACCACAATGAACTAAGGAAAATATAAGAAAGACAGTATTGGCAGAAGAACTCCAGCACTTCATCCTTCTAATAGCCCTGTAAAAACTACCAAATGACAAAAAACACTCAAATAATTTGGTGATAAATGTTGAACAATTATGTTTACTCGTACATATAAAACATATATTTTATTTTTAAATATATGATGTAAAAAGTGCTAGTTTGGAAAGCAATGGTTGGTCACACATCACATGTTATTGTGGGACTTCCCTGGATTGAATGGAGTGAGTGATTCATGACCTGTCAAAACGTCTGAGGGCCATTTCTAACATTACTATTGATATTCAGGCAATGATACGCGAGCTTTTTGAACACCCGATCCAGTGCGACAGTCGACCACGACTTATATATATATATATATATATATATATATATATATATATATATAGATAGATAGATAGATAGATAGATAGATAGATAGATAGAGATATAGATATGTGCCCCGACCACGGACCACACCCGAAACAGATATTCCCAAAATATCGTCTCGGGCAGTCCGCCAGTTCAAACGTGGCGCGCTGGCAACGACATCGCCTGAGTTTTGCAGCGACCAGGTCGAGCGGAACGCACTCCCACCAACGAGAAAATCCGAAGAAAAGAGCAGGAACCAAACCTTGGCATTGGCGCCTGTAGATAAACCGAAGGAAATCTCAACAAGAATTTGTTTTGCCGTTAGAAGAACGGGAGTCTAGTTGAAATCTTCGAGAGAGACGATTCGATGAAAGTTGCATAAGAACAGTACAGTGGAAATTTTCGTACGTAACGGATCGTTGAAATTCTCGTAGGAGAACGGACTATGATTATGCTTTTAATACCGTACGATGGTTGAAAAACGTGCTGTGGTGAGGAGAATTGTAGTAATTTCCGATGAGTGATTAAGGGCTCATTTCGGCATACCACGGACAAATTCTATGCAGCCACTGCAGACATGTCGCCGAGGCCGGCGCCGCGTCTAGTCACAGTGCCACCACGAAGGGAGGTCGCTGCCCACCGATACCGCGGCGTTCATGCTCCGCACGTAGTATCCGCCGGGGTTATTCTACACGTCTCCCATTGCAGAAGCGTGAGTACCCGTGCGTGAAAGAGGCATCAAAGACAAAACAGAGCCATTGAACTAATTAATTTGGAATCATAATTGTAATTTATAAACCAATGAATAATTTGTGTTCTTCAAGCAAGAGTTTCTTGTTGTTGTTGTGAATGAATGTAAGTAAAGTTATTTCTTGAACAAGGATTCGTATGGCTGATTTGAATTGTTAATTATTTAAACGGCTAATTTAATTGATCAGTGTGTAAGAATAATTAAGCTTGTACAAATCAAAGAAAGGGCAGTTGCAGTTGCATTTAATGTCCAGTTGAGAACGCGTAGCTCGTGTTCAAGAGTAGATCTTGGAAAAGAGTAATAATTTTATTGTATTTGTGTGTTAACGTGAGTTAAGAATATATTATGTGTACCAGAGCCACAATGGTTTTCTTCAGTGTTCTTCCTAAAATGCGATCCCAATATAAGCCTCCTACAGACAATTATATTAGAACGACAGGTCTCACGTCAGGACGGCAGTGAATTGTCGGACGACGCCAGTAACGCCCACGCGGAGCAGGATTCCCTTAGGGCTTGATCAAAACAGAGTTGCAATATGCACGGCGCGTCATAAGAACATTGGCGACGTGTGTTCCGTTGCAATATATATATATATATATATATATATATATATATATATATATATATATATATATATGTGTGTGTGTGTGTGTGTGTGTGTGAGTGTGTGTGTGTGTGTGTGTGTGCGTGCGTGCGTGTGCGTGTGCGTGTGCGCGCGTGCGCGCGTGCGTGTGTGTGTGTGAGTGTGGCGTTCAATAAGTTATCTACCTGAGCATGAATATGAAATTTGATAATGAAACTCGCCTCATTATTTTTCAGTGTAGTCCCCCTTGAATTTAACACACTTGGTCCACTTAGCCTCCAGTGATCGAATATCTTTAGAATAAAAGGAAACATCTTGGCTGTCCAGATACCTCATTACAACTTCCTTAACTGCTTCCTCGTCAGAAACCCATCACCCAAACAGAATATTTTTCATGTTTCAAAATAGAAAGTGGTCACCGGCAGCCAGATCTGGACCATATGGTAGATTATTAAGCTGTACGAAGTCAGTGTCCTTCAGAGAAGCATTTGATTTGAGCATGACTTGACTGCAGGTGCATTGTCGTGATGCAATAACACAGCAGCAGACATCCTCCCATGGCGCTTCTGATTGACAGATTCACGTAACGCACTTACAGTTGAAGAATAGGTGTCTCTAGTGATGGTTGTTTTCTGTGGCATGAATTCTACAAGCAGAACATCTTACCCCGAAAACGAAACCCGCCGTCTCAGAAAAGGGCGGGTCCAACCCACCCGCATTCATTCGGGAACCCGTATCATACTGGTACCTGCATCATACGGGTCTTCCGTAGAGTATGGGTCGCCCTTATGATACTGATCGGTTGTAAAATACGGGTCGCGGGTCTGATCTAAATTGTTATTTCTGTTCAAGCAATAGCGCAATTTCTTTTCATAAGAGACCAAAAGAACGAAATGGACGGAAATGACGAAATGGATGAAAATGAGGAAATGGAAGAAAGGACGACAGGACGAAATGGTCGGAAAGATCGAAATGGATAAAATGGACGAAAAGAACAAAATAGACGTATAGGACGAAATGGACGACAGGACTAAATGAACGAAGGACGGAAATCACGAAATGGAGGAAAGGACGAAATTAACGGAAATGACAAAATGGACGGGAATTACGAAATGGACGGAAAGGATGAAATGGACGGAAAGGACGGAAAGGGCGAAATGGACGGAAAGGACGAAATGGACGGAAAGGACGAAATGGACGGAAAGGACGAAATGGACGGAAAGGACGAAATGGACAGAAAGGACGAAATGGACGGAAAGGACGAAATGGACGGAAAGGACGAAATGGACGGAAAGGACGAAATGGATGGAAAGAACGAAATAGACGGAAAGGACGAAATGGACCGAAAGGACGGAAAGGACGAAATTGACGAAAAAGGTGACGACAGAAAATTAACGATGAGACAAAATGAACGACGAGACAAGATGAACAAAATGAGAAAATGGGCGAAATGGACGACAGAACGAAATTGTGGGTCGACAGGACGAAATGGACGGAAATGGCGAAATCGACGAAAGGACTACATTGATGCAAAGGACGAAATGGACAACAACGAAATCAAGGAAACGGACGACATGTCCAAATGGCCGGAAAGGATGAAATGCATCACATGGAAGAGAGGACGAAATGGACGCAAATGACGAAATCGATGATTTGACGAATCGATTAAATTGACTAAATGGACGAAAAGAACGAAATGGACAAAAGGACGAAATAAACAAAAGAACGAAGAGGATGACAGGACGGAAAGGGCACTGTTCCCCCACACGATACTGGTCGAGGGCGGCGGAATCTGGGAGGCACGGACAGTGGCGCGGGCTCACGCGGTCGATCTCTCAGATGATAGAGTTGTTCCACCTTTGATAAAGCGTCATAAATATTTTTCAGAAGACAGTCCTTCTGAGAACCTCTCTTATTGTTCTCACAACCAACACTCACCGTGCAGGATACTCAGGTTGTCATTAAATTTCACCAGCTGATAGAACACCATGCAAAACCTATGAGTATTAGCAATAGTTTTTATGGGCATTTTCAGTGGCGGCTCGTGGGTATTCGCACGTTCGCATGTGCACACCCAAATAACTGCGGTGCAATGTTTCTTAAACATTTCTTAACATGAGGGGAATTCAAGACCTCTCAGATCGTTTCCGAAACATGGTATTTCAAAACATGCGCCGTTCGGAAGCTGCGATTGACAGTCCGCCGCCAATGCCCTTCGTGACAGCAGGCTAGAGCACATTCGGGAAATGCGAGCGAGCAGCCGGGGTCGGTGGCTCCCTCGGGGCTGAAGGGGAAAAATGGGGAACATGGTGGATTACGGGCGGTGGGAGCACCCTCCGGAGCGTGCGGATATTACTGCGCAGGCGCGACCTCTGGAAGTGCTTTGACATGTCGTGAAGATATAGCACTCGGCTAGCACAAGTTTTTAAGAGAAGTGTGGCACTGATCGAAGAAAGTGTGAGATATCTCTCCACTTAAATGAGCTGTCACCCCTTCCAAAGCAATACTTCGGTAGCGCGCGAAACGCAATAGCATTGTTATACAGTGTTGCATTCATAAGTATTGTGTTAATCGAATGTTATTTGCACATTTTAAAGGGCGTAGCAATTACAAATCTATTCCTCAGCATGTGAAAATCAAAATGTATTATGTAAACGTATGTAGGAGGCTACTTTTTAATGCGTTTTGAGAAACCGACATTAGAATGTTCGTTTTTTCTGTGAAGTGTGTTTGTACAACTGACAATTAATGGCGTCGAAAATATTAAAATAACGTCAATGAAAAAGTCACCGAGAAAATTGCTGAAAAGGAACAGCATTTACTGAAGCGACACAGACTTTGTTTCGTCAGTCAGTGTAGACGGCAAACTATCCAGATTTTTTGAGTATTGGGTATAGAAACTTGTACTTTTAAGCTTAAATTTGTACAGCGAGTTAATGGAAAATACTCCACAGCAAAAGTGCGAGTAAAAATGTTTCGAATCAATGTGTTTCTTGACACCCTTTGTAAAACGTACTGGAAGTGCCGAATCATGCGGTAACAAGTAGTAAATATTTCGGAGGGGACCTTGCCGAGCGAAATCGAAACGAATGTTGCGAAAAGAAATGCGATTAGCCCTAGTTGGTGATAAAAGGAACTATTCAACATGTTATCAAACTGCATAAGATGCCTTATTTCTAATTGTCATTATCTATGTTAATGAATATAGTATAAGCTTGTAATGTATGCCTGTATGTATGGCCATGTGTGTGTGTGTGTGTGAGAGAGAGAGGGGGGAGATTGGGGGGAGGAAGGGAGAGAGAAGAGAGGCGTTGCACACCCTAATAGTATGACCACGAGCCGCCACTGGGCATTTTGTATCTGGACCTTTCGTGACCTCTGTGTTTCCTGCAGCGGGGATACCGTTGCTTCGGCAGCGCCAGGAACGTTCCGCGGCCTCTATCAACCGGAGTCAGATTTCCAAGCGCAAAGACCATCGCTGGTGACTGCCCGGCGTATGAGTAGCGGTCGCAGAAACAGCGGCGATCAGCGACTTCCGCTCTTCCACAGGCGCACAGTGTCAAATTTGGGCAATCTAGTTGGGAAAATTAATATCTTCGTAACCATACGTCGTATTTTGGTGAAATTTGGTACACATATACTTTAGAAGTTTCTTCTTAGGATTGTAGATTTCGAAGGTGTGGGAGGAAGGCTAACTCTTAGTACACGCGCCCTTGTCTATAATCCAACCAGAGAGTATGGTATGAATCCACGTACAGGCGCGGTCTGCATGTCCGCGTGACCCCTCGACTCGAAAAGAGGCGGGGACTAGCAATTGTTTTCATCACTCGTCTCTAGGTGACATCCCGAGTCTGTCTTTTCGTCTACAAGGATATTGCAAAATAGGCGAAGAACGGCATTTGTAATCAGGATGCGACTCAGAGCTGCTGGATTATTGACATGCGGTCTTTCACATGACACGTGTTCTTCTGTTTCCCTCGTTTTGAAGCAGAAAATCTTGGAGTGTCATTACGCTTTTATAATTTACTAATATTTAGTGTAAAATATGGTCTTGAAAAAGAACATATGACATAATGCATTTTGTTTCAGCTCAGAATCGACTACCATGTTTGGTTTAGAAGAAAAAGTAGTTTTTCTATTCTGGATCAAACAATGACAGGAGATTTCAGTGATTGTGTGCAAAAATAAAAGGCTAAAATTTTACTTCCATCATCAGATAAATTCAAAACATCATTGATTGTAAATATTTTTGTTTCTTTTTAAAATTTCCAATCAGTAATGGTTGACTTAATGCATTGCCATACAAAGTATTACAATCCAAATTAATGATATAAATGTTTTACTACCTATGCTTTCAGCTTTTTGTTTTGGGAATTTGTGGCTGTCTCGTGGCGCAAGAGCGAGGTCCCTCGCCTTTCACCAAAAAGGTCCGGGTTCGATTCCCAGACAATCTCATGTGAAATTTGTTTCAACAAAACGAGTTCAGCTGCTTCACAAGGGCTAGTCCAACCCCTGTGAAGTGTCCTAAACCCTATCCCAATCCTAGTTCCTTCCCAATTCTAGCCGCTGGGTAGTGACGCAGGAGCACGCAAGAGAGGCGCGTACGTAGAGATGCTACCTGGCGGTCCTCTTGACGACTTACGGACTAACGACTTACTGACTATAGAAACAATGCAGGATTATTCCTATTGATGATGACGGTATAAAAAATAACGGAGGATTACTCCCAATAATAAGCGCTCAACGCCCAATGGGGGTTATAAGACGCATTGCGTCATGAAGGCGCAACAAATTTTTTTAATAAAATATTTTTAGCTTTTTACTTATAGAAATAACAATTATTAGGTAATCTGTTTCGAATATCTGTTTGGAACCATGGTTAGATCACCACTTATTCCTTTTTCATACAATTCATATAAATCATGATCTGCAATTACATTGGGTTTTTCTAATGAGCTTTAAAGATGCATGATCAGCTAATTGTGGTGCTCATGTTTATTACACTGGATCTAATCCATAATTATCATAACATGTTCTTCTACAATTAAAAAAATACATCGTTTAGTAAAATTGTATTTAATTTGAGGTGTAAGTCATGATAATCTCCAAAATCTTTAGTATTAAAATGTTCATATACATGTGTTACAAATTCTAAATCTACATGTTTATGATTTAAAACAGTCTAATCTATCATAAATTGTTAAATCTTCAAATATATCATAACTATCCACTCACTCATCATTATCATCTTTTTTTATGGATTAGGCATATTGTCTGTTCCAGCCTTTTTTAATATCATTCTTGGCTTTTCAATGCTTCTCTTTCCTTTCGGCTTATAATTCAAGGCTTGCACTGGAAGTATGTCTTGCGGCATATTTCCAATATGAGTCACCCATTGCTGTCTGTACCTATTTATTTTCTCATGTACTGTTTATCAACTCATTCATTAAGTTAATTTTCTTTTTTAATATGAAATGCATATCTTCTTTTCCAAATATTTGACAAATACTCATATATTTTCATAATCGATTATTTTAGAAACTTGATGATTACACATTTTACATGATGGAGTAACTATTAATATATCATTTTCATCGATAGGTAGAAATTTTATATTTCTATGGCTTGTTTAGATTTCCAATGAGTGCAATATGCATTACTCATTTCAACTAAATTTTAAACAGCTCGATCTGAACTAGTACTTAAAAGTCTATAAGTTTCAATAAATCTAAACTGAATAATATCATCTTGAAGATTTTCTTTTCGTATAATTTTTGTTTTCGGTCACAAAATTCATCAATAATGTTATTACAATATCGTTTTTTACATTAATAATTTTTACATATAGAAATATTGTATGATGCAAGTGTTTGTCCTACAATTACTTTTTAGAGAATATTAAATATTTTTCTGATGTATTTGGTATGATCATTATATTTGAATGATCTTCACAAAGTAAGTTTTAATAAAGATCGTAAAAATAATATAGAATCATATTTTAAATTATAAAATTGGATGGGAACAAATTTTAGAAGACGTAAATGTAAATGTCATATACTACATGCTGCACATCTTCCTTCACCAGTAAGATGATTATGATTAACCACTTTTCTGGTGATCTTCAAAATTTCTATAACAAGTGTGTCAAGATGTAGCGACTTCTTAATAAATGTTTGTCATTTCTGTTGTCCTAAGTAATTTAATATTTAGATGTAAATATTCTTAAGTATAATATTTACCCAATCTCAACAAGTTCAAAATTAAATTGATGCATTAATTCATTAATATTCTCATCTCGTTTTAAATGTTTTCTAACCCGTTCTTCATTAAAATCTTCTTCATCAGCTTATATATTAGATTAAAACAAACTAAATAGGCTGATGTTCGTGAATATATTCTGAACCCATAAATGTTTTTTTGAGGTTTCTTTAATGTACATTCCAAATGGCACGATACTACATAAGGATGAAATTGTTTAGCTCTAAAAGATTTATATTCTCTTATAAGTTGTTTAGCCATTTCAATACATACTTTTTCGCGAGTAATGCCACAAACAATCTTATGATGGTATTCTAATGGAGACGGAAATATGTAAACAAGAGAAATAGTTCTATATTACTATTACTAGGGAAAGTATTTTAAGGTGCGGCACCTTTTAAAAAATGTAGCTGTTTTCATGCAGGTAGTTTAATATTTGTATTTGGGGGAATGAAATAAAGCAAAATAAATACAATTTGCTGCCCCTTTTCGAGAGATTATTACATTTTGTCACCTTATCCCTCCTTTTTTATCCTTCAGCACCCTTTTCTCCACTCTTTTCTACGTTTTTAAACGACTGGGCGGAAAAATGTATTTTTTTCTCTTCTTGAACAGCTTTTTCAAATCTAATTTAATCAGGAGTCAACAAGTTATCATTTAATCTGTTTTCGCCGTATGGTCCCACCACCCGGTCCCTTACTTGACAGCCACTTCTACCATTGAAGCCTCCCAGTAAAATTATTTCCTTACGTTTACTGATTGTTCCCAGCAACGCCGTCAACTTATTAAAAAAATCAGCTTTAACACTTGCAATGGCATCGTCATTAGGGGGCGTATACAGCAATTACTACAACTGTGTAAATATAAAGTTCCATATCAACTTGTACAATTCGATCATTTATCTGTTTTCAAGATTTTGTTGTTTCTGCACTTTTGCCTTATTTTCAATGATACATCACTACGGCCTCTCTCTTCCTTTGGTACCCCTGAGTAAATATGTGTGTATCCCCCTTCTGTTCTGAACCTTTACCTTTTTTCTTTGTTTCTGAAAATGCTACAATATCCAAATGACTCTTATCAATTTCTTTGAATACTTCTAACTCTTTGATTGATAGCCCTTGAATATTCCAAGTTCCAATTCTCATAGTCCTTTTCCGTGCCCAAAGTCGTCGAATATTATGTTCGCAATATTCCGAGGCTTTGCTGAGAAACTTTGCAAGTGTAGTTTTTTCTGAGTGATGAGGTGCAGGCCCATCGCCTCAACCCCCGTACAGGAGGACCAAGGGATTTTGTTTCTGGCTTCCCATGCCATAGAGAGGTTGCCTTTTCCAGGCCTCGATGCCCCCCTCCCCGTTTGAAAGGAAAAAGAATTTAAAAAGAAAGAAACACGAAGAAAAGTTAAGGTGAAAAAATGAATGTCTCTCTAGCCCTCGAAACCTAATAGCGTCGGGGTCGAAAAAATACAAGGGGCCTGGATTAGCCAATAGTACAGACAACAGAGAGAGGGATGAGGTACAAGTAAGTGGAAGAAATACCACATCCGAGAAAGAGACCTCTAGTTGCGGAGGAAGGAGCATAGGAATAGGTGTGTCAGTAAACAATGAACAGGATTGGTGTGACGGGTCGATGTAGGACAACTTTGTCTGGCTCCTCTGCTGAGACCTGTACAGCATGGGTGACCCTACCAGTATTCATTAGACACGCCATTATACCACGCTATTCATTAGCCGTGCAACCGCGCTGCATGAGCCCCCAGCTTCATTGGAGCACTCAAACCTTTCCGCTCGCACGGACAGTGCTACTTTAAGGCGGCGTCCCGTAAGAGAAGATAATTGTGAAAAAATGTGAAATGAAAAATAAGAAAATTTTAGATTTTTGAATATGCTATTGAAAGTGCATTATACCCATGATCCCAATATTGTGATTGATCAAATCAATTTATTTCAAAATATGAATCTTTAAACATGCAATAATCCTGTAGATATACCACCATCGAACATAAAACTATATAGTTTATATCTATACTATTAATTATTAACTATAATTATTAGTTGATAGTTATTAACTATATATATATATATATATATATATATATATATATATATATATATATATATATATATATATAAAGAAGTTTTAAAAGTATCGAATGACTATAAAATTATCGAATATTATGATAGTAAAAATGATAACAAATTAAAAAATCATGAAAACATTATTGTTTAAGGATTATTGTGTATGTATAAAAAGAATTCGTTAAAAGGACAAATTCGTCGTAACAAAGTAAATCATTGCTTAAAATGTAATAGAAATTATGGTAATGAAGAGGATTTAAATAAACATATTAATCAATGTACAGAAATATTGATTCCGATTTGGAAATTTATTTCAAAAATAAAATTGAACTAATTGTGTAAATATCACCAATATTCCATCTCCTCACATCTTATTTTAGACATATTTTTAATTCTAAGATCTTCCGCCAATTCGCTCAGTCTCCGACGTGAACGGTTGTGCCAACAGCTCGCTAGTCAAATAAGCTCAAGGCGTATCAGTAAGCGGTGCGCTCTCGATCTGCGAGGGTCGCCGCGCTCAAGCACAGTTCAGTGTCTAGAAATCAGTACTTGTTATTCATCCAAAGCGACCACTTCGTTGCAGTCGAATTACGGGTGTACCCCACGGGGCTGCCGCACAACACGGCGGAAGTTTATCTCTCTTTTTCGGTGAAAAAGTGCTAATCAACGTGTGAAGTGCTGAACAGTGTTTCTGAACAATCTAAGCTCAACAATGAACCGTGAAACGGGCTCCCTTGGGAGCGACATAGCAGCTGCACTGAAAAATCTACATGACGCAGACATAGGCGCGGATGAAGAAGGCTACATTCAACCAGGTATGCAGAAATTCCACCTCCAAGGTGCGGCCAACAGCAGCATCGAACACCAAGAAATGTTTTCACTACCACCAGAGAAAGTAAAACAATTAACATATGAAGAATCTCAACAGTATATTTACTTCCTTCAACAAGTATTCCATTACCAACAATTAATTCATCAAAATCCATACTCCTAAAACCCTTGCTCCTCCCAGTCTCCTGAAAATCTACCTGCTTCTGCTCCTCAACTTCATGACCGAAATCAAGAACTAGAAGTGCTAATTTCTCCAGACCAACAACAATCAAATCCACGCATGGAAGTACAACTGCAAACGGCTCAATGTAATGAAAGAAAGGAAATGTCTGAAAAACCGAGCATGAACACTAAAGAGAAAAATCTTAAACGCAAGAAATGCTCAAGTGAATCAGAAGAAGCTACTGAATATGGTGTCGAAGCGTCGTCACCCTTCGACCCGCTTGCTGACCTCCACGACAACGGGGAAGAAAGTGAAACTGTGTCGGATATAAGAATTCCTCCAAATTTTATTCATGAAACAAATTATTCGCGAGTTGTAGAAAGAATCAAAAAGAACACATCAGCAGACCACAGCCAAACCAGGAAAAGACTCAGTCAAGGTGATGTTTACGGCAGTAGAAGACTTCAGGAATGATCGTAAGTTTTGTGAAAACAAAAACATCCAATTTCATTTCTATAAAGACCCGTCAAAAAATAATTTACAAATAGTGATAAAAGATCTGCCGATCAATTATTCTGAAAATGAAATTCTTAAAGAATTAAAGGATTTACATTACCCAATTTTGAAAGTCTGTAGACTTTATAACAGAGATAGGAAACCAATCCCTGTTTGTGCAATAGATTAAGAGGACAATTATCAAGGCACGAGAATATTCAACCTAGTTAGATTATTTTACAGTGTAGTAAAAGTTCAAAAACGGATTGCTTCAAATGTAATACAATGCAAACGATGTCAAAGGTTTGGGCATTCTCAGGCTAATTGTAGGCTAACTCCCAGATGTGTTAAATGCACTGGGAATCATCAGTACTCACAGTGTAGAAAATCTAAAAATACATTTCCGGAATGCGTAAACCGCATGCAAAATCACACCGCTCACTATAAAGGTTGCCCGGATTACAAAAAGGCCTTAGAATCATCTCAAACATTTAAAATTACCTCCAAAATCCAAGGAGGACATTCTGCTCCAAATCGTAATGAACAGGTGTTAAGACAACCGCCCCCAAGAGGCCCCATTCACTTTCCTCTACTCCCGAAACGACCTCCAGCAGCTCTGCGTTCACAATTCCAACCTCAAGACTTATCAAACCTAATCTCTAATATTACAACACAAGTAATAAATGCTATTATCCCCCAAATTCAAACTATAATTCACCACGTCTTAGAAAACAAAAATTATGGGAGGTAATTGCGGAGAATTAAAACTTATCAACTGGAATGCAAATGGCATTAAGCGCCAGAAAAATGAACTCATATATTTCTTAAAGAGTAATACAATTAAAATAGCAGCGATCATGGAAACACACCTTTCGCCGGGAGAAAGATTCAATATTCCTGGCTACACAACGTATCGAAATGACACGTTATTTCAAACCGCGTCAGGTGGTGTAGCAATTTTGATATCTAACTCTATTAAGCACGCGCAGGTTCCAACAACATTCTCGCAAAATTTAGAAACAGTAGGAATAAAAATATTTGTTAATAATAATAATAATAATAATAATGAAATAGTAATAATAGCCACATACAAACCACCAAATAAAACTTTTCCATGCTCCGTGCACAAAGACATTTTTAAGAGCTATCCCCGGGTAATAATGGTAGGAGACCTAAATACTAAACATACAGTTTGGGGCTGCCGTACCACTACAACCCAAGGCCAACGACTTTATAATTTGGCTCAAAACCATAATATATTTGCATAATATTGCACTGCTGCAACTCATTTCTCATACAATACAAATATAATTCCAGATATTTTAGATATAGTATTAAGCAAAAGTATAAACTTTTCTATATTCCAAAGTGTATAACACGACCTTCAATCAGATCACAACCCAGTACTAATAACCTTTTTTAAACCTATAGAAGAAATAAAATCAAAAACGAATGCTACAAAAAAAATAAACTGACCCAAATTTTCATACGCACGAAAATTACTCGTACCCCAGAAATATTAAATCTATACCAGACCTTGAACTCGAAATCGCGAAATTTAATACAGCTATCAATGAATCATTAAAACAAGCCTCGACTGTAAAAAGCAGAAATAGTGCTTGCAAAAATAATCCCATTCCAATACGGCTATTAAATTTAATTAAATCAAAGCGAAATATGAGAAGATATTGGCAAGAAACACATAGACATGATATCAGAACTAAATTAAAACACCGGTTAGACAAACTCAGATATTCCAAATTTCAACAATCCTTAAAACAAATAGACACAAATTCAGCCCATCTCTGGTCAACAGACAGACGTATCACGGGAGAAAAAACTGAATTACCCCCCCCCCTAAAAATCAATAATACAAAAGCCTACTCAGATGAAGAAAAAACTGAAATACTAGCAGATCACTTAGAGCAAGTTTTTCGACCCCATCCAATAGCAGTGCCAACCCACAATAAAACTATCGAAGATTTTGTAAAAGAGCCTCAAGTTTCAGTAAGAATGAAAATTAAGTTCATCTCTCAATCAGAAGTCTCAAAAGTTATTAGCAGATTAAAAACGAGAAAGGGTATGATGGAATAAATAATAAAATCATTAAGGAATTAAATAAGTATACTATTGTCGCACTCACAGCAATATTTAATGCAATCTTACGTCTAAATCACTTCCCAAATTCATCGAAAACCGCCATCATCCTACCTTTTCGCAAACCATGTAAAGATCCTAGATTGAGACAAAATTACAGACCCATCAGTTTGCTACCCTCCATATCAAAAGTTTTTGAAAGATTGTTGCTCAGCAGACTTAATAAATATCTTTCAGAAACAAACGCAGTCCCCGATGAACAATTCGGCTTTAGACCTAACCATTCATGCACGAACCAATTACTGAGACTAACGGTAAATATTGCCGAGAGATGTCATCAAAAGAAGAATACAGTAGCAATTTTCTTAGACATTGCACAGGCATATGACAGGATCTGGCACGCAGGACTAATGTATAAATTATGTAGTCTGGGAGTCCCTGATTACATCCAAAAAATAATCAATAGCTTCCTTTCAAACAGAAATTTCATAGTAAAAGTCAATGAAACATTATCAACCCCTCGGAACATATCAGCAGGCTTACCTCAGGGCTCAGTACTCTCTCCAACTTTATTTAACATTTACACCTCAGATATTCCATGTATGCCAGACACCAAATTAGCTCTCTTCGCTGATGACACAGCCTTATTCACTGCCCACGAAGACATTCTCATAGTCCAAGATCCGATACAAAATAATCTTGAAGACCTAATATCGTGGACAGATCAGTGGAGAATAAAAATCAATCCAGAAAAATGCCAAGCCAAAATATTCACACTCCGTAGACCAAAAACTCCTCCCAACTTAACAAGCAACTACAGCCCGATTCAATGGAATATCCAATGAAATATCTTGGGTGTGCTTTTCGATAAAAGATTAACATGGAAACCCCATATCCATGCATTAGTAAATAAAGCCCAAAGGAAAATATCAAATTTATACCCACTAATTAATAGAAAATCCTCATTAAAAATTGAATGTCAGCTTACGATATTTAAATCAATCATTTTACCCACCTTAACATATGCTTGTCCTGTTTGGGGAAGCGCAGCACCCTCATCAATAGAGAAACTTCAGACGGTACAAAACAAATGTCTTAGGAAAATCATATAAGCACCGTGGTTTATACCCAATTCTCAGATCCATAGGGAACTACGTATGGATTCAATCAAAAATCACATCGCTTCAGTTTCAAAAATTTTCTATACTACACTTATCATTTCTCACTTAACAAATAAATTCAACCTAGGACGAAATGTTGTCCAACCTTGCCGAATCCAATACAAATTCCCAAAAGACAAATTTCGCCCCCCGTAAGTATATGAAAAAAATAGTCAAGTAGATAGCCTAATATTAAACCAAGTAATTTTTAAATAAACTCCGAACCAAGTCCATCCAAAATCAAACATCTCACAAACGGAGCAGCGATGTAAAGCTCAAAAAAGTCAAGCATGCCTATTTCTAATCATGATAATACACATGTATTCAAGCCCTTGAAAGGCCTCACGGCCGAACAAGAAATAAATAAATGAAAAAAAAGACCTTCCGTTATCATTCCACTACCGGAAACAATGAGCAGAGAATACGCATGAGCTCTTTTATCCTACTACCCGATTTTTTTATCTCAAAAACAATAAGTTTAAACAATATTAACCCGTGCCACCGAGCACTTTAAGATGTTTAGTATACTTTAAGCAGTGGCGTGCATTCCATGGAATGAAGGGAATGAGTCATTCTCCTAAGCAAAGCAGAGAAAAAATCCTTTCGATATTTAAAATATTCGTTGCTTATGGCCAGAGCAAAACGTTTACTCAATCTAAGATTCTGAGCTAAGTACCTGTGGTTGAACCGTAACAATCGATGTTTTCAAAACGGTGTGTAGTTTCGTCTCGTGACGTCAGCGAAGCTTCGTTCTTGGAGGGGGGCAGGCATTCGACTTCGTCATGTGTCGTGGCAAGTCGACTCGGTTCGTGAGTGCGCGCGAATGAATTTTTTAATACGTTCCGTTGTGATCGGCTGGTAGCTATTTCAAGTTCTAAATAACTTTGGCTTTTTGAGAGTGATTGATATACGCGCGAACTTATATCATAATACAATGTAAGTGTAAAGTACATAATAATATCGAGAAAATTTATCTAAAGGTAAAGAAAGTGTTCTAAAAACCTAATTCTTTGTGTTCCGTTCTGCAATTCTCCCTTGCGGGAAGGGAATGCATTGGCAAACTCATTCCGCGCAGTAGTCGTGGCATCTAGCGAGGAAAGTGGAAACTAGGCAGGGAGCCAGAGGGGTGGCACGATGACGGATTTAGGGGGGTGCTTCCGGTCCTTCTCCTGTTAACTTTTGTACGCTTGGCAACTTCCATTTGCTGGTCAATGACGAGAAGCGACACTGAAGGAAAAATTCTCTTGTGCTTCGGGCCTTTTTGTTGTTGTTTTGAGCAGTGGTATCGTGAGTAGCGCTGTCACTTTAATGTCATTGAGAAAATTTGGATCCAAATAAAAGGTTACGTGTCAGGGAAGAAAGAAAAATGAACGTTATCTAAGGTGGGAAAACTCGTGAATGAGGCTGTGGAGAGGACAACAGCAGGACAATGGAGCAATGAGGTAGGTCATATAATAAAAGGTAATTTCGAAGGCATGGGAAGACGAAGAAATCGTGGAACAAAATTTTGAAGAAATTATTTCTCATCAATATTAGAGTTCCATCCCTTCCAAACCATCATCAGACGGAAGTGACTCTGAAATATGTAGAGTATTTCCTTTATAACAGTAATTTGTTTGACAATTAAAACTGTGTAAATCTAGTAGAAATTCTTATGTTTGTAATGTTAGAGAACATTTCGGGGTAAATAAATGTGCTTCGCAAAGTGGAGAGCAGCATTTGACATAGGACGAAAACTGCAGTTGTGACGACACATGCAGTCATCCACCCACTGAATCGCTAGTCTTTCTGTCACCGCGATCGGGCTGTCCTCGCCACTCCACCCCCAGCCGCTTTCGCACGTGCTCAGCCTCCCGGCGTTTAAAGGCCGCTTCCCCACGCCCGTCCTCAAGTCGGTTCTTATTTTAATCGGTCCACAGGTACGATCAACTGTCAAGGTGCGTCAAGCTGGAACAGCCAAGTCAGCACAACGACACGAAATGTGTCAAATCATTTATTGCTAATTAATTGCCAAGTAATTGCCACACTTTTGAATTAATTGGCACTATTTTCGTGGAGAAAACGGGTGTGTGCTAGCTTCACGTCAAGCCAGCACACACATAAGTTAAATTCGAGTCGGAGATCAACGGAAACCCTCAAATCATTTATTGCTAATTAATTGCCAATTAATTGCCACAAATTGGAATTAATTATTACGCATTTTCAGTCTAAAATAATCAATGTCAATGACAGCAGGCATGACGCAACACCGAACATAATAAAAAATAATGGAATATAGAGAAAAAACGAGCACAATCATATAAAACTAACAAGATAGTTTAAAGACATATCATACTATTGTTTTACTCTATGCACAATTTAATTGCTCCCCTCTTTTATGAGATAATTTTTTAACTTCGTAGTTATGCAACCACGTACGACATTCAAATAGATAATGTGAGAGTACCAACGACTACAGAATATCTAAAATCTATGAAATAATTAAATACACATTCAATACTAGTTTACTACACTAACGATAAATTAATTATTTTTGCTGTGTATTATATAAACCTTGTGAAATTTGCATGTGAGTTATCGAACCAAGCCAGGTATTCAAATTCGAAATGAGAGAGGACCAACAAGTACAATCACATTAAACTAAAATCGTCGTTTATAGATATTTAACACTAAATTTCTACTCTATACACGATTTAATTTCTCTTCTCATCTATGAAATATTAATTTTTTAAAGTTCGTTGTTATGCAACCAGGTGCGACTTCCGAAGAGGAAATGCAAGAGTACCAACGAGCACTAATATCTAAAATCTCTTTAATAATTCAATGCACATTGAATACTAGTTTATTAAACTAAAGATAAATTTATAAAAGTTGCCGTGAATTATATAAACATTATTGAAACTGTATCAGAGTCATCGAACCAAGCCAGATATTCAAATTCAAAAATACAGAGAACCAACGAGCACAATCACATAAAATTAAGAACATAGTCAATAGATATTTAAAAATAAATATTGACTATATACACAATTTAATTGCTCTTTTTATTTATTAAATAATAATTTTTTAAAACTTCGTTGTCATGCAACCACGTGCGACATTCAAACAGGAAATGCGGAAGTACCAACGAGAACTAATATGTAAAATCTATTTAATAATTGAATGCACATTCAATACTAGTTTATTACACTACAGATAAATTCATAAATGTTGCTATGAATTATATAAACATTATTGAAACTGAATCAGAGTTATCGAACCAAGCCAGATATTCATATTCGAAAATACAGAGAACCAACGAGCACAATCACATAAAATTAAGAACATAGTTAATAGATATTTAAAACTATTTTTTTTACTGTATACACGATTTAATTGCTCTAGTCATTAATTAATTAATAATTTTTTAAAACTTCGTTTTTACGGTGTACAGTGATTCCTCGACATATCAGTAATGTTTTATTCTCCTGACAGTTGAGGTGCGTCAAGATAGAACAGCCAAGTCCGCACACCGACACGAAATATGTCAAATCATTCATTGCTAATTAATTGCCAATTAATTGCAACAATTTTGAATTAATTGCCATGTATTTTCGTGGAGAAAACGGGTGTGTGCTAGCATGACGTCAAGCCAGCACACACATCAGTTAAATTCGAACCAGAGCTCAACGGAAACCCTCAAATCATTTATTGCTAATTAATTGCCAATTAATTGCCACACTTTGGAATTAATTGGCACGTATTTTCGTGGAGAAAACGGGTGTGTGCTAGCTTGACGTCAAGCCAGCACACACATAAGTTAAATTCGAGTCGGAGATCAACGAAAACCCTCAAATCATTTATTGCCAATTAATTGCCACAAATTGGAATTAATTATTACGTATTTTCGGTCGAAAATAATCAATGTCAATGTCAGCAGGCATGACGCAACACCGAACATATTATGTTATGGAATATAGAGAGAATATGGAATATAGAGAGAACAAACGAGCACAATCAAATAAAATAAATATCATTAATTAAAAACACGCTTGACACTAATTTATTACTCAAAACAGAAGTTAATTGCTCCAGCCATGTATGAAATAAATAATTTTAAAAAACGTGGTAGTTATGCAACCACGTACGACAATCGAATAGGAAATTGGAGAACACCAATGGACACTAAAAACTAAAACCTCATATACATTTCAATAATCATTCCATTTTAATATATTACACCAAAGAAAAAATTATAAACGTGGCAATGTAATGAATAAATATTGTTAAAAATCACACTAGAGTTATCCAACCATGACAGATATTAAAATTGGAAAATAGAGAAAACCAACTAGAACAATCAAATAAAACAAACAACATAGTTATAGAAATTTGATACTAATTTTTTATTTTTTACGCAAATTAATTGCTTCTGCCCTTTATGAAATAAATATTTTTTGAAACTTCGTAGTTATGCAAATACGTGCGACTTTCGAATAGGAAATGCGAGACTACCAACAAGCAGGAATCACTAAAATCTATTAAATAATTAAATACCCATACAATATTAGTTTATTACACTCAACATAAATTAATAAATTTTGCCGTGCATTATATAAACATTGTTAAAACTGCATCAGATTTATCGGACCAAGCCAGCTATTAAAATTCGAGAAAAACAGAGAATCAACGAGCACAATCAAATTAAACCGAGAACATAGTTTCTATATATTTCATACTAAATTTTTATTGTAAACACGAATAATTTGCTCCAGCCAATTATGATATAAATAATTTTAAAAACATTGTCGTTATACCACCACGTACAATATTCGAATAGGAAATTCCAGAGTACCAACGAGAACAAATCACTAAAATTTATTAAATAAATACATGCACAGACAATACTAGTTTATTACACTAATGATAAATTAATAATTGTTTCCGTGTATTATATAAACATTGTTAAAACTACATGTGAGTTATCGAACCAAGCCAGATATCAAATTCGAAAATAGAGAGAACCAACGAGCACAATCACATAAAACTAAGAACATCGTTTATAGATATTTAATACTAATTTTCTACTCTATTCACCATTTAATTGCTCTTGGCATTTATGAAATAATATTTTTTTTAAACTTCGTAGTAAAGCAATCACGTGCGACTTTCGAATAGTAAATGCGAGAGTACCAAGTAGTACGAATATCTAAAATCTATTAAATATTTAAATACACATTCAATACTAGTTTATTAAAGTAAAGATAAATTAATAATTTTTGATGTGTATTATATAAACCTTGTGAAATTTGCATGTGAGTTATCGAACCAAGCCAGGTATTCAAATTCGAAATTAGAGAGGACCAACAAGTACAATCACATTAAACTAAAATCATCGTTTATAGATATTTAACACTAAATTTCTACTCTATACACGATTTAATTTCTCTTCTCATCTATAAAATATTAATTTTTTAAACTTCGTTGTTATTAATTCAAAATTGTGGCAATTAATTAGCAATAAATGATTTGACATATTTCGTGTCGGTGTGCTGACTTGGCTGTTCTATCTTGACGCACCTCAACTGTCAGGAGAATAAATCATTACTGATATGTCGAGGAATCACCGTACACGAGAATTGCAAACGTAAGTTTGGATCGTATTCGCCCTTCGTCTATTATGGGATAAATTCTACCAGAATTGCCGCGCGAGTGGATACCTAAAATAGTTCCAATTATTGCATTCAGAGCAAAAACAAGAAATACATGTTGCAGGAAAGAGAACTAACAAAACATGAAATTTGTCCGAAGAATTTAAACTGCAAAGAATCCAGAGAATGTGAAAAGTGCAAGAAATCAGTAGGATGCATATCACATCCATTGTTTGTAATGATAGCAAAAAACATTACTGAGCTGTATACATACATTTTCAAATCAACATTCACCATGTATGAAAGTGTATGTTCTTATTTTCCGTTTTATGAAAGAAAAACATTCTTTAATGCACTGATGGATTTTATAAATTTATATTAATAATTTTAAATAACAAAGTACTCGATAAATTAGGTTATGAATGTGTCACAAAAGTACCGAATTATATTTATTTATGATGTTAGAAAGCATTTACGCAACGAAATTTTCCCTGTGGTCCGTTTTCTCCCAGGCGACCAGTTACGTTTGTTTGCAAAACGCGATCTTTCCCGGGTTAATATTAACATTTTGTGAAAATTCATATTCATGTGGCAATTGTTTGAGTAACACTTACAAATACACATATAACTTATAATATTATTTATAATATAATTATACTACAATTACACTATTGTAAATACATAGCATTTTCAGAAACGCTCAAATACAATTTTCTCGAAAAGAGGTCCAGATTTTTTCTTTAAATTTTTTGTACGGATAGTGCGAAATGTACTGTAATACGACATAAATATCACTGTGATGTACATTTGTTGTTGTTTTTTAAATTAAACAAAAATATTTTTTGAAATATTACTCATTTCAATATATAATTTAAGGTCATTCCTTATACATTATCGCATTTGTGAATATAATTACCTCGAATATTTTTGTTTATAATTGTTCACCACGTGATGCAAGGAAATGTGTGTCAGCTTCATTTTTGACGACCCTTTTAACCTTGAATGACGGCATGTTTTTTGAAGCATTTCTTTTCTCGAGCATCTGACTTGCAGTGTCGCTTCGGAAGTGTTTTCCGGTGTCAAGATCTTCATACTCAGTATGGGATCTCGCGAGTCTCCAGTCGATAGTGAATCCACTTCCTACGTTGTGTGTCTCTTCTCACTGTCCTTTTCCCATTATGTCAAAAGAATGAAAAGGTATATATACGCCCAACGATAGTTAGGATTTGCACAGATATTCTAAAATCGTCTTGATTTTGGGCAACATATTCCGTCAATATCGGCGTAATTAGTATAAGACATAAAATCATAAATTGCCATAATAGTGTCTCCAACGCAATTATGTTGTAGTATGAATGACAAATTGTAGAGGTGTCTTTTCAAAGAACAGATAATCAGATAATATATCAAACGTTACCAAAACGCCGTTTTTTACAATTCAATTTAAAAATTAGTGTAGGGAAAGGAAGGGGGAAGAGATCCTAGAGCACAAGAAAACGTGCGCAGATTAAACTTTTCGACCAATACGATTGTTCACTTTTTATACGTTAAGTAAATAAATGAAGTAAGGAACTCGAAAACTCTCTTAAATCACATTTTCCTCTAAAAGATTCTTTATCCTTAAATCCTATATTTCTTTTTAAAGCAGCCGTTTTAAATTTCGCTGCAATTTTTTTTTATTCAGCAACTTCGAAAATAGTACTTTACGTACAACCATATTTCCAGGCATAATCCCTTCACTTTCAAGCTTCAATTTTGAATTTTTAAATTTCATTTCAATATTCCACTTCAGCGACCGCGAGAACCTTTGTATCAATATTTCTACACATATCGGATTCATTTTCCAACCCGCCATTTTGAAATTTGATTATGATATTCGAAATCAGTGATCTCCAGAACCTGATATATATCTTTTTTTTCATTTTTGTTTATTTTTAAATGAGTCGATCCGCCATTTTGAATTTTGAAATTTCATTATGATATTCAAATTCAGCTACCTCAAAAACCCTTTGATACCTATTTTTATGAAAATCCGCTGGCATTTGCAATTATGACCAGGTTTTAGGCCCGATTGAACTAGTGGGCCGCGCCTCAAAACGTGAGATATACCAATGCACTATGGCCGGGTTGCTTCTGTACTTCTTCTTAATCTTTCCATGTACTTCTTTATAATCGTCTATATTATTTCAGTAGTATACGTATCTTTTGCGGTTCTCACTCGCAACCACTCTTTAATAAATAATAAATGAGGCCTTTAAAGAAAGAGAATTTCACAGAGACGTGACGAACTGCACTTGAAGGATTTGTTTAAAAAACGTATCTAAATATTCATGTTAAATGCATCCTGCAATACTTTCGGCATTATTGACTCTATATTGTTAAATAACTTCTAAATTAAGCGTTCTAGGCATTCAAACGTAAAATATTGAAGCCAAAGGCTTCAAAGAAACGTTCCTCATATTGTAATCTACAGAACGAGATCTTCTTCAACATTCTATTACATTTTTGCTAGTTCAACGCTTCTCGGTTCAGAGCCTGTAGAATTTGCAACTGTAAGTGAAATTAAACTAATTACTTGATAGTCTAAGCGATTGAATTACAAGGGTGTACCTATCTGTTCGGTAATAACGTTAAATAAGAATAGTTCGTATTGACAAGGATGTTTTACATTGCTATCAATTACAAGGAGACGTACAGAACAAGTGACGGAGGATCAGAGGGTCCTGAAGAAAAAGAGAGATTACTGTCTTCATATGCAAATGGAAAAATAGGAATAAGGGTGGGTGCAAGCGAGAGTTCACGCACGGGTACGCTTGTTGTTGTTGGTGGTTGTTGTCGTTGGTTGTTGTTGTTGTTGTTGGTTGTTGTTGTTGTTGTTGGTTGTTGTTGGTGGTTGTTGTGGTTGTTGTTGTTATTATTATTATTAATAAAAATCGAAATTTGAATTTTTTGTAATTCATATTCATCAAACGATCCTTGAATGATTGATTGACAAAAATGATTTTGATTTTAAATATTTCCGTAGACCAATTACCACTATACGATTAATCAAATACAGATTTTAATTTTCTTACTCTTTATCATCAATTTTGTATTTCGGTAATATAAATGCCTTATCCCTTTTATAAAAAAATTAATAATATTTTTTCGCTTTATTTAATGACAATAGTCAACAATAGTCAGCCGTAATAGGTGTATTCCATTTTCCTTGGTGTCTCTCTTCTATTGGAGAATATCTTGGTGAAATCATTCACCTTACCCTTCACTTAAGATCATGAAGTGAAGGAAAGCAATCCAAGTGGCACTGTATGTAAAAGGTCGTAACATACATTGCAGCCAAGCACACGGAAATTGGAAAGCATTATTTCTACCAATTGTGAAAACTTTGTTGCTTTATGCTTTCCAAAAAGTTTTCACAACTAGAACAAAAGACGACCAGGCACTCAATTAATTTTCGCTCATGAATTCCAAGAAATTAGAATCATTTACGAGCTTTTTTATTTGGGAACCATCGAAAATCCCTGCTTTCAGTTTTTCGTTGGTGACTCCCGAAAATGCATGTAATATACCCTGAAAGCGCAAACTATCCCATTCCCAACGACTGTACAAATTGCTTCATCAAGACTAGCTCGATACATAAAGGAGAGAGAATAATTTTCTCTCGAGCAACTAAAGGTAAATTGATCACATTGTTTTCCTCTACAACTATATCTTTCCTCAGAGGCAAAGTTTTTTTCTCAACCAATGCTCATTTTTAGCATTTTATAAAGCACGGATAGTTTGTGTAACGTTTTTGTTGACCATTGAATGAGAGAGGAAAATTCACCATTTTCATATCAATACAAATTATCCACTGATGTTCGCAATACTTAACTTAATAAGAATAGGGCCGTATTTGTTGCCGTTGTGTAAGAGTATACACTTCAGAATTATCCTTGAGCTCTCAGTCAAACGTCGCCGTTCATCTGACTTATGTTCCGGAAATCCAACTTTTTAAAAACAACTTCTACATCATTGTAGAACAATACGGTTTCTTCTTTCGTAAAGCAAAGCTGCAAAACCTTTTCCTGCTGATGAAAAATGTAATATTTGTTCCAAGTACAAGCAAATTACAATATTTTCTTTCAATCGAGAGGCGAGCGATTCTGAGGCGGTTTTGGAGAGATTAAGTTCCCTGACGAGGCCAATCAATTCTTTTCGGTCGAAAAATGCAGGTATTGATGAAGTACTCAAAAATCATAATAACTATTTTCATCTTTATAATCTCGACACAGAAGAGCTCACTGAAGACAAATCTTCTAAGTGATGGAATTATGGAACAGATACGTCGAGTGTACAAACCGGTCTCCTAGCCGAGTCTCGGTCAGGATACATCCATTTGCTACGATTGTTTCGAGTAAGCCATTAATGTTGGCAAGGAAAAAAATAATAATCATTAATATGGTTTTAGGCTCTCTCCAAACCATCAGTGCGCCGATTGATTGAGTTTAAAGGCGCTTCAACAGCTAAGGTCATGGCAATCGTGTCAAATTATTTTAAGACAATATTGCAGTGCCAAGTTAAAAGGAAAATTAAAGTTTTAACTGGAAAGTAAAGTAAAACTGAAAAGGAACGTATCCTAATAATAGGGTTTGGCAGAAAAGAGCCAGATAATTACTTTAAAATCTCGGACTAAAAGCCAATCATTGGCATTATCATCTTCAGTCAGATAAGGCTGTTGAAGTTCGTCTCGTAAAAAGCTTGCAGAGAGAAGATTCGTCATTTCTAAGAATCTCCGCTAGAAAGCTAGCAAGGTGGTGCCCTTGGCGGCTATCTCTTGTCTTACCAGAGTGCAAGAGAACATGCTCCACGGTAAGATCTATTTTGCAGTATTCGCATATAGGGGTGGGTCCCCGCGGAGGAGATATCCGTGGGAGAAATGGCAGTGACCGATCCGAAGGCGCGTTAAAATGATCTCCTCGCGCCTAGCATTACGAGATGAGGACGACCAAGGATTTATGGAATCCTTGATTCTTGTGAGCTAAAAATCTGAGTTCTGCCACTCTCTTTGCCATTCACTGAGGATAGAGCGTTTGATAAAGAGCTTAGTGTCTTCCGTGGAGACTGTAAAGATGTCTCTCTTTCCTTCGTGGCGGACTTTGCTGCCGGGTCGGCTATTTCATTTCTTCTTATTCCCACATGCCCAGGGATCCAACAAAGGACCAAAATATAGCGGCGGACCAATAGATGATGGATTTTGTGTTGGATGGTCATTGTCAGTGGGTCACAAGACGAGAAGGAGATGAATTCCATAGAGCTTTTGGAAGCACTGCAGATCACTACTTTCCTTAATGACATCGATACAGCAAATTTAAGCGCCTCCAAGAACGCATACTTCTCTGCAGTATAGACGCTGCACGAAGAGTCTAATCAAAAACGTCGCGTGGCACTACGGCCGTAGAAAGTACATACGACTTTGTCGTTTTCGGAGGAGCCATCGGTGTAAATGAAGTAATGGCCGGGATACGTAGATTTTATCGCCTCAAATTCCGATAGGCATGTACTAGGGGGAGTTAAGGATTTAGGAAGGTTACACAATCTAAGATCTATCACGGGCCGGCGTAGTTTTCAAGGGGAAACAAGATTTCGGGGGGGTGGGGTCAAAGGATTGGGCAGTTTTATATTAAGCTTCTGTACAAGCATACGGAGTCGGACTCCCATGGATGGGATAACGATGGTCTAAGTGCATACGATGTCAAGTGGGTTAGGTGGAAGACTGCTTGGTGCGAGGGAGTATCCACAGTGGATAATTTCGCGCCATATGAGGCAGTCAAAATATCTCGCCTTCGACTCAGAGATCGTTCTCCAGCCTCGACCAAGAGGCATTCGATGCGACTCGTGTGGTAGGCGCATGTACTGATCCTTATACCGTCATTGTGTATGGTATTTAATGGTCGGAGGGTTGATGAAGACGCTGACCCATACACTATGCATCCGTATTCCAAGATAGGACCGGGAGCCGTAGCTCAGTGCATCAACTGATGTCACTGCAGCGCCTCTGACCGGGAGGTCCTAGGTTCGAGTCCTGACGGCGCCAGGATTTTCGACACTAGCTTTTCAGCTAGGTCGAATTCAGTCGCTGTCTGGAGGAGGATTCTAGCGGCCGGCTGCTTTGATCGGTAGTTTTCCGTGGTTTCTCCCATCAACACCAGGCGAATGCCGGAGCATTAACCTACCAAACGGGCCACGGAACGTGCGCGATCTGTCCTTCCTCTTGCTTGTCCTATCCTCTCCCTTACACACACACTTACACTAACATGCACTACACTACTACATATTCCGGGAGACTGGTCGGGAGCTTAGAGCTTGTAACGGCTGGGGCGGTGCCCCGCTGGTGGGAGAGTCCTGGTTAGGGGGAAACCCCACTAGCCGACGGTAGATCGGCGCCGGATCTCGCTATCCAGCGGGGCAAGATCACTGCCATCTCCCGAGAAAAACATGCACTACACTAACGGGGCTAATGACCGAATCAGTTGACACGCCCGGAAACACGAAAAAATCAATCAATCCAAGATAGGGCGGATGAGGGTTCTGTACAAACGCTTGGGTCTACGCCCCAAGAGCTACCAGTAAAGAGTGCGAGTGCGAAGTGCATGCAGTTGGTTTTTGAGGTGGAGAACTTGAATCCTGTTTCATCGCTCCATTTCTGCAGTGTTGAGCACAAGTTGTAACTGCTCCTCAATAACTTGCATGCTCTTGGAGGAGCAAAAAATGGCAAAGTCGTCAACGAACAGTGGTGCCTTCACAGGCTCCCGCATTACTGATGCAATACTATTGATAGCAATGGCAAACAGAGTGACGCTCAGAGTCGATCCCTGGGGAACACAGTTTTCTACCTGGAGGCTTCACGATAAAGTGTCACCAAGGTTGACGCGGAAAGATCTTGACGAAAGGAAACCTACTATAAACAAAGGGAGCCGTCCCCTAAGGCCCCAAGTGTGCAAGGTGCGGAGAATACCGTACCTCCAAGTGGTGTCATACACTTTCTCTATATCGAAGAAAATGGCTTCCAAGTGTTGATGTAGCACGAAAGAAGTGGAAATATGTGTGGCCAGGGTCACTAAGTGGTCCGTGGTAGACCTGTGCTTCCTGAAGTAACATTGAAGAGGTGTAAATAGGTTCGTTTGTTCCAGGAGCCAGACCAGATGTGTATTTACCATTCGCTCTAACAGCACACAGCTTGTGAGGTTGGGGGGTACCTTGAGGGGGTTATTGTGTCCTTTCCTTTTTTAGGGATTGGAAGAACAATGGCTTCACGCCAAATCCTTGGTATGGCATGTTCAGCCCAAATCTTGTTGAAAATGCCGGAAAGAAAGGAACGAGCGTTTTCAGGTAGGTGTTTCAACATTTGATTATGTATCTGGTCTGGTCCTGAAGCAGAATCTTTCGCTCAAGCGAAGGCACAGGAAAGTTCGTCCATGGAGAAAAAGGCATTACAATCTTCCTCCACGCGACTCGATAAATCTAATTTGCAGTTTTCCACTCATCTTTTGGTATTTTAAAACCCAGAAGGATATAGAACGGAGCTGGAGATGTGCTCGTAGTGAGAAGCTATTTCTTCAGCAATATCTTGTGGAGAGGTAAGGAGATTGCCATTTCCCAGAAGCCCCGGGATAGACGGCGAAGGGAGTCTTCCACCGATCTGTCGGACCTTTCGCCACACTACTTTAGGGGGTGTAAGGCAAGAGAGTTAGTAAGTAAAGTTAGCAAATGCCTTATTTTACGTGGCGAGACTCGGGCCATCAGGCCCGCTCTTCCGTCTGACCACGCAAATTGCGCTACGCTCCTTTCACCATCTAGCGGAGAAAGAAGGTATTGTTGGGCGACGAAACAGGCGACTTGAATTTAGCACAGACGCTTCTTTTAGGCTTGAGGATCTTTTACATGCAGTAAATCTTCATGGGACAGCCGGCTATACTTCCCCTCCGAAGGAAGGCGTACGAAGGATTTTTTCGCCCTTAAAAATCCACGGCTTCGATCGGGTATGAACCCGCCAACTTGGGTACAACAGTCCGGTACGCTAACCGTTATACCGCCGAAATATAAGCTCTCCAGGACGCAACCTTACTTTTCCGTATGGTCAATCCAGCTCTGGCTTTTTATAATTTATTAGATTATCGATGGCTGGGAACCTACTAAGTTTTGCCAATGCTTCCGATCACGCACCGCGGTGGCACAGTCGACATTTCACTATGGCACTGGGGGATGTCGTGGGTGTCCCGACGACATCGGGATAGCAATTGAGGCCGCATGAAAAACGGCGTCAGTAAAATGGGTAACCCTAGCATCGATATCCTTTGGACAGTTTTCCGATATACGTATTTCCTTCCTGAACGTCTCCCACTCAGCTCGTTGGATTAGCCAGCGAGGAGGGCGGGCTACGTTTTGGTCGGGAATATCGAAGTTGACCAGAATGGGGAAGTGGTCACTGCCATGCAGGTCGCCAAGGACAGTCCACTCTAAGATTGTGGAAAGTTACAGATAGCCAGATCTACGGACGAGAAAGTGTTAGAAGCCACGGAAAAGTATGTGCTTTCGCCAGTATAGGAAGAATTACGTTCTGTTATCAATGATATTTTCAAGAATTTTGCCTCTCGGGCAAAATTGCCTCATGCCACCCCAGGCGGGATTGTGGCGTTGAGATCCCCACACAATCAGGAAAGGGGCGGGCAACTGAGAAACCACGTCTTCCAGTTCCTCCTGCGACTCGTCCAGGCGGGATATAGATGTTGCAAATAGTGATAGAAATAGAGCGTAGATTGACACGGACGCAAGATATCTGAAGAGTGGATCTTAAGTCTGTTTCTTTAGACACCAGGGAGTCTATGACAAATGTGGCAACTCCATGGGCACGGAGGCCATCATCGATGTCTTGCATGTAACAAAAAAGGCGCGAAGAGAGAGGGTATGTTCAGGACGGAGATGTGTTACCTGCAGGCAAATAACCACGGGTCTATGCAGAGACATTATCAGTTTTACTTCAGACGAGAGCGAAAGTCATTGAGAATCCACGAAAGGAGAGCCATAATTTTTAGGTGTTAAGTTTCGGGTTTCTTCTTCTTCCTTCTCTGTTGGAGTGATGGATTGGTTTGTGTGGGGCAGCTCGTTCCCTGCAGTCGTCTTGACCACTGCTAGAGAGAGTCGCATGTGTTGGGAGACACACGGTTCCTAGATACGGGCGACCTAGATCTAGAGATAGGGCCTGTCGGCCTCGGTTTCTCTTGATGCCTTTGTGTATTTGTTGAACTATTTACGCTTTTCATTTCCTTTTTTAGTTTCAGATGGGACAAGATATTTGGAATCTGCATCTCCGCCGATGTCTTTAAAGAACACCTGACAAGCAGCATCGCGCAAAGAGGTAGCTTTAGGTGTCTGTGTTTCGGAATTTACTTTCTTCCGTTGGCCCACAGTGTCAGCGAAGCTTCGAACCCTGTCCACAGTGTTTCGCGTCTGGTACCGACGTCGTGCCTCAGGAAAGGACACTTTGTCAGTAACTCGGATTTATTGTATCTCCCTCTCCCTCAGATACGTGGGGCACCTGTTTGAATTCGCCGCATGGTCTCCTTCACATGTGACTCATCGAAGTGAGGATGTGCAAGGATCCATTCCGCACTTTGCGCTAATAGGGTCCTCGGCCATGCACCGTTGTTGAGTATAACCAAACCTCTGACACTCGAAGCAGCACAGGAGGCTTTGGCACATACTACCGCACGTGGAGATTATAAAACCCGCAATTAATCTTGCTTGGGAGATTGAAAGTCAAGATCAAAGTAGGAGAGGGGATCTCTCTCCCATTTTCCTTCCTCTTGATCCTAAACATCTCCGTTACCCACTGACTCTTGAAGAAAGATAGGAGTTCCTCTTCGGTTTCGGACGCGAAATCATCGTGGTTGACCACTCCCTTACAGAGGTTAAGAGTACGGGAGTCTGCTTCCACCTGGAGGCCGGCAATCTGCTTGGTCTTGGCTAACTTTTCAATCAGCTCGTCGGTGCGCGCTTCGAAGAGAATTGTACCATTCCTCTCTCGCACGACCGCTTGAAGATTCCCGAAAGTCTTTTCAATCTCTCGCGCAAGACGGACCGCGCTCACACTCTTGAAGGTATTCCCCTCAAAGCAAGACAAGAATCCGCGTTTTTTTATTTATCCTCTTCTCTAGCGAAGAAGCTATTCATATCAACAGTATTCTCGAAACATCGCCTCTTCCTTGCGGAAGAGGGCAGGGGTGGTGGTTGGGTATCCATACGATGGATAGTAAATCATCTCCGTGCTCCCCACCCACCACGGAGTCCAACAAGGGGACACCCCACTGGGGACCCGGGCTTGACACGGAGATATAGTGGGGATATCACAGCGCTGCACCACCGTGGATCCCCTGCTCACCCTGGAGTGCAGAGCAAGACCTAGTCAGAGCCGCTTGATCGAGAGTGGCTTAGCTCCCGACCGCCCCTCTAGAAGGGTCCGAGGCCAAAAGAAGTGTATTAGGACCTACAAGGTGCAGAGATCTCCCCTGAATCACCAGGGCTCACTGGTATTCGCGTGGCGAACATGGCTAGACCTGGTCTACCCACAAGACACCGGCGTTAAGGCGACAGTCGGGAACGCATACACAGACCCCTCCACTCTCAGGTCACCCATTCCCTTCGACACGGATCGCCATGCACGGCAAACACATGGGTGGGCGTTCAGCATACAGGGAAAGGCAGTGAGGAAGATAAAAAAGTGAAAAAGAATATGGGTGATATGAAATGAGAAGCAAGGAGATGAAAAATAAAGAAAGGAACACTTGAGACCCTTGTCTGCATCCCCCAGTCAGGACGTGGACCAACCCACCTTGACGGGTCGGTGCGCCGAATTTTAGACTTTTTGAACCATTTGTTCACCGTCGCAAATGTTCCGTACATATTTTCCATACAATATGAGGAGTCCACATCTTGATCTCCGAGCTTGACACCAAAATAACTCCAATACGCGCTGTTTATGAACTCAGAAATATGTTTTGTTTTCCTTGAATTCGCCGCATGCAGGAAAAGACATCTGGACTATTCAAACACTGCTTTCTTGAAGAAGCTATTCATATATAGAACTAATAAATAAGCGAATTGTAAATTACCTGGTTCGTATCTGTGAGAACATTTTAGATGGAAACTAACGTGCATTAGATGTAACCACATTCACTTCAAGTTTAATAAGTTAACCCAAGAATGAAAAGCTGCTTAATATAGCTCGTTGCTTTTGTGTTGATAGAAAGACAGGTTGGAAAACGTTTGCAAAATGACAAAACTTACGGCAGATATGGAGACATTGGATAAATTGTGATTAAGAAACGAAGTTTTATTTCCAAATACCGAATGATACGTTTAAAATGCAACCCACAGCAGGCAGAGCGGCTGGCGGTTTCAAGCAGGTAAACGGTCGGAAAGTACGCTTAATCCCCTCTCCCCTAATGCTACCCAGAGGAGAACAGGTGACCATTGTGGCCACGTATTCAAAGAGACGCAGATATGAGACCGCACCCATAGACAAAGTGGGTGTTCGCGCCTGCCTGTTTAACATGGAAAGAAAACTGTATTGACAAGAACAGTTTTTTTTCGTAAATTGTTTAAAAGTGAAATAAGCTTGCCATGTAAAATATACATCCAGGTAGATTTAATAAAAAAAACTGCTTGTTTCAGATTCTCAACTAATATGCTTCAGAAATGAACAGTTTTTTTTCTTGCCGTGTTAAATAAATATTAATAAATTAATTCCACATACGAAGAACAAATATTATTATTACTACTAAAATAATGTAATAGTCAATGCATAATAATTGGTTAAATAGTCGGTGAAAGCTAAGACTGGTTGGTGGTACATCACAGCTTTGCTTTTCAACCCATTTATCTCCACCTTAACTATACAAGTTTTGGAAATTCTCTGCAAACAAAAATAAGATAGATTGGTAGTCGTTAAAGAGGAAAAGGAAATTATTTATTAAGAAAAATTGGTGTCAGAAACAAGCGAACAGCATAAAAAGTAATCAAAATGCAATCAATAACCAATAAACAAGCATTAACTCGCTTGCGAATATTTGCTGCTATCCGATGTAAAGTTTCTTCGTCAATCGTGCGAATCGCTTCCTCGATGTTTCTTTGCAGCTCCTCGAGATTAGCTGGCCTGTTTACATAAACTTTACGTTTGAGGCATCCCTAAAGATAAAATCTGGTGAGGATAAATCAGGCCAACGACGGTGCCACAAACCTCGTGAAAGTATTGTTCCCAAAACCCTCTTCCAGAAATTACTTTGTCTACTTGGCAGTATGTGATGTCGCTCCATCCTGCTGAAACCAACAATTTCTCTCATCTTTTTCAAGAAAGAATACAAAATTTCTCAATTTATTGTACTACATATCCGCCGTTATTGTATCTTTGAAAAATAACGGACGAATTATTCTGCGTCAAGAAATGGCACTCCATACTCAAATCTTTTTTTAATGCAATGGTCTCTCAGTACCCCCAGAATATACTGTTTTGCTGGTTAACATATCCATCCATATGAAACCAAGCCTCATCACCAAAAAAACACTTTATCAAGTGCCTGGAGGCCTTCGCTAAGAAATCGTCGAAGTCAATTACAGTACATCATGGATACTTTGAATACGCAATTTCAATTTTCAGTTTATGGCACAGTGCGCACTTCCTTCCGAAAGATTACCTTGCTACTCAAACTTTCTTAATTATGTTTTCTGGGAAGTTGAAAGAACATCCCTAATGGTACTCTTGTTCAGAATAGACTCAGAAGAAAATTTTTCTCTGAATCCTGCCGGGCACTTTGAAAGATTGCGTTTGGAAATACTCCACCACAAATCTGCGTTGCTCTATGCTGAGGCGCATCGTAAGTTAACTTCAAAACAGCGAATGATCACGTAGCCTGTTTTGCTTTATGCAGGTATGACGCAGTCCACAGAAAGGACGCGGGTGAAAGGAAGTGGGGGTGGATACTGAAGGGTTTGTCGCAGAAATGCAGTCAAAGGAGCTGTCCCAGAAGCAGTGTTGCAATTCTTTAACTTTTTCCTCAGGACCTCGAACACCTGGGTTGCGTTTTAAACTGATAACCCGGTACATAACTTAAGCACTAAAAATATGTTATAGAAAGTGTACACACTAAAAAGGCGTGGGGAATTCAAATTTATCGGTTTATAATGAAATAGACTATACATATTAATTCAAAATGAATTGTGATTCCGAAAGTGACGAAAATCGATCTTTTCTCCGTTTCTTCAAAAGTAGAGCCGATGCCGTCAAACAGTTGGCATTTGTGAAATCACCGCCCCTAAAGTACCTATAATCAGCTCTAAAATTTGAGACACAAAAAAAATATTTTTTTTTTTTTTTGCCCTTTGCAATAGGTAAAAACACATTTATTATGTTTCTAATTTCCTGTTTTATATTTGGCCATGTTTATCTTAAACATGGGAAACAAAAACCTTATAGATGGAAAAATATTTTTTCACACTCAATTCTCAAGTATTAAGATCAAATTATCAGAATAAAAAAAATATTTCAATTTTATTCATTTTCCAAGAAACATTCTTCTGGTATTAAGCCCAGTACTGATAAATAAAAAATTAATAAAATAATTACCTTATAAACGGACATTATATCGAGACTGAATCAAGCTACATATGTTAGGATATAAAAAAATAATGATTGTGAGTATCCTATTGTTGGGTGTAAGAAACGTAAATACAAAATTTAGAAATAAAATTGTTATAGATCTAAAATCTTATAAACCAGGCCAAAATTTTAGTTATTCTTACCAATTCGATATGCTAATTGTTTAAAAGAAAAATATTTTAAAGATCTAAAATTTAAGAATTTGATATTAGTGTATAAAGGATTTATGGCAAAGAATATTACTGAATTAAACTTTTTACGCGATTGAATTAATATGTGGTCTAAGTATTATTGATGTTGCTTGAAACGCTAAAATATTAATATACAGAATGTTCAAAAAGTCTGTCTGTAGTGACCGTCTCCGCAATCCATCATCCTTTATGCGGAAACGGCAACATCGCGGGCTTAATCGGTGTGTCTGTTCCAATGTTATTCTCAGAAGCGCGCTCGATGCAAGTAAGCTGTAGTTGAAATAAAAATATGGGATCGTATTCTTATACGATGTTGCTGTTTTCGCATGATAGGATAGTAGAATGGGAAGACAGCCACCGTGGAGAGACATTTTGAACGCTCTGTTCAATGTGACTGAAATAATGTGTTCTAGGTATCTGGTTAGGTCTCAACACACCTCAGCGCGTAAAATGGATTACAGTTGTACAAATTGAGAGCATTTTGGGATAATATTATAAAAATATAGGGAACTTATTGCAACAATTGGAATTTTATTGCAAAAACTGAAATATTTAAAAAATTGAAATAATGTTGTCTCTAGAAATCTTGTCTATGATCCATCTTTTATATACTACTCATATTAAGGCCCCCACATGCCGGCGCAGAAGATCCGCAGCGGGTGCGGCGCGGTAAGTTCCGCGCTAGACGCGGCGGCGGAATTCGCTGGTCCGTTCACACCGACGCACATTTTGGCGATTTCCTGGCCAAAACCTCTGAGAGCTATAGTATGTTTTCTGCGACGACCAAATTTATTTTGAATTATCTTTATAATGTAAGGGAGCTGGTAACATAATACCAGAATAATGCACTTCTTAAATCTGTGAAATATAAATATATATTTTTCTATATAAATTTGCTTAAATTTTATCAATTCCCAAAATTGATTTTAGAAAACCGTAGGGATTACTGGCATATTAATTGATAACATTTGGCATAAAGAAGCATGGTATTAATGCCATCTCATGCCCTCTCCCAGAGAAAATTCATATACAGTGTCCGAAGAACCGGAGAGGAAGATCACATTTTTCACTAGGGTATATTTCTCCCTTTGGTGATATTTGGCTCAGGCAAATGAGACAAAGCATATTTGTTCAAGAATTTGAACTTTCTTTTGGGAACATCCCTCAAGCTGGAAATGAAAGGAACAGAAGATCTCAACAGGCGATTAAACATCTCCTGGATTGGGTGCAGTCTTGAACATGTTCACGAGAATCCTTCTCCATATCTCGTATATCTTTGTGAATAGATTCTGTGCATGTATTACCATGAACATTTAGAAACATATTTCTTGGCAGTATCCAGTGCGTACTAAAATGGCGTATCCACTGGATATTACCAATAATTTTTTTCTAAATCTCTTAATTATACCCTCATTGATTGATTGATTTTTCATGTTTGCGGGCGCGTCAACTGCTCAGGTCATTAGTCCCGTTAGTGTAGTGCATGTTTTTTCTCGGGAGATGGCGGTGATCTTCCCCCGCTGGATGGCGAGATCCGGCGCCGACCTACCGTCGGCTAGTGGCGTTTCCCCCTAACCAGGACTCTCCCACCAGCGGGTCACCGCCCCAGCCGGGACAAGCTCTAAGCTCCCGACCGGTCTCCCGGGATATGTGGTAGTGTAGTGCATGTTAGTGTACGTGTGTGTGTAAGAGGAGAGGGTAGGACAAGGAATGGGAAGGACAGATCGCGCGCGGTCCGTGGCCCGTTTGATAGGGTACTGCTCCGGCATTCGCCTGGTGTTGATCGGAGAAACCACGGAAAACTACCGATCAGAGCAGCCGGCCGCTAGAATTCTCGTCCACACAGCGACTGAATTCGACCTAGCTGAAAAGCTAGTGTCGAAAATCCTGCCGCCGTCAGGACTCGAACCTAGGACCTCCCGGTCAGAGGCGCTGCAGTGACATCAGTTGATGCACTGAGCTACCACTCCCGGTCATATACCCTCATATATCCCGGTTATTTCTAAGGAATATTTAGATTTCTCAAAAAAGCGTCATGCTGATTTACTAGCGTTGCCATTACCATAATCTTGTTTGGAAAACTCTACATTCAGACCATTTTTCTTTGAATTGCATTTGAATAAGTTTTTTTACCATATTCAAACTGTAATTGCAGTATTATTTCGTAAAAATAATATAATACTAATTTTATAACAATAACAATCTAATATGAATAATTGTTGGTATTTAACTTAGGAGTTAAGTAAACAAATATTACTTTATGATCAATTGTATTTTTGATTTATTTTTTAAAAGTGTTATGGTGAGTTTCTTTGATATCACGTACGTATTTGACCTTTCATTGAGCGCACACCCTTTCTTAAGACGAGTTTTGATGACACTTATTATGTAAATATTACTTTATGTACAATTTTTAATGAAATAAAATGTGCGTAATCCAGTCCAGAAGATGTAATGTGTACATAAATATTATGTTCTTTAATATTAGTGAATAGTCATAATCTGTTACAAAAATTAAAAATATTCATTTTTTGTTTATAATATTGAGTAAATTTGTTATTTCAGTAAAAGGGATCAACATTTTCCGCTAGAAACAGCATTGTAAAAGTAGTTCCCGTTCTCAGGACGGATCTCGACGAGACATATTCGGCGGTCACGCGTGCTTGACGAAAAGTTAATTCTTTGTATTTACTAATGGGGCAATTTGGGGCATGATTTTATAACTGGATTCGAAAGAGGATAGATTCGGCTAGTAAATGAAATTAGAAACATCGCGGAATGCCGCGAAATTGGTAACTTTCAGCCTACGTGAACTTATGAGTAATGAAAATTATTGCATTAATTTCATGCATTTTAATATTTCATCCCACGTCGGTATTATGCATTAATGCATTATAAAACAAACATGAAAATACTCTACAAACCTTCAGAAAGAGAATCCATACTGCCAGTTTTCTCTGCACAACTTTGTATGGCCACCACTTACAAATAAAGACGGTCTATCTATGTTACTCTCGCACTGCAGGTCTACTGAACGCCGCGAAGGGTAAGTTCGGGTGACTACTGGTGCCAGGGGAATTGACCCAGAGACACGAAGTGAACAGAAACAGATGCCCCCAAGTATGCAGTGTGCTGTAGTATTTGCAAAAGTTCAGTAAACGCGATTTAATTTTTGAGGTTTTGGCCAGAATTTCGGGAAAATGCACCACCGTGCGACGCGTCAGTTATGAGTCAGTGTTTGGTGACAGTTTTCATCCGATGAAGAGGAGGCGCTAGCTTTTATTCACGCAGGGGATAGAAATGCCAGGTTACTACCAATGATGTATAAGATATAGATGACTCACGTATATACTCTATGGATAGGGCAAAGTGAAGTCAGCTGCGCCATGACAGTTGTTGGCAAAACACTCTTGTGCGTGTGTTATCGTTGTGATATAGGTACTGTTTCTGCCAGTATTTGAGTTTTTCTGTTATGTATTCTGCGTGAGAGCATTCATTAATATGCCTGTTTCATGTGCTGCGTACAATTGCACTAACAGGTTAAAAAAAGGATATGGAATTACTTTCATAGCTATGTACCAAAGATACGACTTTGAAATACTGCTTGAGTTTTTCTTAGAATATACTACAAAAGCGACATTTAATTTTATTGTTAACCTTGATTTTTTAGATTTCCTCTAAAGTGGACTGTGTCGATGAAGGATTGGACACCAACCACGAGAGAGAGGTTATGTTCAGAACATTTTGAACCTTCCTGCTTTAAGTAAAAGTCTCCTGTGGGTACCACTGGTTGATGCACCTTAGAACACTGTATTGTACATATTTTAGTATCAATTATTTTTGGTATTTATTAACATATTTTGTATAATTACATGTGCAATCATAGATGGGAAAAATGTGCGTCAAACCCTGACTAAATTAATTACTTTTAAGAGATCAGTAATTTTAAAAAAATGCAAATAACAGCTTGTTTTTGACATGGTATGAAATATATGTATTGTCCTTTCTCATAGATCCTAACATGATTTTTCTTTGACATATGGGTTCTGTTTAAGTCAGACAATAATTAAGCAAAAAATTATTATTTTTCATTAAGTTTCTTAAATATCAATAGTTTTCGATGTGATTAGAAAGCAGAAATATGCAGTTTTAGTCTGTCTTGTGGGCGCATAATATACGAGCTAGAATATACTAGGATAATCTAGATCGTTGATAATACAGCATAACCTTTTCATAAAAGCCTTTTGCCAACAACTGTCATGGCTGCCACGCGCAATCTCGGCTTCAAATATGGCGGGCCAGTGAGCGATCTATATCATATACATCATTGGTTACTACTAGTACCGGGTGAGCGGTTTAAAATGTAACCCACAGCAGGGAAAGGGAATTGCACTGGCAACTATGTTTGAGCGGTTCAGATAGCGGCTGGCGGTTTCAAGCAGGTAAACTGTCGGGAAGTACGCTTAATCCCTTCTCCCCTAATGCCACCCAGAGGAGGAGAGCAGGTGACCGTCGTTGCCGCGAGTTCAAAGAGAAAGGCATGCGCCTGGTTGTTTGGTGTAGTTGTATTGTATTGACAAGAACAGTGATTTCTTCCTTAATTGTTTAAAATTGAAATAAGCGTGACATGTAAAATATATTCAGGTAAATTTAATAGTGAACTTTGCTTGTTTTAGTTTCATGACGAATCTGCTCCAGAATCGATAATGTTTTATACTTTTGTTTTAAATAAATAATAAATTCCAGATTCGCAGAAATCTGTTATTATTATTACTATTGAAATAATGTTACTTTGAAAATAAAGCGTCTCCAAAGCGCGGATCAGAGGTCTGTGCATAATAATCACTGATTAAATTGTCAATGAAAGATAGTCACTGGATAACGAAATATCACAGCATTGCTCTTTATCCTATTTATCTTCCCCTTGAGAAAGGATATTTAGGAAATTCCCAACGAACGAAAATATAAAAACTAGTTTAGTAATCGATAAAGAAAAGGAAAATATTTATTATGAAGAATTGGTGTCAGAAACAAGCGAACTTCACAAAAAGTTTTCAAAATGCCCTCCAGTTGCTAACAAACATGAACTCCCTTGAGAACATTTGCTATAACTCATTGTAAAGTTTCTTCGTCAATCATACGAATATCTTCCTTGATGTTTCTTTGCAGCTCTTTGAGATTAGCAGGCTTGTTCCCATAAACCATCACCCGGTACGTTTTCTGAACACATGCCGTATGGTACTTTTTCATTCTTTGCGATTTTACCTCCAATTGTTAATATATCTTTAGAAAATTTACACAAGTGGCCCATGATTTCAAGTACGGAGAATTTCACACCTTGATACCACAATGGATGAGAAACGCTTTTAATTTACTAGAATGTCCAGTGCCTGTTATGCCGTGCCATTTTGAATACGCTCCCAGAAGACATAAGATCTGACACTTAACAATCATGAAGCTATCTCACCTGAAGAGACTAGAGAATTATAAATATATTGAAACTGGCCATTGGTAAAATGTATAAAATTTTAAGAACAAAAAAAATTAAAAAATCGAAGTTTAATGCTATTTAAAATAATTAAATTACAGAACACGATTAAACGTATTTTTTCTAACTATTCTGTCGTGTCAGATTCACTGGCGACCTGAAAATATTCGAGATCTGAAGAGTATTTTGCCTTGGTTTCCACAGCGAAACAGGAAAAAATGCGTCCGACCGCAAATGGAAATCCGCAGCGAATAAAACGCTGTCGATCCGCTGCCGCGCCGCTCGCCTACCGCGCAGGTCTGAATGTGCTCATGACCCAACACGTGACGCGAAATTTTCATTGCGGACGTTCCGCGCCAGACTGCGCGACCCTTTATTGTATACGCACGTATATACAAAGTAAAGTCAAACCAATGTTGAAAATCGCGAAAGCATTAAGCAGGGAACCCATTTGGAGCGGCCCGCCCGGCACGGAGCAGCCCCGCGCAGTACAGCCCAGCCCCGACCGAAATGTTTCGCATGCTATTCAGTTAGGCCTCATTCACAATGCAAACTTAAACGTAACCGTAACGTAGCCGCAAAACCTAGAAGTGGGTTATAAAGCGAGATCATTCACAATGCCTTGACGTAAACGTAGACGTAAGACGTAAACTTAAGAGCTCGCAAGCTCCAAGCTTCTACGTTTAAGTTTACGTCGAAATTCTACCGAAGACCAATCAGAGAGCAGCATGAAAAAAACAAATGCGCAACGAAATCCGCGAGAAGGAAGGTCGACTCCAGATCGATTCTTGTTTATGCGTGTGTATTGGTGTGTATAGTCGAAAGGTAGAGCAGAGAAGTTTGTGGAGTTTTAGTACGAGTTGCGAAGTGTTGGTTCGAAATGGCAAACAAAATTGTGACCCTCGATAATGCAAATGCAAAAGGCGAAATCGACAGGAGAGTCGACAAAAATGCTAGAAACGAATCGATCAATATGTTGAATTCTGATTGGTTGAGGCAAAACCTACGTTGCAGCTTACGTTTGCCATTGTGAATGATCGTTTCTACGTGAAAAGTTTACTGCAAAAGTTTACGGCTTACGTTACGTTTAAGTTTGCATTGTGAATGAGGCCTTAGACGCCACCCAATGCGACCGCCCGGCCCGGCCCGGACCCGCTCATACCCGCCCGGCCCCGCCCGGAATGCTTCCCCGAGAATAAAATCCGGAGGCGGCGGCCGGCCTGGGCGGCGCGGCGAGTGGCCTTGGGAGGGGTTGAGGAACCCTTCCAGGAACTAACGGCTGTATGGGTCTTGCAAGCTATTGTTATCGGGTGTCCCTCACCATCTTCCTCATTATTCCCAATGCAGTCACAAATTCTTTGAGATGGTAGATTTTAGCAATTGATAAAAATGCGAAATGTTACCAAATACTGAAAAAACTAGTAATTGTATGTTTGGCGATCGGTGGAATACATTTCTGAAGGTTTTCAATCTGCGATAAATGCAAAATTATCCGCAAAATCCGAAATGGACGTGAATCTGCGATACTAAATTGCATTTCATTATTTTCTTCGTGGTCTCTCTCTAACTAGGGATACGACTTCGACAACACATCGATGTTTGAAAACATTTAATTTTGACAATTTTGACATAACATTTAATTACGGCCAACAGTACAGAAGCTGAACGATTTTTTAGTCAATACAGTTTCATTGTTACTGATAGAAGAAATAGGTTATATCGAGCCAACAATGAAATATGCTCTCAGTTCATTTTTCATTGTTTGTGTTACATATTAATAGTTATTTACATAAATTGATTTCATTTAACAAAATACACAACCTTTTAAAATAATGTGTTGTTTTAACATGTATTTTCAAATTGCGAGACAGTTATTTTCCTCTCCTTTGAATAATGTTACATAGAAGCGTATATTTCTGTACAAGACAGGAATTATTCTTTAAATATAAAATTTTGTTCTTAAATATTTGTTCACTAATAGTGAAATGTTAAATTATTTTCGCTTATTTCCTAATTTTAATAGAAAAATCTAAAAAATACCAGAATATTTTTTATTTCGAAGAGATCTCCCGTAATAATAATTTTCTCAAAAACTGCTACAAAATGCTAAATCTTAATTTTTATAATGCAATAAAATGCTATAGTCTTCTTTTCGAAATGAGATGTTTTTAAATTTAAAGAGCTAAAGTCTACCATCACTACAAATACTTAATGATTCATAATGAATATCAAGAGGGAGATAATTTTTTTAAGGTGATACGCATTTTTTCTTCCAATATTCAACCGAGAAAATTTTTAATACGAGTACACAGGCATACAATAATTGATATGTACAAGCAGATGTCTTACGTTAAATGTGATGTAATTAATAGTTTGGTATGAGCTTTCTATAAAGTACCCCTAAAATATAAAAAAAAATCCTTTAAAACCGTGGGGCCTGAAGTTGAGCAAAATCAAATAGATTTTATACTGGTTTTGGAAAAGATCCTGACGATTTCGGACTAATATTTTTTACAGCATTTGTTTCCGCTGAGTACATTGTCCTCCTTGCTCCCGCCCTTCTTCCTCAGCAGCTAATATCATCAATTCCTCCATCGAAAGTATTAAACTCTTCATCGCTACTGGAACAAGTGGAGTCTCGTGCAGTTCCGATCCGTGCCGGGCCGTCCGTAATGGGTGACTGGCAGGCCGAGCGGAGCGGCACCGCGCCTCGCCGGGCTGTGCCGAGCCGAGCCGGGAACTCCTAGTGGGTTTCCTGCTTAACTGAATAGCATGCGAAACATTTCGGTCGGGGCTGGGCTGTACCGCGCGGGGCTGCTCCGTGCTGTGCAGGCCGCTCCAAATGGGTTCCCTGCTTTAGTAAAACAAGACCAATACTGCTAACCTTTTGGGCAAAATGTGAAAATTTTAAAAATACATATTTATTGTGAGGATACATGGTAAATGCCAGATATACTCTTCGGAAAATGCAGTGTATTATTATCCTTGCAATTTAATTTTAATCTTTGATAATCATTCATATTCACCTTCATTTATTCTATTAACATGCTTTATGCAGGTATTGTATATATTAATTTGTTTCAAGTGTTAAAAGTAATTACCCAGTGTGCAGTTATTGAAACGGTGGAAGCTGAAGGGCATACTGTTTCAAGGCTTACAGCCAAGCACAGCATATTCAATCCAACTGAATGTGTATGGTCTCAGGCAAAGGAAAACTTCAATAAGAATGCCCTTGCAAGATCTTGCCTATAAATGTTTGGAAGCAAGCTTTAGAGGAGGTATCTTAGTTATCTAAATTCACTGACACATTTAACACGTGGAAAATGTGGTTCAATGTCTTAAATTCAATTAAGCGTTATGAATTATAGTAATATAGACATTACTTACATTTTTTAAGGTGTCAACTTCAAACCGAAAAAATGCAGGGGAGCATCATATGGATGAATATAAGAAGGATGGGATTAGACTGTGTAAACAAAATTATTATACAACTGAACAGGGACAGCGAAGATGATTTCATGGAAAAATACTTATAAGTAATTATTGTTAAAATAATTTACTTGGTAATACATTTTTATAAATAGTGTTTTAACTTGTTAATGTTCAGATGAAATATGTTATTGTAGTTCCAGGGCAATTATGAAATGCAAATAAAATTTAAGAAATAATAGTTCGGTTCCGAGTTCTCCGGCCCTGTGAGAGGGGTCTAAGTTTCTCCGCGGGGTGAAGGGAGCGCGATAAGGTGATGGGCTGTAGGATTTGTTTGACAGACGTCCGTGAGTCACACATGGGCTGTAGGCAAGGGCCAGCACGTGCTTGGTCAATGCATTGGTTTCGCAAACATCAGCTCAGTTTTGATTCAGAGTGCGCGAATGTTAGATGCGAAATGGCGAAGCGGAAACTGAATTCGACAATTTATAGTGAAGGTCGGTTCTGCATCAGGCGACTACCATGGTCAGATGAATCAAGAAAATTTTGAAAATTGGGTGAGAGAAACATTATTACAATAACTGCCTTCTAAGGCAGTAACTGTTCTTGATAATGCTCCATATCATTGTGTTAGCCAATAAAACCCCAACTGCATATGCATTTTAATGCGCGACATGATTCAATGGTTGAATGCAAAAGGAATGCATGCTAATGAAAACCTGAGGAAGCCTGAATTATACCAACTAGTTCTGCAACTAAAACCTCAGAACAAGACATACAAAATTGATGAGCTGTTTGCCAGTAGCGGTCATTCTGTTATCCACCTTCTGAATCCCATTGAAATGGCATGGGCAAAAATTAAGAGACTTATAAAGGAAAGCAAAGAAGTCCTTAGAGCTTACAAACTGGGCTATCATTAAAGTCACTATTGAAGACTGGAAGGGTTACTGCGCTCTTGTCATGAAACTTGAAAATGAATACTGGGGGAGGGACGGTCCAGTGCTAGATATTATAGACAGTATTGTTATAAATATGGACTCGGATATCGAGTGTGAAGACACTGAAAATAGCGATAGTTCATCAGTGGACAATGATTAGGTAAGGTCAATGTCTTTAACTCAATAGTAGTGTCCACCTCTTCCCCCACTCCCTACCGTCGCTTCCTTTCTGTATCCCCACTCTCCCCCCTCTCCTTCGCTCTGCGACTGACACAGTGAAATGGCATGACGTCACAGAGCCGGAGACATCAGAACTGAACTGTACTGATATCCATTCTTTAAATTTTTTTTTTATTTATTCTACACCCTTATCATTGACAATCTTTGTAAGAATGTAATTTATTAATTAATTTCACTAAGTTTTCTAATTATTTTTTCATTCTTCAATGAAGTAAAACCTTAAGCTTCTCATATTTTAGCATTACGAGTTTCAGGAGAAAGTTATCAAAATAATAGGTATAAATGATAATTTTAATCGACTAAATGGTTTGAAACATTGAAATAATTAACATTAAATTCTTGATGAAAATTTTTTTAACATAGCGCCAAAGCCTAGTTTCAGGTACGTTTTTGAAGTTGGCAGAACCGAATGTCCACCATATTGAAAATTCTAGGAACCAAAGCACGCTGAAATCCTGTATAGCCATGGCCATGCCCACTACCAGACTCTAGCCACAATATCATATGACTCATTGCTTTGTGACCCAATGATCTAACTGAATGAGATGTTTCTATCTTATTAGAACAGCTCCTCCTGTCTTACCTTGAGGTTCCATTAAAAACCTTTCCTCTTCTGGCCCCAAAAGCAGTCTGATACTAGCACACAAGGAGAAAATACTGTGAATTCCTCCTCAAAGCGATTTTGACCGTTTTCATGTTTAAAACTGAATTACAGTACATTTTCTCTTAGATATCCACTTAAATATTAGACATTTTTCCTCAAACATCAAAGCAAATATTTTATTTGGTAATTACGTTTAGAAGAAAATATGTGAAAGGGACTTCTTTTCTCTCCCTCCCCTAAGAAACCATCAGTCTCTCATGTACTTTCAGTAGCTTTGGTAGAAATGTCATGGGGTGCAAATGCAATGAGAGGCATTTTGGTAACATAAGTGGCAGACTTTTGTAATAATAAGGCACAATAAATTTAAACATCACAATTTTGCTGATGTTCACAAGAAATCTAGAAGAGGCTGGGGGATGAAGGTTGTACTAAACTTTCAGAGGAAAAGAGGCTTAGCACTACAACAGCAGCAGTATAATTTTTCTAGTATTTTCAAGATCATTTAAAAAATATAGTACTTTACAAAAAAATATTTTTTTTATTCATTACTACTACAAACACCTTTTTCAGGGTCTTTGTGATACATATTAAGATGCTTATTCAAATTTTTCCGACCACTGAATTTTTTATTACAAATGTGACATGAAAATTCCTTCCCTTCATGACATGAAACATGATCTTTAAATACGTATTTATCCCTAAAACTCTTTCCACAGTAGGAACACTGGAAAGAAGGTTCATGATATGATTCATGAAATCTTCGACTCTGCCATGAGCGGAATGTCTGATCACATTTTCTACACTTGATTGGCTTTTCTCCCGTGTGCCATCGTTCATGAACCAACCACTTTATTCTTTGGTCAAATGATTTTGAGCAGTATTGGCAAGTCCAGTGTTCACACACATGGAGAAAAAGACTTTTCTCAGAATAAACAATTTTGTGGCAAGAGGAACAATTTAATTTCTTTTTCTCCGACAGATGAACTGCTAGTGATGACATATCACAAAACTGTTCCTGACATACAGGACAAACATACATGACACTATTTTCAGAATCTTCTGAGTTCACTTCCTGACGAAAATTTTCAATTTCAAACACTGTTTTTACCTTGCCCATTTCATGTTTCCTTTTGTGCTGATGATAATAAATCTCTCGTGTAAATAAATTACCACAAAGTTCACAACAATATTTCTGAGAATGATCTTCTGCACCATGAATACTTTGAAGATGAAATTCAAGTCTAACAGCAGAAGGAAAGAATTTATAACATTTATCACACAAGTATTTTCGAGGAGAAGCATTATGTTTCTGATATTTATGTCTCTTCAAGTCCTTTCTACAAGGCACCTTGCGACCACATACTTCACAAATAGTTGATAACTGACGACACATTGCGATGTGGCTCTTACGTTCAGCAGAATTTCTAAATAGTTCATAACAGAAACGACATTTATATAAAGTGTTACGATATATATGAAAACTTTTATCAAATTCATCTTTAAATAATTTGTCTTCTTGTAAACTTCTAGTTTTGCTCTCCCCACAGTGTGTACAGACATCTTCATTTTCTTTTGTCTCATCTGTAAGAGATTCCAAAGGTATCCCAACTGTTGGCATTTCCTCAGTCTGAGTTTCAGCATTTCGGCTGTCTTTACTGCAAATAAAGAAAGCAATTTCTATTTCAAAAGGAAACACACAACATGTTTACCCATTTTGGAAATTTAATTAGATCATTCTAATGAAAGAAAATTAGAATATAAAACTATTGAGTTATCAAAAGAAAACGGTCATTATAAAGATTACAATGGCACTAGAGAAATGCTGAAGTTATTTTATCATACTTACCTTATACACTGATTATTAATACCCGTCATCTGAAAAATAAAAAAATAAGCATTCAGGGTATTGTTAGAAAATTGAACATTACATTAATTAATTACAATATAAATGAAATTCTTTGTATTGTTTGATCTAGAAGAAGAAGAAGAAGAAGAAGAAGAAGAAGAAGAAGAAGAAGAAGAAGAAGAAGAAGAAGAAGAAGAAGAAGAAGAAAAGGAAAAAAAAGAAGAAAAACGAAAACAAAAAAAAACAAACATTCGTAGTAATTAATTTGTCGAAATTAAAGTACATAAAAAGTAATTAAATAAAATATTAAGGGACCTAAGATTTAAAAAAGCTCGAATTCACAATTAATTATAAAATAATGAACTTTTTGACTATTTAAAAAATTTAGTTTCCATGTACAATTTTATACATAGAAGTTTGAATGTGCAATATAGGACAAAAATCTTCACTAATAAATCAAGAATAATACCACTACTTCAGTAAAGGACTAGATAAAAAATATTTCAAAAAGGAAATAATAATAATAATAATAATAATAATAATAATAATAATAATAATAATAATAATAATAATAAAAATAATTAATACAATAAAACCTGTCTAAGGTGGAACTCTTGTAAGACAGAAACCTGCTATCTCAGAACGGAACAATTTTATACATAAAAATGATCTCTATAAGCTGGAAGCCTGCCCAAAGTGAAACAGAAGGATTTTTAGAAAACATTAAGTAATTATTACCTAGCTAAGGCGGAAATTTATTTTTAAATTTCTGGCATTATCTTTGGAATGGCATAGTGCGAAAGGGTCACGGCTTTAGACAATAGTGTGAATAACGAGTGTATTCCTTTGTACCTGTTGTCAGTGAATCTTTGGCCATCTCTGCGACTATTATGATGCTTTCTCATGCTTTGGTGTGATTTTCGTGACTTTCATGCTGTCCCTCCGAATCCCTATGCTGGTTGTCCGCACCCCATTCAATTCTCAAAAGCATCATCACATTCCCTTCAGCTAAGAAAGGAATTCTGGAAATTCTATCTTGTCATCCTAGCAAAACATGTTCTACATATGCTCAATGTATTTGTAAAATGCGGAATATATGCTTATCTTATAATTCCCCTGTTTTGCTGTTGATACTTTTGTTTCCTGCAATATTTTCATTGATAAATTATGCTTTATTTTCATTACTTTTTTCACAAGTAAAATTATCTCGAAAAAGTTAGATGTTGGCTATCCTCTATACGACGGAAACCTGCCAAAACGGAATTTGAAGGAACCGTCATGTTTGTCTTAGACAGATTTTACTGAAATAGTAATAATAAGTAAAGACATTAAAAACTATGTGGTGCCTTTTTTTGATAAACAATTTGATTTTGTGAAAGGCAGATCAAGAGGCCTACTATCAACTACACTGACTTATATTAACTACAAATTACTATATGCATTACAACTAAACAATAAGTGCATTAAGATGAAGTGTATAGTAAACATCCCTTTATGTTCATAAAAGCTCACAGTATGTGAAAGAACTCACCAAATAAAGTCAAAAACATTTTTACTATTAGGTGTATATTCTCTAATAGCTCTGCAATTGGATAATGCACAAAAGTTTTGGTCACTGTACTACAGTGAACTTTATAGACTATTTATTTCAGTTGTTTGTAGCATTTTGCAGCTGAATGGCAAAACAAGTTGGAAATCATTGAAAAATTAAGTTATTCAAGGTATTGCTCACAAATTAATTTCCGAATGTCTCATGATATATTGCACCCAAGTTGCTTAATCTTAAATTAATATTTCAAAGTGTCAAATTTTGGCAAAAGTCATCATAAAGAATCGTGCTTTGAACAAATTAATTGTGTCATTCCATTCGGCTAACTTTTGAGCCTTGCACAGTTAGTGCCACCACTCAACTTAAGACTGAGCACACATCTGATTTTGTTCCTTGTTAGGCTGTGTTCAACATGTTTCTGATGCTATCAGACATTTTAGGAAGTTACTAAATTCTCGAGAACATTCAAAGGAAACTCTGGAAGGAACATTCTGGAAACTCAAAAGCTATTTTTTTTCTCTCTACAACATTATGTCCAGTGGTGCCTGTTTCACGGCACCTGTTGGCCTGCCTAAGCCCTCAACAGTGAAGATAATTGAAGGGACCCTCATTTTTACATTTTCAGTATCCTCCTTTTCATTTTCAACTCCTCGAGCAGGCTGCTTACACATGGAAGTGTTAATAAATGGCATAAACTGAGGGTTTGAAATTCAGAAGATAGTTGAAAATGGAAAGGATAATATAATTTTTAAGAAAACTGGTGGTCTGCTGCTTCAGGTCACAAGGAGAATTTATTGATTCAAATTTCCTTCTCAAACTAATCACATGGACTGTACCTTAATTCTGGAAAAGATTAACATTAGAGCACCACGATTCAATAACATGAGAAAGGGTAACCTTCCAGACCAAAACAGCGTTCTACATAGAGGTTTTGAGAGCTGTTATAACTGCTATCACATTGTTTACTTTCTATCATAATTGAATCTACATCTGTTCATTAGTTAAATTCAATAATATTAAGTTACAACAAAGATAAAATTACCAAGTATAGTTTCCATGATGAATCATTGTGAAACTAGTGTAGTGGATTATACAAGAAGTATTATTGCAAAAATATAAATGATTACAGAATCAGTCTCAAAGTACTTATTTCAAACCTTGAAGGATTTATGAATTATTTTTATACCTACACACAATAAAAATTTCACAATTCTTTGAAGTGTAAAAAGAAATGCTTTGGAAATATTTTGACACTCACATGAGATTCTTTACCAAAGGTCTTCAAAAGAACTCCATCAGCAGCAACACAAGTCGTATATAACTCATGCCACTGATTCAAAACAGTCAAACAATTGAAACAAATACAAAACGGCAATGAATCGTCCAATTTCACCTGAAACACACAGAAAAGGAGTACAATAATTTAAAAATTCGGAAAATATTCAGGCTACAGTTGTTGACATTATTGTTCATGCCAAAACATTCTGAAGCCTACTGAAACATTACCTTCTCTTTGATACTTTTGTGAAATAATCATTGCAATATCCAAATCGGGTAAGAGGAAATGTAACAATTTAGGTATTTATTATTTCTCAAACGTCAGTAACGTAATATAGTGTTCATGAACAATAGCATACAATGATTTCGATGCCTTGCACCCAGCCAATCCTATCCTTCTGTCCCCAACATAGGTTAAATAAAAGAGAAGAATTTTACATTTTTGTTTTACCTTTCATTTAAAAAGTTACATCTATTCATTTAAAAGGACTACCCTACACCACCCAAGTAAATCATTGATGACTGATAAGTTGAGAAGTGAAAACAGTGGGACCACACTTGAAAGCTGTTTCCATTGTCACCATTTGCCACAACATTAATTAAAACTAAACAAGTTTATCGTTTTGCCACTTTTACATTTAAAATTAATCAATTTCCCCAAACAAATGGGGATGGTAGAGTGGCATAACGCAAGTAGAATTTAATCATGCAACTTTTCTTGACCGATGGATTGAAGAAATGTGGGCAGAATGGGGGAATTATTCTCCGATTTATACATAACTGCACTTCAAGGTCCTTGGAGGGGGGGGGGGGGCACTGACATCCAATCGTGAGCTTTGTTAGTACCTAAATTTTTGGTACTGGAGCACTCAATTGGATAACAATGTCCCCCTCTCCTTCCAGCTCGTAACCTTGACGTGCACCTATGTTTAATTGGAGCACAGTAACGAAATCGGCCACTCAATTGGGTGAAGCAAAGCCAATCTCTGGAGAATCAGTCATGTCTTCGCACCTTTCACAATAATTTGCGTTCTAACTTTCTCAGGAGTTTGAGGTGTCACCTTTGATGAATCTTGATCTGCTTCAGTTATTTCTTTAGACATTTTTGAGAAAAACATGGACAGAAGTTCTCATTTTTAACAGAAACTAGTTTCTATTACATACCAGTGAAGATGTGTTTAGAATGCCATCACAGTTTGCTGCAAGCTTTTGCCTTCAACTGTTTATAGCTCAAGGGAGGGGGAAGCAAGGGCATCAGTCAAGAAAATAATGTTTTAGTGAATTTCAATTGCAAATTACGCAAAAACTACCTGTTTCATCAAAAAATTGTACACAACGTTTTTTTTTCTAAAAGCTAATTCTGTACAACAGACATTGTCTGAGACAAAAATCTTAAATTTTTGTTTTTTTAAATTTTTTTTTACCAAGCAATACCCGAAAATAGGACTAGCACCATCTTTTTTTACTATCTTTTATAACATAAATGAAAAAAAATTTAACGAAAAAATTTGGAGCAGTTTTTGAGAAAAAAAAATCTTAAATTTCAAGCGCAAATTACACAAACACTTTTTTTTAATTTTTAAATTGTACATGATCTTTTTCAAAAAGCTAATTTTGTACAACAGAATTTCACCAAAGAGGATTTTGATTTAATTTCAAAAATACTTTAGTCTTCTAACAAGGTATCAAAGTCCAATTGTGGAAAAAGTGAGGAGAGGAAAAAGGGAGAGAGAGGAAGAGGTGAGAGGAGAGAGAAGAAAGAGGGGAGGAGAGAGGAAGAGGGGTGAGAAGAGGGAGAAGAAAGAGTCCTCATTATGTGCAACACCCCTGTACCCTCTCTGCCTACACTTACACACGTTCGTGCAAGAAAATTTGTCATTTTGTCATCTCAGAGGCCTTGAAAGATTTTAACACTGAAAACTCAATCTCAAATTTTGGGACTAATTCCAATACTTTTTCTCTGAACTACCATAATAATGAAAAATGTACCCTTATTTGCTTATTTACTTAAACAATTTAAGTTTATTATTAATATAATATTATTACTAACATTGTTATTTCGTCAATTCAGCCTCTGAATAATTCAAGGCATATTACGTCACATGGATCCTCATTTGAAAAAACATTAATTACAGAATCTTACATATTCAGATACAACAACAGAATAATCTTATCAATACCTTGATAGGAAGATACATGTCAATTTTTGATGCTGTAGGTAGATCCTTAGATGTACTTGAGGCTGTTTCAAATAAAGGCTTTAAAATTGATCCTCTCTGTCCACAAAGACGACACAACTGCCTTCTCAGATTTTCCAATGTCTGCTGTTCGGCAAGTAGGTCTTTCTGGTCATCATTACAAAAATGTTGGTTTTGTATATAACCTAGAAAACAAAAATACATTGAAAAATGAACAAATCAGAGAGTAAGCTTCTCTCTTACTTCTCTACTCTCTTCAATATGCTGTATATTGGGGACCCAAGACACTAGACATAATTTCAATGTTGTCCCAACAAAATAGAGAATAATTGACTATCCTCAAATGTTTGATAACACCAACAAACACAGAAACTGCAGATCCTAATTCATGAGCTGTAACCAAAAATTACCCATTTTTATCCATAACACATCTTTGGACAATTCTGCGGGTTAGGTATTTCACCAGCAAACAGTACAATTAACAGTAGAATGATTAAGATGGAGTGAGGGGGAGTATTTTGAAATTAATTCAAAGAAATCTGAAACTTCTAAGTAAGGTCGCAAAGATTTAAACCACTGATCTAATTCAAATGTTCTTTTTAATTATGGCAACTTCTGATTTAAATAAAAAAGGTAACGTATATATAGTCATTGTAAGGTCACAGATTTTTTTCCAGGATCTTAACATAGCATACCAGTGTCATTTTGGTAAGGGGAAGGGGTATTAACACCCAACCTTAATTTTATAAATGGCCCTACAGAAAATTGAATTTCACACCCCTGTTGTTGTTTTGTTGTTGTTTTGTCGTTCTTTTGTCGTTGTTTTGACGTTTTGTCGTTGTTGTTTTGATGTTGTTTTGTTGTTGTTGTGTTGTGTTGTTGTGTTTTTGTTTTGTTGTCGTTGTTGTGTTGTTGTGTTTTTGTTGTGTTGTGTTGTGTTGTTGTTTTGTTGTTGTTGTGTTGTTGTTGTTTTGATGTTGTTGTTGTGTTGTTGTGATGTTGTTGTGTTGTTGTTTTGATGTTGTTGTTTTGATGTGTTGTTGTTTTGTTGTTGTTTTGTTGTGTTGTTGTTGTATTGTCGTTGTTTTGTGTTGTTGTTGTGTTGTTGTTTTGTGTTTTTGTTGTGTTGTTTTGTGTTGATGTTTTGTTGTTGTTGTTGTTATTATTACTATTACTATTATTATTATTATTACTATTATTATTATTACTATTACTATTGTTATTACTATTACTATTAGTATTATTATTATAATCACTTGTGAAAATTCCTGTCTTCTGTAGGCCTCCCCGTAAACATTCTATAATATACTTTTAATGACAAGTGAGTACAATAATTCATTGCAATTTTTAATCCACTTCTTTTTCTTAATTTTAAGACCAGACTGATAGTTTCCATATTTAAGAAATTTTCCTTCAGTTATTGATCAACTGAATTAACTGAGAATTCTGCCAAACAATACTCCGAGAAGATTTCTTAACTTGTATTTTTTCTCCCACAGAAATCTTAGAAGGTAGTGTGAATATTTTCAAAGGTTGTGTAATCAGGAGAACACAGTATTATGAGAAGAAAATAGCAAATTAACGGTATTTTCATGTTAATTATACATGTCTAACATGTGAATTAAGCATTGTTTTACTATTCAAGAATCACTGAACAAATTATTATATAATTAAAATATTATTACAACAAATTCACAATTAACTAACCATATCTGTAAGACTATGATCAACAATTGTTACACTGGCTATGTCAGGTCATAAGAAGAATGTGAAAATGAAATGGCAATTACAAACATCTAATATCATTATTAACATTATACAGCACATAAATTAATCTGAATGTTCTGAACATGCAAGATCAAAAAGTACTGACAGAATTCCGATAGTTTTTTTTACACAGCCAATGTGGGAGTTTAGCAGAATATTCTATATCATTCTCCTGTCAGATGGCTTAATTCACTCAATCACACTGTTCTCAACAGCATTTCAAAATGTTTTGTACCATTTCGTACAATATTTCATCATTAATGCCAGTGGAATCAAATGAATCTCTTGTAAAAACTGTTTCTAATCTCAATGCAATGAAATTACATTTGACAACGAAACTCAGCCAGAGAGTAGGCCAGCAGTTCATTCTACTCAGCCTACTGGTGGAAGAATATTTTTCGCAGTGTAATGTGGTCACCGATGACACTCATTTGTTATAGAATCTGTCAAGAAAACCATTTATTGCATTGAACATTCTGTACGTGATATACCAAAATGAGGAACAATTTTAGTTTATGAAAATGTCATTTATAAGAAGTAGAATATAGGGATGTCAATTGACGATCGCGGTGGGGTGTGCTATGTGACAAGTAAACAACCGGTGTTAAAGGTCATATTTGCTAAGTGAAGAGGATGTAGATGTGACCGGGCGGAGGCGGAAATAGTACTGTTTTTGTTAGAAAAAGAGGATGATATAGAGTTCTGATGCTTTGGGTTTTATGAAGAACAAGGGACACTCTAGCAATGCGGTAATGAGCGGATCGACTCCTGACATTTTACGAGGTCAAGGAAAGACTGCTGATTGACAACCAAATCTGATGCAATAACTTGTATATTTAAGTCTATTGTTTCTTATATTATGATAAAACGTTCTTCGTCTCTTGGAAGAGATAAAGGAATTCTACAAAGTAATAGTCAGTATGTGCATAGGCGTCCACCCGTGACGTGCGTAAGGGAAGTAACGGGTAATAATAGTATCGCTGGGAGAATTTAAACTTGATTGCGAACATTAGACAGAGGACTTTATGAAGAAGGAAGATTCTGTTGCGATGACCAAAGATAATTTCATTTTGATTAATGATGTAACAATTCTTGTTTAACTTTTATCAGAATCATAATATTTCACATTATAATAAATTCCTATTTGTTACTTTAAAGGAAAGCTGATTATCATTATTTGTCACGTGCAATCCAGTAGTAGATATTTTGATAAGATTTTCAGATTCCTTGCCACTCTGTATGATTGCAGATTGAGTAATTGGTTGCAGAGTAAGTAGCAACAATTATGAACTTTGAACCCAATTAATTGAGCTAGCATGACATAATTTTGGATGAGAAATATTAAAATGACGAAGGAAACATCAGGGTTACAGTTGTAATTATTACCTTGTGCTCAAATCAATAACTAAATTATTCGGAAAATAATTACGAGTGTCATTCAAACGAAATGAGTCATGAATCTAACATAATTAAGAATTTGTAAAATTATGAATTATGCTGGTAGAAAGAAGGGCTTGTTCCAGTACATCAACTAGAAATCTTGTAGAGAATGTTGTTTTAAAAGATAATAATAGAGAAGTGAATGATCTGACAACACTGGCTAGTCTCTTCATCTGATATTTTTCCAAAAGATCATTCGATCCCAATCGGGGTCTCAAGTGAAAAAATTCAACATTGTCCACTGCATGATCTGTATCATCATCATTTGTTTTTACTATTTTGTGAATATAAAACTTCTGAACATAATATCAATTGATGTCTCTGCAATGCTTTCACCAGCAGGTTCTAGGGTTTGAGTCCTGATGGTGGGAGGATTTTCGACACTACTTGGCTAGGTCGAATTCAGACAGTCTGGATAAGTCTAGTGGCCCACTGCTCTGATCGGTAGTTTTCTGCGGTTTCTCCAATCAAGCAAGCAAATCATAGAGAAGGTCCCAACAATAGGGCCAAGGATAGCTTGTGATATTTCCTTCCTCTCCCATGCCCTCTCCTTACCCCTTACTTCACAAGCTAATGCTTACATGTGCTACACTACGACACATGCCGGGAGTCTAGTCAGGAGCTTAGAGCTTGTTCCGGTGGGGTGGTGCCCTGCTAGTGGGAAAGCCCTGGTTGGGGAAAACCGTGCAAGCCAGCAGGTAGGTCAGTGCTTGATCTCTCTATCCAGCAGGAACTCTCGTGATAACATGCAGTACACTTAGAGAACTATTGACCTTAGCAGTTGACAAGTCCAGAATCGCTAATCAATCTAAACATAACAATACAAATTAAAGATGAGAGTAATACAATAGTGACTAGTGACATTACCTGAAACCTGCAGATTTTTAGGTAGAGTAGAAACAAAATAATCATGATCAATTATTGCAGAATCTGAAAAAAACAAAACAAAAACTAGTAAGGAAACCTGTTTGACAACTATGATAGTAATGTACACTTATAGGAGTAATGACCTTCGCATTTGACCAAGACCAGACTCACTAATTAATCAATGAAAACAACATTACAGATTAAAGATGAGAGTAATAGAATACTACTGACATTACCTGAAATCTGCAGTTTTGTAGGTACCGTAGAATCAATGTAATCATGATCAATTGTTGCAGAATCTGAAAAAACAAAAGACTAGTAAGGAAAGCTGTTTGACAACTATCATAGTAATGTCAATTGAACTTGTGACCATTTTCAAAATACATTTTTAAAGCATCTTAAAAATTGTGTCTTTGAAATTCAAACATCATCAATAAAAACTATTGAAGTTTTTGCTAAATTGAGAGAAAGAGAGGGAGAGAGAAAGAGGGAGAATAAAAGAGAGGAGAGAGAAAGAGAAGGAGAATAAAAGAGAGGAGAGAGAAAGAGAAGGAGAATAAAAGAGAGGAGAGAGAAAGAGAGGGAGAAAGAGCGAAAGAGAGACCGCGCGAAGGAGAGCGGAACAGAGAGAGAGGGCGAAAGAAAAAGAGAGAGTGAAAGAGAGAGAGTGCGCGAAAGAGAGAGAGCATGAAAGAGAAAGAGAGAACAAGAGAGAGTGAAAGAGAAAGAGAGAACGAGAGAGAGAAAGTTATAATGATTTTTAATTGTTTCAAATAAAATAACAAAACTTACTATGTTATGCCTAAAAAAAATTCATTGATAACTCAAATTTAGCCATAAAAATGATGACACACAAGTAAGGAAAACGAAGTACAAAATAATGTATACTGAGAATAAAATACGAACTTTACTTGGTAGCATAGACAACTCCAATTTCATCACAACAAACACTAAGACAATAGAAGTACAAAATCAAGAAACCATTAAAACGTTTAGTAAGTTCTTTTGCGACATTACAAACAGAGAAGACAAAAAATGAGACTAATACGAAACTGATGGTAACTTGTAAAGTACTACAGGAAACTTGCGTGTATTCACGCACACCCCTCACTCTCTCCCTCTCACCACTCGTATGTTTTACAATACATTGAATTTTGTAAGTCCTGGATAAATTCCTACACTTCCCATGCTAAATTAGTCCACATATGTGTTTTACTTTTTTCGCGCTCATATATCATAATGAAAGTCCCTTTGAGACTGTGTAAAAACAAAAAGCATTAAGACAATATCAATATGAGCAGTCTTCATGCTGTTTAAAAAATGTATTTATTTGTTTATTTCTTTATTTTGCAAACTGTGAAGTACATTCCTTATTACTGCATTGTTGTGAATTTACAAAGGTTATATATACCACCACCACCACCACCCACATACACACACATTTTGAGAGTGTATGGGTGAGTGTGTATTATTATGAATAAAAAAATTAAGAAAGAGAAAGAGAGAAAGAATAGAATAGAATTCAATAAATTAGTGAAAAAAGGTTAATTTTCAATGCAAGGACAGCATCAGCACCAATAAAACCGTTTTTAAAATAGGAGTACAGGTGCCACAAACCTCATAAACATTGCCCCTTGGTTTGGCCTTTTTTGCTATTTAGCAAATAACAAATAATTATTATTTAATGGCATATTTATCAACAGCCTTTTTGGCTGAGATGGTGCTTACATTATCCTGCAACAATTTTATGATCATCAAACATCACTTATTTGCAGGGCGTGGACCAAGTAAGGAAAACGAAAAGAAAGAAAGCTACAAACATACAGCAACTTCAATTTTTCATTCCATAAACTTTTAAAAAGTCAAATTAAATCATTTCCCACATAAGTGTATTACTATTACAAACATAACAAGATTATTAGTAAAGCGATAAAAAATCATTAGTATAAGGTCTAATTTTGTATTTCCTATTTTTTTCCATTACATGCACATAGAGCCAGTGCTACCACAGTTACTAATTGTTATTAAGTATGATTTATAATTATTAAATTATATTCTAAATACATCTATTAAATTAATAATTAACTTGAGGCACGTTCCTTAACCTAAAATTTTATAAATCAAGCACTGCTTATTTGACTCAGTGAGCCACATTAGTCTGAATACAGCCAATTTTAGTTACGCCATAGAAATAGACTCTTTTCAAATGGACAAAGCTTCATAAATTTTTATCCAAAATACTTTTTAATTCAGATAATATTAAAACTTCAAATCTCTACTTTAAGAACAATTGAACAATTTAACTCTTTCACAGCAATGGGCTAAAGTTGCGCCCAGTACAATCATTGTTATTGTCCCACATCTGAGTGCCACTGCTATGCCCTATGCTTTATTCACTGTGAGGCTGCATTGAATATATTTGTAGAGACATCGAACAGGTTTGGAAGTTACTGGATTTGAAAGGACACTATATGGCATTTGGAAGACCATGAGCTACTTCTCCCTTTGTTTTGGTGTGTGCAATAGTGCCCATGTCACTGCGCCTGTCGGCCTGCACCGCTGAAGGAAGCACATTAATATGATTAAATTAAAAAATTATATTCTCTAATAAAACCCAAAAATATTAGTTTCCCACCCCCATCCTGGATAATATTCTGGAAGAGATCTGGTTGATATTCTTGAAAGTCTCATCGCTCGATCAGTTTATACGAAATGTTAAAATTTAGTATATACACTGTTTCCCCCAGAAGTCTTACAAATTAATATCTTCCTCACCAACAAATGAGTCAATTTCATTAGTATCCTTGGGTATGTCTGCAACAGGCAAATCCTGTAAGTTTGATGGATCTTGAAACAGTGGATGTGGTGGATCTGAAACTTGGAAGAAAAAACAATAGACATTCATTAGACCATTGAGAAACAATAAAACTCACAAAAAATATTAAAACACAGTGTGCGGAAATGGGCACAAGCATGTCATGTACAAAGCAAATGTAGAATAAGTAGCTTTATGGTTTTACACAAAAGTAACACAGTGAATAAGACTTGCACTTTAAGATAAGCCATAACATATTCAATCCCGTAAAACAAATAAAGCAAAAAGAATGATCATTACATTTAATTCAATATTAAATCTACATTTTTTAAGAAATATGAGTGAGTAAATGAAGTATGTTCATGTTCAATAAACATTCCCCCACAGAAACTTGTAAATCAATATTTTTCTCACCAAGAAGCGAGTTGAATTCATCATTATTCTCATATGTATCTACAACAGGGGAATGATCCTGCAGGTCTGGTGGAACTGCATTCTGGCATCTGGAGCTTCCAGATGGAGCTGGAACTAAAAAAGACCATACATTAGACCAATTTGAAACAATAAATTCTACAGAAACACATATACCCATACAAAATACAGCAATGGAGAGTAAATAACCGATCGTTTTTTGTTTTTTTAAATTATTTATTTAAGGCCGCCTTATAAACAGCTAGGTCATTGGCGACCACAGTTACAAAAATACAGTATTTACAAATTCACATGTTAGTTACACATTTTCATGAGATACACATACACAAATCCTAAATCTAGATGTTATACATAGGGCAGACAATGTATAGTCTTTAGCTAAATACTATTTAGCATATTAAATTTGGTGAGGAGTTCTATGATTTTCTTTTGACCGGGATAAGAATTCAATATACAGTAGAGATTATCATTGATGTTAAGGTTTGTTCTCACAGTTGCCATCGCGTGGCAATCAACTATAATATGCTTCGTGGAAACTGGGAGTCCGCAATTTGGGCAAGGATCAGGAGCAGCCTTTTTAATTAGGTAGCTGTGACTGAGTTTAAAATGTCCTATACGGAGTCTGGTTATAACCACTTGATGTCTTCTGCTAAGTCTAATGGAAGTGATGGGATATTCCTCGATATTCTTCCTAACTGCTTGTCATTTGGAAGGCAACATTTTCCAGTTCCGGTCCCAAAGCTTCTTAACTGCAAGTAAGAGGTAGTTTTTAAAGTCGGAGAGTGTGCCGCCAGCTTCACTATCAATTTCGGGGAGAGAGATTGCTGCCTTCGCAGCTGCATCCGCTTCTTCATTACCCTGGATGCCTATATGAGAAGGAAGCCAAGCTATTGTAACGCGATATCCTTTAAGGAAGGAGTGATAAAGCTTTTCTTGGATTTCTTGGACCAGTGGATTTAAGGAATGTCGGTTTCAAATGGAGGATATAACTGCTAGTGAGTCAGAAAAAATAATATCTGGGTTACATGGTCTTAGGATGCTAATATCAATAGCTTTGATAATAGCCCAAGCTTCACATGAGAATATGGAATAAAAATCCGGGAGACGATAAAGATTCGTAAAGGGTGGGATAATGGCAATAACAGCTCCACTAGATCTTGATTGTTGCTTGGATCCATCCGTGAAAAATTGGCTATGATTAGCAAATCTGTGCTGGAACTCCAAGATTAGTTGCTTAGTGATATGTTTTGGGGTATCAGGATTTGTAAATTTGGTAGCTTCCGTATCGATTGACAAAGAGAAAGGTTCCCAAGGGGGAAGAGGGTTGAGTTTCCTCTTCATGATTTCATGAGACTGAATGCCAAGTTCATCCCGGTACTTAACAAGTCTAATACTTAGCGGTTTAGGATAGTTAGGATGATTTGCATAGTGGAGGGACTTTAGCATTGGAGAGGTTACAGATATAATTAAGTGTGGGATTAGGGGGACAACAATGAGTCGAGTAAGCAAATTTTAAGCACAGGAACTTTCTACGGAGGTCTAAAGGAAGGAGGCCCGCTTCAACTAGTAGGCTAGTACATGGGCTGGTCCTGAAGGCACCCAAAACCGATCGTTCTTCACAGAAGTATGTAGTAAACAAGTTTTAAATGTAATGACCATTACAGAATATTACATGTAGCAGGATAAATAACTCAAAAACAATGATCATCTATTTTTATTTCAATATTAATTCTACATCGATAACTATGAATGAGTACCAGCTGATTAAGTATGTTTGTGTTTAATTAAACAATTTAAGTTTAATATTCATAGACACAACCAATGGGAGGAAGAAGAAGCCAATGAGGGCAAGATGTGCTTGTATTCACAAACGCAATGGCTACTCCACTATTCCTCCTCCTGTTCGAAAATGACATTGGAAATCATTGCATCTTTGCCTGAACCTGATAGGTAACCACAAAGGAGTTTTATGTGAAATACAAAGTGCAATAAAAATATAGAAACAGCAACATTATAAAACTAATCCAAAACAATTTTCTGCATACTAGAGATTATATATTATTACTTTGACGTCCATATTTGAGCATTAGGTCGCTTCTTCAATTGTTCATTTCAATGAGTACTGGCAACGGTATTTTATCCATTTGCAGCTTCTCCTACTTCTCCCTGCAGCGCCGGCCCTTGCTGTGGGCCCAGTTCGAACCCCTTCGCGAGCGGGAATTTTATTAGCACCGAGGCGGCCAAAATTAATTCAAATTCGGCGCCGCACTCGGAATCCAGTAAATTATAGCAATTCCTTGGCGCTAGTTAACAGCAAAAGGTACACATTCCAAACGTCCCGCGTTGGACATATATTTTTGCTGTAAAAACCGCGGGCGGACTTCCAGAGAGAAAAGGCAATATATTTTTCGTATGAAGCTATTTGGAGCGGCCGAACTGTCTTGAAAATTTGAGCTGCTTTCAAAGATGCCCGAGAGATCTATTTATTTATTTATTTATTTTACGTCAAAAAAACAGTTAAAAACTGCGTATGACGTGCTATGGGGAAAAGTGAATTGTGTGCACATTTTCAAAATTCTGTGATCCCTACACTAATTTCATATACTACTTAAATTTTGAATTTTTGAAAGGGAGAAAAAAAACTCCCATGTAATAAAATCTATTTTCAAGGATAAACAAGCAATAAATTTTGAATTTTGAAAGGGAGAAAAAAAAACTCCCATGTAAAAAAATCTATTTTCAAGGGTAAATAAGCAATCAATTTTGAATTTTGAAAGGGAGAAAAAAACAACAACAACAAAAAACTCCCATGTAATAAAATCTATTTTCAAAGATAAATAATCGATCGCGGCAGATACTGGAAAGCGACCAGATAGCGTTTTGTATTGTCAACAGTCCGAGAATCAAAACGCCTTTCCAAATAAGACGCGATGGGATCGCATTCGAAAAGGTCGCCGAAACAGTTTCGCGGTGACTCGCCTCGCTCGAGTAAAAAGCTGTTACGGTGCACGTATCTATGCTACTGACTATCGATATAATTATGTACGGTTAGTATTGCGACCCCAGCTGAGAGTTATTGGCACGTAAACTCAGCTATCACGCCCGCAATGCCAGAGAAAACGATTTCTTTTCGCCCAGACAAGGTAATCCCGACTTCTTCGATGCTCAATAATTCTTCCCCACAGAGAGGGATCACGATGACGTAGGTTGTCTCTGGTGGAGTGTCCTAGACGACCGCCAGAAACCCGAGTCACGCGGCACCGTTCACGTCGTTAGCATGAAGGCGCAGGCAGTGAGAAGGCGATGCTAAGCTCCCGGTAGTCGAGTTCACCCGGCTACCCACCAGTTGGTCCTATGGCGCGTTGAAATTTTTTTATCTGTTGCGTCGTTGACGCAACGCCTGTCTTAACCCTTGTTGGGCGTTAAGCGCTTTCCAGGAGTAATCCCCCGTTACTGACCTTTGTGCAAGATTGGGTGAAGGATACTTTTCGGAGTACTCTGGATCCCACTTTAAAGTCCGGCGTAAAATCACAAACCACCCGTCAGGTTGCTCAGGTTCCGACGTTACCCACGTCGATACCTGGCGGTAAGCATTGGAGATGGGATGGGGACTCCGAGCCGCCTGGACCTTAGTCCAGGTGGCCCCCAGTTGGGCTCTCGGATTCGTCGTGGCGGTGACCCGATATTCTGGGCATAGAGGAGGGAACTTGTTCCCGGCGCATTGTTCTAACTCCGGTACTGGCCTGGAAAGCTAGGAGCTCTGAGCTAGCAGGGAGACCCCTACCCAGGCATTGTATGGGGAGGTTGCCGCGAGGGCAAACTGGGTTCCGGCTGGATCCGGACGTCAGCCTGTCAGCGTATGGCGCGTCGGTGAAAATAGAAGCCAAAAAGGCAAAGGTGCCCACCCCGGGGACTTGTCTTCCTGACGAAGCAAGAAAATGTGTAGTAGGCCACATGGGGTTTACATACATTAATTCTTACGCTGAGTTAAACTAATAGTTCTTAAATAATCGACTTTCACAATTTGCCCTGGTGTCGAGGGTAAAAAAGGTGTAAGGAGTCTACTTGTCAACCCAAATCGTGTGATGCTCTCCCAAAAACTCAAAATATTTTGCAGCCTCATCGGGGTGAGACGGCGGGAGAAAGGGAGAGGCACATCGACTGCCGGGTTCCGCTAGCATCACGTACAGGAACTTCAACAAAACGTGGTGTTACAGAATGGAACAGACTTCCTCGTAGTAAAGTTTTCTAATTTCCTTGTGTGGACTGGCTTTACGGTTTTGCCCCATTTTCTTGCGAGCTGGCATAGTCGCGCAAAGTACATTTTTTTGTTTCCTAAAAGAACCGACATATTACTTAAAGAACATGAAAGAAGCCCTAAATAGCTATTTTCATTGAAAAATTTGGAGTAGTTTTTAAGAAAATGGCGTTTAAGCGTTACTGTAAATGAGAAATTTGAAGTTCTTTTTGACAGAAATTTTTTGAATTTTCGACTAACTTTATTTACGGCCATTTGAGGCACTTTCACAAATGCAACAGTGTTTACAAATCGCTAGAAATGTGCATATTAACGACGTGAGGGATAATTAAAAAATACACAGTGTAATGTTTGAAATACAAAAGAATACAGCAAACTAAACATATAATTTTTAACAGTGCAAATAGCACTAGTAAATTTTCAAAAAAGTGAAGAAAAAAATTGGTGCAATTTTTGACAAAACTGCGATTGAGGGTTTCTGAAAATCCGGGGGGGGGGGATCCATTTTGGAAAAAATCCTACGTGTGGTTTATGCGCTAGTGGTGTTCACAGACGAATAAGCTGACGGAGGAACGTTTTGAAAAAGAAAAACACTTTTTCGGTATCAGAGGGCCCCAAAACGTGTATTACGGTTTAAATCTCGAAATCGATTTTTCCCAGCACTACATAATTTTCTCTATACTTTGTATATACTCTGTATATACATACGTACGTATACGACAAAGTAAAAATAGTTTGGAATCTCAAAGACAAAATTAATAAATTGCAGACAAAACATTGTTTAACAAATTTCATCTAAATATTGTAATCTTAAATACATAAGAAAACTAGCAACAAGAATTAGGCATAAAAATAACATCAGTGATATGAAAAATAAACAAAAGGATAAAAACAAGGATATTGAAAATATTGCACGCACTATATTTCACGAAAACTACTAAAATTTTCAAAAAATGTACATGACCTTTATGAAAGAAATATTTATAGACAACAAATTTCTATTGAAGGAAAAATATGTCTTCAATTTTGTAGTTGTAGGAAGACGCAAAAAAATTCAAACTATTGCAATTTTCGAAAATTAAGAGTTAACCGCGAAAATTAGACCTATGCCACCTTTATATGTGTATTTTACCCTATTCTTACAAGAAATTTAAGAGAAAATTTGGAGCCGTTTTTGAAAAAAATTTGAAAATGTCTGGGGGTTATGTAAAAGTTATGTAATGTTATGTAAAAGTCCCCCAAATTTTAAAGAATGTTTTTCAAAATCTCCAAGTTTCAACAAGAGCCAGATGGACAGAATAACTCCTACGCACGGTTTCGGGGCTAGCAGTGATCACAGACGGACGGACGTTTTGCTTTCAATTGATTTTTCGGCATGAACGACTCACAAAATTGGGATTCTGACTTCACCACGTGTTAAGAGGATTTTTTTCTCTTAATTTAGCAACTGGATTTATTCACATTTTCGGGGTCAGGGCCCGACAATGAAATTTTTTGTGCCGAAAATCTGCCGTTTTTTCGCGCAGCATTACATATTTATTTATTTTTATTTATTTATTTATTTTACGTCAAAAAAGTTAAAAACTGCGTATGACGTGCAATGGGGAAAAGTGAAATGTGTGCACATTTTCAAAATTCTGTGATCCCTACACTAAGTCATATACTACTTAAATTTTGAATTTTGAAAGGGAGAAAAAAAAAAAAAAAAAAAAACTCTCATGTAATAAAATCTATTTTCAAGGATAAATAAGCAATGAATTTTGAATTTTGAAAGGGAGAAAAAAACAAACAAAAAAACTCCCATGTAATAAAATCTATTTTCATAACTTTCGCTATACTACGTATAATAACTCCGAAGATACGTACGTATACGAGAAAGTAAAAAGTACAAACACAAGATTTTCTCAAAAATGGCTCCAAACGTTTTCTTTAAATTTTTGGTATGTATAATGCTAAATGCACTGTATAAGACGACATAAACGTCATAGTCTTCTATTCTTTTGTTTTTTTTCTAAAATTACAAAAATGTAATTTTCTTGACTCGTCTCTCACGTTAATATTTACATTACCGAAAATTCGATCACATTATTGTATTTATGAGTACATGTGCTTCAAATAATGTCATAAAATTTCTGGAAAACAAATTTTTCTGTGAAAATGAACGCAAATTTCCCCTTTTGAGAAACGCTCAAATGCCATTTTCTCAAAAATGGCTCCCAATTTTTTCTTCAAAATTTTCCAACAGATAGTGCCAATTGCACTGCTTAACATGACGTAAAGTTCATTTTGGTGATTTTATTTTTCAAAAATTACTAAAATGGATTTTTTTTCAATATCTCTTACGCCATTAATATACACATTTCAATGGATTTGTATACATTATTAACTTTGTGAGTGGGAGTGATTCAAACGACTTCAAATGAAGTTTTTCAAAAACTCAATAATTCCTGCGAAAAGGAACATCAAATTTCGCATTTACACTAATGCTTAATGCCATTTTCTTAAAGACAGTTCCAAATTTTTCAGTGAAAATTGCTATTTAGGACAAGATTTTATCATCTTTAATATTCTTAAAATAATATTTCAGTTCTGCTATTTGGAAACCGAAAAGAAAAAAAAAAAAAAGAAAAAGAAAACTTGGGGCAGCGATAGATGGCTGCTGGCAAGAGAAAGGGGCATGACTATGCAGTACCAGTCCACACCAAGGAAATTAGAAAACTACTTTGAGAAAGTCTGTGCCATTCTGTATGTAGCACAACTAGTTCATTTTGACATGGCTCACAGATAGTCTGAACTATTTTGGGGTATATTATATTATTTGTTAATAATTTATAAGTAAATCAGGTAAGCTACTGCCTGTATTTGGTGTATTTTATGTACATGTAGATTAATCTTGTCAATGAGATATCGAATTGTTTCATTAAAGATGGCAAAAACATGATTTTTTAAAATCACATTTATTTGATTTAAATAAGATTTTTAAAATTGTATTTTACCTTATACCACTACACTAAATCATCATTAATTCATCCCTTCATTAAAACAGAAAAAATTTCATTAAAACATCAGTTTTTAAATTTATCATTAAATTATTGTAATTGTAGTAAAAAAATTAAGACATGATTTCAGCGGTCCAGTGGAATACCACCCAAACCCACAAAATTTTTAAATTTGTGTTACTTATAGTTTGGTGCTTTTAAAACGCTTCTCTTGCATTCCCATTACCAAATTACAGAGCGATCAGTCATGTGACCGGGTTTTTGACAGTTACTGTTGCCACACCACAGGGATCGTGCCAGGGGGCATGGTCGGTGATTAACTTGCAGAAATTATTCGCTTTTATTTCACGAAAGTTGGCTAACTTGTCTTAGAGCAGTGGAACCACCTATTGTATTGTCCTTCCACCAAAGGAAAATGTTCAAGGAAAAATAATTTGTTATAGTGATAGAACAGTGTGAAAATATTTTGATATTATGTTCAAAATAAAAGATAATATTTTCTGTATGCTGTATTTAGCTAATATTTGCAGACTTCACTACAGAAATGAGAAGTTCAAATAACAGGAATTGTGTTTATTTGGCGAACATTTTGTCTGCTTTGTGACATGGTTATATTTGAAAGGTGATCAAAACATCTAAATTTTTATGACTGAATGATATGAAATGGAACAAATAAGTGAATGAATAAGGCATGATTTGCATGTACCGAAGTATGTTTAAATTTGTGAAACTGGAGTTAGATCAGCATGTGTACTGACAAGTTTTATCATGAATACTGCTTGTCCAGCTTGAAATACCTGCATTGTGGTTATTTTGATAAATCATTTTATATAAAGTTTTTATCAATCTACCTTTTATTTGTTGCCTCTCAGCCTTGACAAGATAAGAGTCAAGTTTAGACAAAGGGAAAAGATATATTCTTACATACAGGTGGTTTCATCAAAGGAGCAAAATTATTATTTTCTCAAATTCAAAAGAAATAAATGACTATTAAGGAACTATGATGACAGAGGTGTTTCAGAAGTGGATGAAAGATTTCCACCTTGATTGTTAGAAACATCCATTAATGTAATGGACAAGGCAGCTGTTCATTTGTGCTGGTGAGTGATATTTTTCAACAATGGTTTTTTTAGGAATGTGAAAAACGCTTATTTATGAAATTCATTTCATTCTTTTTTTAAAATAAATGATTATAAAACAGGTTTTGATACTATACAATTCAGTCACATAAGTAGTTGGTTCAATATTATTTACATCACTATAAAGAACAGAGAGCAACATGCATTCAATTCAATTATGTTCAACGATCTTATAGTGAAATCAGTAATGCAATTTTAACTATAACAAAGTTTGCTAATAGAATGCATAAAAGCTTCTGAAACTGTTGTACAGAAAAAGTTTCTCACTGAAATAAGCGTAAGTTTTGTTGAATTAAATCATAAAATAACGATATAATTTTTTGTATTTTTTTTTATATAATGTTCGTCAATATTCTTACTATTTGATAAATCACATTAGCTGATGTGTGAAGATGAAATGACAGAAGCTGGCCATTAGGATCTGCCCCTCTCCTCCTGCTTATTGTCACTATAATACTTTCAAGTTGGTGTGGAACCAGTACAAAAGATATCATCAGTGTCATGATGATACCACTTTCAATCATAAAGCAACAAGAAAATGAAATGAAGCATTACAACAGATTACTGTTGAGAAATAAGTGAATAAATATAAAAATATTTCCTTGAGATATTTTACAGATATGTAACTTATATAACATACTCATTTATTCTGAACACGGCTATATTCGGGATAATTATGTGGCAAATACTGCAAAGAATATAGAATTCTGATGAGTAGTAGCAAGAAAGTAGGCTTCAGAGATTGCAGTGATAATAAATATGCAGGATGACTCTTATGATGACAAAGATCCCCTCAGTGTTCCCATTCCTCTGATGTTTCTAATTAATAGGAACATGCCTCCCCATGAAATTAGGTTGGAAAATATTCGACAACTTTTATTCTTCTCAGGTGCAGAGTAGTAAGTTGTAAATTCATATTATTCCATCAAGGGCAAGTGAGTGGTTATATTCCATGTGAAGTAGTGAATATATTTTATTATTAAGCTGATCTTAGCTTATTGAAATGTGTTTTTTACTATTATTATTATCATCATTATTCTTATTTGTACTTTTACAGGTTTCTCAAGAGCTATACACTATCAGGAGTGAAAAGCATTAATAACTGTTACATTAGAATTTAATTTCAATAAACATTTATGAAATGAGATATATGTAGATACATTTGTATACTTCCGATCTTTAAAAACAGCAACTTATCTTTCAACATCCAGATAAAAACTATCAGAAGTCTTTCAAATAATGTCTTCATCATACATATATGGAGTTGAGAAAAGAATGTAAAGCGCAGCATTATAAGTAGAGAAAACTGCTAAAACTCAAGGTTGAGTTTTTTGGTTGAGGGGTGGAGACTGTGGTAAAAGTTGATATTTAGCAAATATTTTTATCTTTATCTAATTTGCAATATGTTTGTATCTGTGTTTGTGAATGTACTCTCAATAACTCTCTGAAAATAAATATTGTGCAGTTAGAAAGCATGTGGTTCTGTAATGGTTTGTTGACAATTGGAATAACCAATCACCAACTAACTCATGTATAGTAAGTAGTAGTCATGACTGGACTTAATGTAATTTAATTTTTCTCATAACTAATATCTTTCTCTTTTTTCCCTAAAATTAATTTCAGCTTTTTTTTCTTTCTATGGAACATTTAGGGGTATTTGTTATTAGTTTTTGCAAGATAAGTGGTCTTTGCTTTTAGTCTTTTCTTGTAATTGCTGAATCCTTCCTAAGTATTAATATTTTAATTATGTATTATGAGTGTTCCCACTAATTACAGTATCAAGAGGTATACTTCTCAGAAGATATAAGTAGTCACTTCATTAAATCTGCTGATGTTAACTTCCTTTATACATTTTTTTTAGTAATTAAAAGATAATTCTAATCCTTTTTTATTAAAAGGAAGAACATTTTCAATTATGTAAAGTTCATGTGAATATATGTTACGTGAAGTATATTATGTGTATGAATGTGCATTGAAAGTATATTCTGACAACATACACCATATAAAACAAAAATTAACTTCAGGAAATAAAAAAATATTCTTCCTTTGAATAAAAGAGGATTAGAAATGCAGATTTAATTAAAAGGAAAGTTTTATCTTTTGTCTCCTGTCTGAAGGATTAATTCACTCGTCACACATATTATCAACAGCATTTCGAAATTATTTGTAACAACTCATACAATTTTTCATCATTAATGATAGCGGAATACAATAAATTGTTTGGTGGAAACTATTTGTAACCTTCACATCAAGAAAATACATTCAATTACAAAATCCGGCCAGCTGATACTCCCACTCAGCTGACCAGCGGAAGAATATTTTTCAAAGTGCGATGCTGTCTTCGGCGATGCTCATTTGTCACACAAGCAGTCATTAAAATAGTCTACTGCCCCGAACGCTCTGTAGTTTGTGACACCATCTATAATTATGTTTTAGAGAAAAGGTATTCTTTGCTCAAAGAAATTTTAGCATTTTTTTTTTCAATACTGCTCTAATCAAAAAGCGATTGTTGAAAAAACTGAATTCTTTGAAAAACATGTAACAATGTTAAGGCAATTTTTGAAACATTAAATTCTACTTAATAGTTGTCCTTTAATAAAATAATTTGGAGTATAATGGTTGATACTTGCACACTTTTCCATTAACCTGTTAACAGTCAGCGTGAAATATGCTTCCCAATTAAAAGAGAATAACATAATTTTATCACGGTAACATAAAGAAAAAGATTAATATTATTAAAACTAGTAAGATTACCTTCTATTTTAATTAGTTTGATCAATATTAATATTGTTCTTTAAATGAGTATTAATAAAATTCTATTTTTATTAATACTCATTTTTAAGATGTTCTTTACGTGGCTTTAGCAAACATTTTAATATAAATCCACAATTATGGACACTGTTGTAGCTATAAACATGTTTTTCTCGAAACTAAATCAATATGTGTTTCAGCAGCGCTGCTAAACTAGTTTTTATCTGCAGGCAATTAAATGCTGGATAAGAACTAATCGATCAACGAAGTCTATTAGTATAAAACAAATTGTTTATTATTCTTTGTTTCATATGTTTATTCATTTTATTGTATATTGTATTTTATATACTCTAAATTGTTCAATTATGTGAAAAATATTATAATAAATGTAGTATATTCTTTATATCAACTTTGTAATTGATTTAAGTCTTATCTGAATAATTTTTATTTTACAAACATTTAAAAAACAAATATCTCCCCCAAAGGAGTAGGGGGGGACGTATTAATCAGAAATTTCAGGATTCCATTCATACCCAAATGAACATACTTTCTATTTAAAGAGAAAATTTGCGCATCCAATGGAAAACAGTCCCTGGTTTTGACCAGCAGTTCTGAATCCTACACAAAAATATTTTTAGCAAATTAATGCAAATACACTATTAAATACCTATAATAACGTGTTTTCAAACTAACCCCCGAACATTGTAAAGGAACATTATGTATTGACCCCATCAAGGCACTTCTAAAAATAAAACTAATAAAAATTAGCAGAACTTCACTACACCCCGCACATTGCCCACTGCTTTCATGAATCACATGCGTTGTAATTCCAGTATTATTTGTATTAAAACTGGTCGCCAATGGTAGGATTCAGAGTAAATGTTACTTTAAATGAAAACTATACATCTTTTTCCTTGTAATAGTACAGGAAATCCTGAAATAATTAGGGATAACTCTTAACCATTTCCATGTCAAAAGATTATGTCAGTGTTGTGTAAATTACATGGGTAACTAGGTGTGGCATTTTGCAGTTTGGCTACCAGCCTGTACCTTAACGAAGCAGCTCAAAACACTGCAGGACACTGGACGGGTGATGGTCAGGGAACCCTGTTACTAACAGTGCCGAGCCCCTGATCAATATAGCAGTGACTTATAACTTAACTAGTCATATGATTATCGGTAGAATCAGTAATTAAGTTTTTCAACCTGTTCCAGACACAAAAATATTTTTTCCTAATTAAATTTCCTTCCCTTCTTAATAACTGTCTCAAATATTTTTGAATTGAAGTCTTAACATTTTTATTTATTAGTAGCTTTCAATAACTTAGTTATAATTATCAGATCAGCTCTAGTACTCTTCTAATGGATGCAATATGACATAAGACCGTGAGTTTCCTTGTTCATACACTGTGCTTTGATTTCGGTCTTCTAAAGAACAGGAATACATTCATATCTACAGAGAATATCAAACATCCTATTATACTGAAATACATAACTCTCTGCTAATTCCATAAGCTCGCTTATCATCAGTGATCTCTAGAACATCTTTCCAAAGGAGTTTTTAATACTAATCATAAACAAAGTTATAGAGAAAAAACATTTGACAGAGTAGCACTTACTTCTCTCAGGTGGCACACTTTGATCAAATCGTTGTAGAGCATTTTCAGAAAGAATGTTTCGAGGTTCTGAGAAAATCAAAGGAACTGCCAGCTCCGTAGTCCTACCCGCGAAGGTTAAATGATGGCGAAAAAAATGCAGACTGCAGACAAACTTATTACGAGTGAGGTTTTCCCAGGTACATTCTGCAAGAACTGGATCTCCTATCGACTTCAGCCATTGCCTGCACCTTAAATATTAAACGTGTGCATTGGGGAAGGTATACAAATTTTCAAAATATAAATTTACAGTACAATTGAACAAGACTAAACCTTTCTTTAGCTTCGCCTGCCCGCGCGAGGGTTTTTGCGTTTTTGGCTATTTGAGGTAAGAGCCTGTACAGAGGTAACAACCTGTATGAAATCACAAAATCCTAACCTACTTTTGGGCCAAAATACTTTTCCCCAAGTTGATTTTTCACATCATTCCTAACCAGCGGCATACACAATACATAAAATATTTTCAAACGCAAAATTTCCATTAAATTTTTGTACCAAACTCATTGATATGTTGCCGCTCACCCGAACCCTTTCACATCGCCCTTGTCATGGTGGTAGAAGTTTGATTTTGTTTGTTTCCAGGATATACGTCGATTTGGGTAACATTCAATAACTTGTTGGCCAAAACAACGCAAGAGCTCCATCAGGCAGAGAGGCCAAGCTAACGCTAATTTTATCCAAATTGGTTATATTGACTATAACTGTTGCTTGTAATGCAAACGAAATCTATTACTCATTGTTGCCATCATTATACAGTAAAGAAATGTTTTCACCACAGTAATACGGTCATTTTAACTCACTTATGAACATTTCGCGGGAAAGAAAGGAGTTTCGCTTGACGAGCTGTTTTCGGCTTTGAATTGATACAATCGTTCACACAGCATCTTCTTGTACTCATATTCCTTACAAATGTGGGAGAGAGTGCACACAAATACAAATACAACAGATACTGAGCAAGAACAAACGCAATTCGCGCGTTTTCAAAACGCCGTTTTCTTCAGCTCCAGAATATCCCCCCCCCCCCAGCTCCCCCCACTCCGCCAACATATATTTGGGGTTTTCTAACGTGGTGGCTGAGGGTAGTATCTCCAAGAAGGAATTCGGCACGATTTTTTGAGTAATTCTCAGTCCTGACGCTAGAGTCGCTTGATCTGCAGCACTGCTTGTTTCGGTCGCGATCATGCGACATCTTGCCGCAGGACTGAGAATGACTCAAAAAGTCGTGCCGAATTCCTTCTTGGAGATACTACCCTCAGCCGCCACTTTAGAAAAACCACAAAAACAAAAAGGCTCCAAAATATTTTCTTTGAACTTTCGTTAGGGATAGTCTTCTATATATTCAAGACAATCTTGTCTGTTTTTTTTTCTTAAATTTCTCATATTCCACGCAATTTTGCCCGAAAACGACTTGTATTTTCAAAAAAATGTACATGGCCTCAATGAAAAATCTAATTAACGAAAACAAACTTCATTTGAAGGAAAACCTCTATTTTTAATGGTGTAGTTGTAGGAAGTCGCTGAAAAAATTAAAATTTTTGCAATTATCGACAATTCAGTGTTAACAGTGAAAATCGGACCTATGCCATCTTTATATTTCACTATATTCTTACAAAATATTTAAAGAAAAAAAATTGAGCTATTTTTGAGAAATATTTGAAAATGTCCCTGTCACTTCATAAAAAATACCCCCAAAATTAGTTAATGTTTCAAAATCGCAGAGCTTCGACTCAGGCCGGGTCGGCAGGGGTTTCTTCAATGTGGGAACAATCCTACTAATCGCGCACTTTTTCTTGATACTCCACAGCGGGAGGTGCGGGGAGAGTCGGGTTCTGTCTACGTCACGACAGTGCAATCAACTTTATTGACAGAAAACTCGGAGTAATAACTCGTCTGGGAGTATATAGCTATGAGACACAACGGAAGATTTTTTTAAATTCTGAAGAAATAATTAATAGTTATATAAATAATTGAATAACAAGAAGCAACATGGTACGCACAGGTCGATAGAAAGAGAGACCGAAAACTACGAAGTCCGCATTGGAAAGGAAGAAGGTGGGCAGCATTGCAAACTGAGCCGTAACGTTCGGAGTGGAACTCATATTTTCTACCGCGCCGTGCTATGCCGGGCTGAGCGAGGACTAGGGGGCTCGAGGATCAAGAAAAAGTGCGAGCATAGTACACATGCTTTAGGCGCTAGTGTTTTTCACGTACACCAGACGAAAGGAAGTTTTGCCGTCAATCGAATTTTCGGTATCAAGAACCCACAAAACATGGATTCTGGCTGTTCCACTTTTCTCGGACAGGGAAAATTATTGTTGTTTTTTTCAAAAACGTTTTTGCTTTTGAATTTGGTGCTGAGAAAATATGAAATTAGTAGTGCTACAGAATGGCACAGACTTTCTCGTAGTGAAGTTTTCTAATTTCATTCATCACTGACTTTACAGTCTTGCCCCATCCACTTGCCAGCTGCCATCGATCGCCGCGCAGAGGGTTTTTTAATTTTTTTTTTTATTTTTATTTTTTTTACAATTCCTCAGTTTTTCGGTTTCCTAATAGTAGAACCTAAATATAACTTTAACAGTGTTAAAGAAGAGTAAAAACTCGTCATAAATGACAATTTTCATTTAAAATTTTGATGATTTTCATGAAAAATTTGGAGGCATTTTTTTTAAAAAAAAAAATTCGTTTAAACGTTTCTGTAAATGCGAAATTCGAAACTTTTTCACAGAACTTTTGACTTTCCCAAAAACCTTATTTAAAGTAATTTGAAGAACTTTAACTCACAAATGCAATAGTGTTTACAAATCACTGGATAAGTGCATATTAACGGCGTGAGAGATATTTAAAAAATTGTGTACGTTTTGAAAAAACAAAAGAATACCCCAAAATGAACTTTATGTAAATTGAAAAAATGCAATTAGCATTACTCGCAAAAACTGTTTGAAGAACAAATTTGAAGCTGTTTTTGAGAAAGTGCGGAATTTTGAGCTTATTTTAACAGAAAACTTAAGTTTCCGAGAAACAATATATCTGACATTATTTAAAGCGCATGTACTCATAAATACAACAATGTGAATAAATTGCAGCTAATGTAAATGAGACAAGTCAAAAAATTGGTTTTGTATTTTTTGAAAAAGAAAAGAATGGTGCAATATGGTGTTTATTTCATCTTATAGAGTGCATTTATTACAATCCCTACCAAAAGTGTAAAGAAAAAATTTGGAGCTGTTTTTGAGAAAATCTTGTTTTTGTAATTTTTAAAAATTGCAAATATTGCACGCCATACTGTGAAAATATTAAACTTTTCAAATATGTACATGATCTAAATGATAGAACTAATTATGGACAACAAATTTCAATTAAAGGAAAAATCTCTACCTCCAATTTTGTAGTTGTAGGAAGACGCCGAAAAAATTCAAATTTTTGCAATTTTCGGAAATTCAGAGCTGAAGTGAAATTCATACACCATGAAATCTATTCCACCTTTATAAGAGCATTTTTCTCAATTTTTACAAGAAATGTAAAGAAAACTTTTGAAGCCGTTTTTGAAAAAAATTAGAAAATGTCCGGGGGGCTTAATGTAAAGTACCCCCAAATTGTGAAGAAAGATTTTCAAAATTGCAGTGCCTCAAATCGAGCCAGATAGACTGAGGAATACCCATTTGGGAAAAAATCCTACTATGGTTTAGGCGCTAGTGGTTTTCACAAACGGAGAGGCGGACAGATGGACGGTCGGACGTTTTAAGACATCTTTTTTGGTATCAGGGGACCCCAAAACGTGTATTTCCGTTGAAATCTCTAAATCGATTTTCCGCTGCATTACTTACATTTCTCTTTACTAGTATATTACTTCGCATTTTCGTACGCATACGAGAAAGTAAAAATGTTTTTTCTAATAGTATAAATTAATAATATAATCTTTTCTAAATTGAAGAAACCACTGTGCATCTGACTTTAGTTGAAGCTTTGGAATTTTGAAATACAAAACTAAAATTTCAGATAGAACTTTCTCCTTCATATGAAATTTGTTGTCCAAAAATAGTTCTTTCATTAAGATCATGCAAAAAAAAATAGTAGTTTCATACAATAGCGCGTGTAATATTTGCAATATTGAAAAAGTACAAAAACAAGATTTTCTCAAAAACGGTTCCAAATTCCAACGAACGGGATACTTCTCTCTTGACTTCCAGAGACCCGCGACGGCTCTTATAGAAGGATTTTCCTAAGGATGAGCCCAAGTAACAGTTCATGAAAACAAGTGAACGTCACATGAATTTCAGAGAAGTATCCCTCCGCCGCGACAGCTGTTCAGTCACGCCCCTTCGTAAAGTGCTAATAGCTCCTGTGAAAACAACCCTACGAAGAAGTCTAAGAGTTTCTATGAGGTATATGCACGTACGCGAGTCCGGGAAATATTTAAATTTAATTACGTATGTGGAAAATCTCTTAACATGCTCTCACAATCAGTAAAAGAAAACTGCCACGAATGTAAATAGAAAGAAAAATGAAACGCTGAAACGCCATTTTCTCAAAAATGGCTCCAAATTTTTTCTTTAAACTTTTCCAATGGTTCTTCCAACTTTTCTAATTTCACTGTTCTATATGACGTAAAGTTTAATGAAGTTTATAGAAAAGTCAATAGATATCTGTTAAAAAGAGCTTCGTACTTCGCATTTGCAGTAACGCTTAAGGCTATTTTCTTAAAAACGAAATTTTTTTCAATGATAATTGCTATTAAGGACGAGGTGTAGCCTTCTTTAATATTCTTAAAGTAATATTTCGGTTCTTCTATTAGGAAACCGAAAAGTTGAGAAAATAAAAAGAAATACTCTGGGCGGAGGTAGATGGCAGCGGGCAAGAAGAAGAGGCAAGACTTTATTGTAGCAGTCCACACCAAGGAAATTAGAAAACTATACTACGAGAAAGTATGTGCCATTCAGTAACTTCACTAGTTTTTCTATGGTTATGGTTAAACCCACTAAATGCCAAGACATCAATGTTACTTTTCTGTGTTCTGTTTTTTCTTCGTGCAAATAACAGATTTTTTATTGTATCACACGTTTTATTTACATTAAGTACATTTCTTATCCGTTATCGCATATATGAGTAAATTTACTTTCGATTACGTCTGATGAAATTTCTCGAAAATTCAAAAGCTTTAGGTGAAAATGATTTTTAAAAATGCTCATTTTTGGAAACGCTCAAACATTTTCTCGAAAACAGCCTCAATTTTTTCACATTTGCATTCAGGGTCAGGTATCGTTGATTTTTACATGTTATGTTGTAATATGGAAGGAAATGTAATGTATCTAAATGTATACGTTTTAATGCACAACACTGTGAAATCTTACACATACAGGTTTCACACAATGGTTATTCTGAATTGACAGTTACTACAAACAATTAACACGCATATTGTTGCAAAACAATATGCGTGGCATGGCATACATGAAAATTAAAACAGTTGTGTATTTTTACCCTCACCATGTGTACAAAACGTAAGTCTTTCTACCCATACACAGTTTTATTTCCGAAGAAGAAAATACGCCATCCCACCCGTAGCGAGCAGTTTTAAACACATTGCAATAAAACGTGTCAACAGTCCTGGCGTAATACGAAGTATTTTTCTCGTCCTGTCCTTTTGAACGCGATGTCACAGTGACGCTTCCACAATAGCACAAACCGCCCATTTAAGGAGCTGCAGCGACCGCGTGTTGCTGAGGCGGTGCATATTTGACGCGCGCGCAGCCGGCGGAGAGCCCGACAGCACAAGCGGGCGGCGCACAGGACGGGAGCGCGCGGAACGACTCGGTGCAGTGGCAGTGACTCAGTTTTCCAGTGGACGCAGTGATCTCCAATGACCAAACAATCATTGGTGAATTGATTCATTTACTGTGAAAAGATTCCAGAGAAAACATATCTGCCAGTTTTTCTCAGGACTATACTTAAAATTTTAGTGCTAATCGTTGATCACCTCTAGTGAAGACGAACTACTTCGATGCAGTCATTTTTTACTGTAAGTATGCATGTTAAAGTGCCATTTATTACTTTTTCTCATACTACTTACGTTCTATAGAAAAATTGGTTTTGTAACGTTGCAGCGAAATACGGCGATTTTACGGCAGAGAAACTCGTTTTGTAGCTATTAACACAACGCTGTCAAACACGTTGTGTAGTTATAAACCCTTGTTTTGTGGGTAATTGATAACGAAAAATTGGTTAATGGTAAAATATTTGTCCGTCTGTGGTCAAACATTAACAGCTAAACCGTTTAGAGATTTCTCAAAATTTGATATTACCCGAAAGATCATGTCGAAATTAAGGTCCTGGGAATTTCAAATGGTTATTTTTGGTTTTTGGGGATCCTTTTCATTGAACTTTAATATTTTCAAAATTTTCTCAAAAATGTCCCCAAATTATTTAATTAATTCTTTCCTTAATAAAACAAAGCACGCTTGAAAGATGGCGAAGGTTTCATTTTCGTTGAATTCAAATTTTTTGAAAATTGCAAAAACTCATTTTTCTCGGCATCTTCCTACAGCAATTATAATTAAGATAGATTTTTCCTTAATGAAATGCATTCTTCGAAGACAGATCGTTAAATAAGGTAAAGTCTTTCACTTTCTCGTATACGTACGTATATACCGAGTAATATTCGGAGTGTAAAAAAAGTTATGTAAAGCTGCGCGAAAAAAACACTGGAATTTCGGCAGAAAAAAATTCATTGCCGGGCCCTGATATTGAAAAAGTGGATAAATACAATTGCTTAATTAAGAAAAAATCCCTCTTAACACGTGGTGTAGCCAGAAGCCCTGTTTTGTGGGTCCTTGGTACCGAAAAGTCAATTGACGTCAAAACGTCCGTCCGTCCGTCAGGTGTATGTGAACAAACCTAGCGCCTAAACTATGCGTAGGATTTTTTCCGAATTCAAGAAACTCCTGTGGTTTTTGCGTGAGTCGAAGCTCTGCGATTTTGAAAAACATTCATTCGTTTTTGGGGGGACTTTATATGAAGCCTTAGGGGACATTTTAAAAATTTTCTCAAAAATTGCTCCAAATTTTTTCTTTGAATTTCTTGTAAGAATAGAGTTAAATACACTTACAGAAGTGGCATAGGTGCGATTTTCAGGAATTTCTCTGAATTTTCGGAAATTGTAAAAGTATGAATTTTTTGGCAACTTCTTACAACTACAATATTGAAGAAACAGATTTTTCCTTCAAATTAAATTTTTTATCTATAATTAGTTCTTTCAATAAGGTAATACACGGTTTTTTGAAACATTTAGTAGTTTCTGCGAAATATTGCGTAAAATATTTTCAAATTTTTTTTTTTAAAAAAGAAGATTTTCTCAAAAATGGCTCCAATTTTTTTCTTTTAACTTTTGGTAGGGATAGTGCCAAATGTAATCTATAAGATGCCATAAACGCTATATATCTCTATCCTTTGTTTTTTTTTCAAAAATTACATAAATGTAATTTCTTGACTTCTCTCCCACGTCATTAATATTTACATTAGCGGTGAATTGTTCACATTGTTGTATTTATAAGTACATGTATTTTAAATAATGTCAAATTAAGATTCTCGAAAATTCAACAGTCGTTTGTGAAAATGAGCTCAAAATTCCGCCTTTTCAGAAACGCGCAAACGCCATTTTCTCAAAAATGGCTCCATATGTTTTCTTCAAACTCTTCCAGCGGATAGTGCTAATTGCAGTGTTCATTATGGCATAAAGTCCATAAAGATGTATCCTTTTGTTTTTCATTTATTACACAAAAATATTTTTTAAATACCTCTCAGACCTTTAATTTTGGAGCACATTTCCATCGATTTGTATACCTTATAGCATTTGTGGGTGGTAGTGCTTCTAATGACTTTAAATGAAGTTTTTCGAAAACTTATAGATTCCTGCGAAAAAGAACTTCAAATGTCGCATTTACAGTAACGCTTAAACGCCTTTTTCTTAAAAACGGGCCAAAACTTTTCAATGAAAATTGCCATTTAGGGCGAGATTTTACTCTTCTTTAATATTCTTGAAGTAATATTTCGGTTCTACCATTAGGAAACCGAAACATTGAGAAAATGTCAAAGAAATGGGCTTGGGCTTTGGACAGCTGGCAAGAGGATGGGGCAAGACCATAAAGCCAGTCCACACCAAGGAAATTAGAAAACTTTACTACGAGACAGTCAGTGCCATTCTGTAGCACCTCTAGTTTCTTGTATACGTACGTATATACCATGTAATATACGTAGTATAGAGAAAGTTATGTAATGCTGCGGAAAATCGATTTCGAGATTTCAACGGAAATACATGTTTTGGGGTTCCCTGATATTGAAAAAGTGTTTTTTTCAAAACATCCGTCCGCCCGCCCGTCCGTCCGTATGTCTGTCTGTCCGTCCGTCTATCTGTCTTCTGCCCGTCTGGTGTATGTGAACAACACTAGCAACTAAACTATTCGTAGGAATTTGTCCAAACTGAGTAAAGCCCTGTCGACTGGCCTGAGTCGAGGCTCTGCGATTTTGAAAATCTTTCATTAATTTTTGGATGTACTTTACAAGAAACCCCTTAGGACTTTCAAAATTTTCTCAATTCTCTCCAAAGTTTTTCTATAAATTCCTTGTAAGAATAGAGTGAAATACTCATATAAAGGTGGCATTGGTCTGTTTCCCCATTGTTAACTTTTTTTTTTTTTTGAGAATTGCAAAAGTATGATTTTTTTCGGTAACTTCCTACAACTACAATATTGAAGATAGAGTTTCATCAAATGAAATTTTTTCTCCATAATTAGTAGTTTCATTGAGATCATGCACACTTTTTAGAAATATTTAGTTGTTTTCGCAAAATATTGCGTGTAATAACAAAAACAAGATTTTCTCAAAAACGGCTCCAAATCGTTTCTTTAAATTTTTAGGGATAGTGCTAAATGCACATATAAGATAATATAAATGGTATATTGCTCTTTTCTTTTGTTTTTCAAACATCACAAAAATTAAATTTTTTTGTCTCACGTCGTTAATATTTACATTAGCGGCAATTTGTTTACAATACTGCATTTATGAGAAGTGCTTTAAATGATGTCAGATAAAGTTTCGGGAAAAGTCAAAAGTTTTCTCTGAAAATAAGTTAAAAATTCTACATTTTCAGAAAGGCTCAAATGCCATTTTCTCAAAAACGGCTCGAAATTGTTGCTGCAAAATTTTCGTACGGCTAACGCTAATTGCACTGTTTATGATGACCTTAAATTAATTTTGATGCATTCCTTTTTTTAAAAAACCTAATGTAATATTTTAAAAATATCTTTTCTGTGAAAAAGGTCTTCAAATTTCGCATTTTCAGTAACGCGAAAAACGCAATTTTCTTATAAATACCTCCCAATTTTTCGAAAAAAAAGTTGCCCTTTATGACGAGGTTTTACTCTTCTTTAATATTCTTAAAGTAATATTTCTGTTCTACTATCAGGAAACCGAAAAATTGAGAAATTTAAGAAAAAATGTACTTTTGGGGACGATCGATGGCAGCTGACAAGAGTATGCGTCAAGTCCGAACAGTTAGCCCAAACCAAAAAAGTGGAAAACTAAACGAGAAAGTCTGTGCCATTCTGTGGCACTACTAGTTTAAAAATGAGTTGCATTGATTGAATTTTCTTTTTAAGGTGTCGAAACTGTTGTTATTCGATCTGAATCTTTTAGTCTTGTTGATATGCTCTCAGTGTATATGATATCGAATCCCAACGTGGTCAAAACTTTTCGCAAGGTGATATCGCTTACAGGCGTCCAAATAATGTTATTATATTACATAACCATTGTACATAGTATAGTTTTCTTACTTGAAGTTGTAGTAGCTTTATCTTGGCTAAAATGTGATGCTTCCATGTTCAACGTTTGTCTAGATGTATCCCTAAGTATTTTACACTTTCCATTTGTAATATTGGATTATTATTGATGTGGACAGTAGGACATTTGTTTCTTTTCAGGGTAAAAGTTATATGGACTGATTTGTTTTCATTGATTTTTATTTTCCATTTCTTGGCGCATTTTTCAATCACTGTAAGATTTTCTTGTAAATGTCTTGATGCGACATTTGGGTTGTCATCCGAAGCTAGTATGGCCTGCATCATTATCAAAAGTATGTATGGCCTGTCTGTATCATCTGCAAAAGTGGCTATGGTTATTTTATGTTTCTGGTATATCTGTCGTATAGAGTTGGTACAACATAGGGCCAAGAACACTACCTTGTGGTACTCCGGCCTTGATTGGATGGAATTCAGATAATTCATTTTGATATTTGATTTGGAAAGGGCGGTGGGATAGATAAGAACTGATGATATTGATGAAGGGATATGGTAGGACATGTTTGAATTTAAATAGGAGTCCATCGTGTCAGACTTTGTCAAACGCTTGGGCGATGTCTAGAAAGGCGGCTGAACAATTTTTTTTCTTGGAAACAATTCTCAATGTAGCTGGTGATTCTATTAACTTGTTCGATGGTAGAATGCTGTTGTCATCAAATTTGAAAAGAAGGCGAAAAAGGTACTGTAATTTTAATCTGTAACATTTATCATGTTATGTCTTAATATCATTCAATTTCAAAATGATTTAAAGTAAGACATGGGAATTATACTAAGAAAATAAATTCAGACTGTTTCGTTTATATTCCAAAATACCTTTTTAATGATAAACATATTCAAAATAAAGTGCTGAATTATAAGTAACTAAAAAGGATATTAAATAATTAAATGAACGGTTATTAAAATCACAAATACTAGCAGCATATCATTCGAAACGTTTGATATCTCTACTCTAGATGTTTCTGATTAACGTTCATAATTTCTTCAGCAGAACTACTGGCACTGTTTCAAAGCGCTTTCCCTGTTTGTTTTTCAGTACTTTAGAGCATTGAATTGTTTATTTTCTCATCTATTTCGGCGCGAGAGGGCTTTGTCAAGTATGGTGTTCATTTTCACAGAAAAATGCAGTGTTCACATTTACAGAGTATATATTTAGCTAATGAGAGAAAAACAGGTGCACTTAACATGAAAACACTGGGCAAGGCTTCAATAAATTTTCTCAACAAGAAATTTAATCTTTGTATCAACAAAAATTACCAAATTTTTCGCAAGTGACATGAAATGTCAGTTATCATTTTTTCCGTCCAAACGCCTCAATTGCAATTATGTAAATGTAAATATTTAAGTGGTTGGGCGGAAGAGGAGGCCTTAGGCCTAAACCTAGCCAGAAAAACATTGTTATTATTATTATCATCATCATCATCATCATCATCGTTTTCCTCGGTATTCAACGGATTTTTATTTGACTGTGTCGGGTTAATAACCAAGACAGGTCAATTCATGTTTCGTCGCAATTTAGGAATTTTCTAACAATCCTGCATGTGTTTAAGATGATCGATTTTCGCATAATTTTGTATGTATATTTTGCCATTTGAATAAGTTCCAGATTTTTATGGATGTTATTTAGTATTACCCCTAAGCACGAAATGACCAGAGAAACAATATGAACTTTTTGGAGATGCCATAGTGCCTTGATTTCAGCTGCTAGTTCTGTACACTTTGTTATTTTTTCTGCATTGGTGTTTGAAGATTAGCTGTTTGTGGAACAATTATGTCAATCAGGTAGCCAATCTTTTGCCGTTTGTCTACGAAAGTTATGTCTGGCCTGTTGTGATGAATAGTTTCATCTGTAATAATTTTGTCTGTCATGGTGCAACTTACAGTTTGAATTTTCAAGTACAGTATCGGGAACATATTTGTAATACGGGCAGGTCATTTCTTGTAGTTTGGATTTCTCCGCCAGTTTCTGGTGAATAATATTTGCAAGTTGATTGTGCCTATAGGTGTAATCAGTATGGGCCATTAATTTGCATCCTGATTTGATGTGCTATATGCTCTCAACTGTTGTATGGCATTTTCTACATTTGTCATCTATTGTTTGTTTGAGGATATGTTTTCTGTAACTTTTGGTGTTGATCACTTGATCCTGTATGGTGACCATGAACCCTTGGGTTTCGCCAAATAGATCACCGTATTTTAGCCACGTGTTTGAGGCTTTTGAGTCTACATGGGGTTGCTTGAGATCCTTTGCATGGCGTCCATGGAGTTCCTTTCGTGGCCACGTATCTATTTTGCAGTTATTGTCAGGATCCCGTCAAGAAATGACCAGCTGTTTGTGTTAAGGTTGTTGTTATTATTATTATTATTATTATTATTATTATTATTATTATTATTATTATTAAATTTTCCTAGCAAAGTAATTAGTACATTGCTAGGAAAATTTTATAGTTTCTTGCTGGTTTCTCTGATAGACAGCTGGGATTAGTTGAAATTTGATTCAATTCTTTCTTACCACTAAAGACAAACGGTATATAGTAATATTAATAGGGAATCTCCTCTCCTTTAATAATTCGATATTATATTTTCATTTAACTATTGGGAGACATTATTATTCCAAGAGCTAATTGTTAACAAATATTTGGACCTTTCGAAGTAATTTACGCCAAACCAAACCCTCCTAGCCCAATAGCGACCTCCAATGACGTTTCTCCTCTGAGGTAGAAAGAGACCGAATGGTGGTACCGTCGAATTCTCCAGACTCCCCTGTTCGGATCTTTAGAAACGCATTTAGGGGGGCTATTATGATACAGAAAAGCAAACTTCTCAACTTATTTTCTTTACCGTGTGTAGCAAACACATGGGAACATAATGAATATACCGTTACCGCGGTAGAGAGATAGTTATGTAAAGCTGCGCGAAAAAACGGCGAATTTTCGGCAGAAAAACTCTTATTATAGGCCCTGGTAACAAAAAAGAGAATAAATCCACTTTCTAAATTTAGAAAAAAATTCCTCTATCACATGATGTGCCAGAATCCATGTTTTGTGGGTACTTGATACCGAAAAGTCGATTGACGGCAATACGTCTGTCTGTGAACAACACTAGTAGCTAAACCGTTCAACCTAAACCGTTCTTCAAAATTGATATTACCCTGTCGATCTTCCTGATCCGCTTGAATTTGAAACCTATATTTTAATTTTGGTGGGTATTTTACATGAAGCCCTTGGGACATGTTCAAAATATTCAAAAACATGGCTCCATTGTTTTTAATTAAATGTTCTTGGTGGATAGTGTGAAGGACGTTTAAGAGAAAGTCGCAGGACTTATTTTCGTTGAAAACTCTGATTTTTCGAAAGTTGCATAAATTCAAAATTTTCTTTCTGCGTCTTCCTACAACTAAAGCCAGTTGAATGACTTTTCCTTTGCAGGTTTTATACATTGCTACGGGTTCACTGTCTGATGATTTGTTTGAAAAGTTAGTCGTTTTAAAACGTACGTTTTAAAACATTTCTTTGTGTTAGACATATTTTCATATCATTTTATATTTGAAAATGTTTATACATATTGTTACAATACATTACAATAGTTATTGTTCAGAAATTTGTATGACTGTCAATTACTAATTTACTGTAATTGACAATTATAATATATTGTTGCAATAAAAAATATACAATACAAAATCATTATAAATTTACAGAATTTTGAGTACGTATTTGAAGTATTTTAAATGTATTTAACACATCAAGTATTTCAGTCATAGTATTTTAATCTATTTAGCACATCAAGACCTAATGTATTGTGTGTATGTATTTAAATACTTATTTATAAGCTTTTGTGAAGAATTTAAATACTAAATTTAAAATATTTTGCCCAACCCGGTAATGAGTTTTACAAAAAAATGATGACTGAAATGTGTTCATTTAGAGAGAAATTTTGGTATAAATACTATTACAAGACTGCGGATATTTAGGTAAAAACCTATTATTATTATTATTATTATTATTATTATTATTATTATTATTATTATTATTATTATTATTATTATTAGTATTATTATTATTATTATTATTATTATTATTATTATTATTATTATTATTATTATTATTATTATTATTATTATTATTATTATTATTATTATTATTATTATTATTATTATTATTATTATTATTATTATTATTATTATTATTATTATTAGTTTCTCGCATACGTACGTATATACGGAGGGTATATATAAGGGTATATACGCAGTATACAGAAAGTTTTGTAATGCTGTGCGAAAAAACAGCGGATTTTTGGCGGAAAAAAATCATTGCCAGGCTCTGGTAACGAAAAAATGCATAAAATAAGTTCCTCAATTAAGAGAAAAAATTCTCTATCACGTGGTGTAACCAGAATCCTGTTTTGTGAGTCCGATGAAGAAAAACTAATTGAAAGCGAAACGTCCGTCCGTCCATCTGGTGTATGTGCACAAACGTAGCGCCTAAACGTGCGTAGGATTTTTTCCAAATTGAAGAAACCTCTGTCGTATTTGCGTGAGCCAAAGCTCTGCAATTTCGAAAAACATTCATTAATTTTTGGGAGGACTTTATATGAAGCCGTAGGGGCATTTTCTAAATTTTCTCAAAAATGGCTCCAAATTTTTCATTTAATTATCTTTTAAGAATAGAGTTATATACACTTCTAAAGGTGGTATAAGTCCGATTTTCAGGATTAACTCTGAATTTTCGGAAATCGTAAAAGTATGCATTTTTTTCGCAACTTCTTACAACTACAATATTGAATATAGAGATTTTTTTCTTTCAATGAAATATGTTGTCCATAAATAGTTCTTTCATTAAGGTCATGTAGATGGTTTTGTAAATTTGAGTAGTTTTCGTGCAATAGTGCAAGCGATATTTACAAATTTTAAAAAAATGAGAAAAACAAGATTTTCTCGAAAACGGCTCCAAATTTTATCTTTAAAATTTTGGAACTGTTAGTGTCAAACAAGCCCTATACTATGACATAAACGCCATCTTGCTCTATCTTATGGTTTTTCAAAAATTACAAACATGTTATTTTTTTACTTGTCTCTCACGTCGGTAATCCTTAAGAGGCGATTTCTTCACAGTATTATATTTATGAGTACATGTGCTTTAAATAATGTCAAATAAAGTTTCTCAAAAACATAACAATTTTCTGTGAAAATGAGCTCAAATTCCGCATTTTTAGAAACGCTCAAAAGTAGCTTCAATTTTCTTTTCACTTTTTTCCAAGAGATAGTATTTATCAATAACAGTCTTATTGTACTATTTAATATGACGTTAAGTTTATTTTGGTGTTTCATTTTTTTTCCACAAATTACACAAATGTATTTTTTTAAATACATCTCACGCCGATAATATGCACATTTCTATACATTTGAATACATTATTGCATTTTTCAGTGGAAGTGCTTCAAATGACTTCCAATACATGAACTCAATAGATTGCTGTGAAAAGAGCTTCAAATTTTGCATGTACAGTATTGCTTAATCGACATTTTCTCAAAAACGGCTTAAATTTTTTCAATGAAAAGATCTATTTAGGACGAGCTTTTACTCTTCTTTAATATTCTTGAAGTAATATTTCGGTTGCACTATTAAGAAAGGCAAAAGTTGAGATAAGGTCAAGAAAATGTATTTTGGGCGACGATAGATGGCTGCTGGAATGCGGGTGGTGCAAAACTGTAAATCCAGTCCACACCAAGGAAATTAGAAAACTTTACTAAAGGAAAGTCTGTGCCATCCTGTAGCATCTCTAGTTTTCCTGGGTACCTAGTACTAAATAAAGTTTTATATATATACACTTTAGGTTTATTTGAACTAAAACATGTCAATTTTATAGCGGCTAAAAAAACTATTTGAACATTAATGTCTATTTTACTTTTGGTAACCTAAAATTATACTTATTTCCCTAATTTCTTGTGTCTGTGGCTTCTTTTAACTTTTTTGGTGTGTGTCAGCACAACAGACAAGGATGGTATTAATTATAAGTTTCGTTAATCTGTAAGATGGCGAGATGTGAATATAGAGGACAACGACCTTGCAATAAAAGTCTCCATGCCACTACTTCCTGACGTCGTGGACAAGCCTGCCTCTGCTTCTAAGATCTGAATTTCCGCGAAAGAAAAGTGATCTTGACCAAAAAGAGACATTCATTTTCTCTTGAAAACTTGGAGAAAGTATTAGTAATTTATTGCAACGCAAAATACGAGAGAGGACAGAGGGCGAACTACAAATACTAGAAGACAAACAATTAAACTAGTTCATAAATAGTATTATTACAAAATATACAATACTGGTTCTACATATTGATTCATGTTTTCATCTTTGAGAAATATATGCCAACACTGCCACACCAGGCATCCTTCATTGGCATGGAAAAAAAGTATTTACTTCAGTTGATCATTAAATATTGTTTCATGTTTAGTTCACAGCGGAAATTTAGCGCACATTAAAGGAATCATTTCGTACATTTTCATTCAACAAAGAGAATTGAATTTTGATTAGCATTAGCTACATTTTGTTTCTCCTTCAACTCTTATAATCGAAAATAAATTGTATATTTTTTTAACCTTCTGCCAAAAGCCTCACAGGCTAACGCATGTAAATATTCAATAAAAATGTTTTTTTGAATGAATTTGTAATGTGTTAAAAAATCTTCTCCGTTTATTCTGACACACATTCCTTGAATAGTTTATCTGAAGGTTCGTGTTAGGTTTATATTTGTTACTTCCTCGGTTATACAGTCTGCGTACAGACAGCTATGCATTCTACAAAAAAGGGGCCCCGAGATTTTGACGTATACGTTTTGAGGGTTGGTGATAACCGAAAAGTGTTTTGTTGCAAAATGTCATTTCATTACGAACACTACAGTGGTGGAAGTTAGTACACAGTTAGTACAAATTAGTATAATGATATGCAAAGAAAACAATTTGTTAGGCATATTGAATAAATTATTGAGCATGCCAGTTCTTTATTTGACACAAAGTACATTTTTGTAAAAACAAACAAGAAAACAAATATATTCTATTTTTGCGAAATAAAACCAAGTGCAAATGAGGAAATCTGTAAAGAAAGCTAAAGTGTGTAAAGTGAAAGTGTAAAGAAAGCTTTGATTTTTCATTATTTATTACGAAAATAGTCAAGAAACGTGTTCCTACTGATGTATAATATTTAGTAGAACCTCCATTATTTTTTATGACTTGGAAAATTCATTTCGGCATTGATTAGTTCGTCAATGGTGAGTGCGGCCCATTCCGGACGAATAGCACTTTTCAGTTCAGCTAGACTCGAATTGCCATCCAATGCTATAAACACCTCACTAGAATTTCCCAGTTTTCCATAGGGTTTAAGCAACACTACCTAGACATACATGGCTTGAGCAGTCATTCAAGATGGCCGCCTTAGGAGGCTACACAAACTGAAATGCTAAGTTAAATTGTGGTTACCAGACGAAAATATATAATTAATTACACTATCAAATAAGAATAAAAGAGGTCTACTTTCTCCAGCTGGTAGGTTGTACACAAATATAAATTCTTTTTCAGGCGAAACAAGCTGCATATACTTTCTATTAATACAGTTATCACTTACAACACACAGTAAATGAAATCCTATCTGTTCTAATCCCAATATACTTTTGTTTTCAAAATATTTTGCAAGTCCTGATTTGAAATGAATCTCATCCATCATGAGAGTCACTAATTTATCACTATCATTTCATTTATGTTTGTTTTTTTCTTGTGTACTTAAAAAAATGTTTTCCCTATGTTCCATTTAAGGTTCTAAACCAAATGAACACAATCTCCTAATTGCGCTAGGATGAGTAAATATTATGAACCATAAATGTTTGAAATATTTATAAGAATATGGCTATATGTAAATAGCGTACAAATCAACACGAAAAACTATGAACTGTACAGATAGGCACTTCTTTTCTTGGTAAGAAGTTTTATTTGTTCCAGCGTAAAAACAACAGGTTTGCCAAATTGTGAATTTGTGGTATCGATTTGAAGTAAGATGTCTAAATTAAAGCAAAACCATCATGAAGACTGTTACTACTATTTGTATTAAAACATAACTTTAAGATCTGGGCTGTCCGGGTGACGCCGCGTCGAAGGCTTCGACGCGGCGTCACCCGGACAGCCCAGATCATGACTCTGGCCGCGGAAGCCTACGATATCAATATAACTTTAACCTAACCTTTTCTAAAACATCACTAATTTCGCTTGGATTATATACACTATCTGATATTGTAGTGCCTCCAAATTTTAATACTTGTTTACATTAATAAATACTGAGTTTCAATTCCTGATCCACCACAACTGAATTGATAATTTTAGGGACAGAATTACAATCAATATGTTGAAAAATAATACTGTCTTCCTGATTAATAACCGAAGAATAATCGTCCACAATAAGCAACTTCAGTTTGCTTCTTAGTTCATCAAAAGCACTGAAAGATATTTCATTTAATCTTGCAATATTTTGTTTTGCACTTTTTTTCAATTACAGCAAGCTGATACTCGTTTTCTAAACTCAATTTCCTTTCTTGACGACATTTTCTGTAGGAAGTGCTCGGGTGATTCAAGTAAGCAGGACAATTAGGCAACAAAGAAAGCATAGCTCCACGAGACAGTCATGTATATTTTAAAGGACGACTGATTTTTATTAAAAATAATAATAATTAATAATAATAATAATAATAATAATAATAATAATAATAATAATAATAATAATAATAATAATGTCTTTATTACTGGCGAGGCTCAGGCCGTAAGGCCTGCTCTTCCGCCTAACCACTTAAATATTTACATTTACATAAATTTTAGTCCATTATTACAATAGAACACTCAATTCTTCTCAATTTTCCATGTTCGCAAATGCAATTCACAAAACTGAAAGCAAACACTGAACTTAGCAAATTCGCATTTCACTTTTTATCATAATTCCCTTATTCTTCATTTTCCTAATCCACCATGATTCTCACGATTTCAGCAACAGACCACATCTACATAACCACAGCTCGAAAGCCACTGCTTCTCAACGCACACAACGGGATCGTCTCAACTCGAACAAGTCGGCCTTCTCTAGCCGCCATTTTGGCTTTGAAAAATTGCAGTGCGCAGGCCATGTACTACTCGCGCAACTTTTCTTGAACGATGACTTTGCTTCCCCCTCCCTTGAGCAATAAACAGTTGAAGGCAAAAGCTCGCAGCGAGCTCTGATGACAACATTCCAAGCGTTAAAACTTCGTTGGCGTGAAACAAAAGCTAGTCAAAGCTAGTTGCTTTCATATTTGAGAACTTCTGTTCAGCTTTATTACCATTATCTAAAGAAATGACTGAGACAGGTCCAGGTCCTTCAAAGGAGGCACCTACGACTCCTACATAGTGTCCCTGCTGTTGCCTACCAAGAGCGATGACCTGGTCGCATACGTACCAGGTTGACTTTGATTTTCCAGAGGTTGGCATTACTGTAAATACTTTAGAGGCCGACTTTGTGACTAATACCCCCACTCCGCCCGCATTTCTTGAATCCATCGTTCAAGAAAAGTTGCGCGAGTAGTATGTCTAGGTGGTGTTGGTTTAAGTCAGGACTTCTAGCCGACAACCCCAAAACTGTGATCCCTTTCTCTTGAAATCTCAATCTTGCCTTTGCAGATACGTGAATGGCAGCATTGTCTTGTTGAATTATCAGATCACCATTTCCTTCATAACAAGTTCACAATTAAACATCTCCATATATTTCTCAGAGTTCATTCGTATGTTCAGCAATATTTTGCCTTTCGCACAGATTGCTGCCAAGATCATGACTAGGGTGCGGATTTTAATGAAACGTCATTTTTTTCTTTTCACTTTGGAACAATGCTATTTTATTTATAAATTCATTTTTAACGAAAGGAAATGACCCATTTTTATAGATCGTTTTCTTGCATTTCATTTTTCAAGTCATTTTTTACCTTTTCCCGTCATTTTTATTGCATTTTTTACTGATTTAATCAATTTTAATGTCATTTTTCATGGTACTTGCTACATATAACATTTACGAGATGCAACATATGTTCTTCACAGAATTACTTAGTAGCCTAGTCCATTTTTTCGTTCAGATATTGTTTTGACAGCCGTTGTTGTATGTAATTCTTCTGATGTTTATCAGCGCCATTGCCGGTTCGGCCGATTTCGGGATAACTGAAGACAGATTTCCTGGCAAAGAACAGTCCAAACCAAACGTTTGCTAGCTGAGTTCACTCGAACGAATGGAAGAAGCCTCGATTACATCAATAAAGTATCCAACAGCTTGAGTTGTTCATCAGAACTGGTTTTGATAAGATATTTTTACGTAATTTTTCTTTGGTTCTAGGGCATTTTTAAAGCATTTTAGGAGCATTTTATTGATCATTTTTGGCGATATTTTTGGTCATCAAAATCCGTCCCCTAATCATGACACTGTCGCTCGGGGAAATTTTTAACCATCCGGACTTGATTTTCTTTATGGAGATCATGCCAGTTACACTGAAAACCATCAGGACTGTCTAAATTAAATTTCTTTCCATCGCTGGAAATTCCGAGTACTTCATTCCACTTCGAAGTTTAACGCGCATACGCTCTTCAGACAATTTCAATCGTCATCAGGTGGACATTAGTTAGATTCGGTTTTGTCAGTCGTTTACTTCTTTTTAATTTATGGTCTTCTGCCAGTATCTGTATAACCCACCTAGTAGTGATAGGTGGTTGGAAATCACTATTTGAGAAATATCCACGATATTGATTTTTACTTTTCGAAAAATTAATCGTTTGGTGCCCTTTGAGAGCTTTCTTGCTCGACCATATTCACCATTTCTGCCATACTGTGCATCCAGCTTGACAAAATTATCAGTAACACAGCTCGATCGCCCTAATTTCTTGCCGATTTCAAGGTTGGAAAGTCCCAAATCTTTATACGCATGAATTCTTGCTTTCTCTTCGTGTGACAAACGTTTTCCTAGAGGAATTAAAAGAACAACCAAATTGTTCACAATAGACAAGTCTCTTCTACGTACAAAAGTAAACTAGTAGTGCTAAAAGAGCACGTACTTTCACCTCTTTATGTAATACTTTTTTAACCATAATTTCTCTCCGAATTCACACTTCTCAGACATATTGTTTTGTAAAATTCATTACGAATCGTAGAACATTTGGTGCGAACGCTGAATATTTTCAAGCAAATATCAACACAAATTTGACAATTAAAACCTTTTTTTCATACAGCTAAATCATATCCCAACAATGAAACATAATTCACAGAAATTCAGCTGGCGAGTCGAGACGCGGAATGCCATTGTATTCAATTCTGATATTTCCTGAAAACTGGCAATTTTTCTTTCATATATTTCAAGTAGGTTTTAAATAATTTCTAAAATTTCTAATTTTTAAACTATAACAAACGCTCGAATGTAAGAAACGAACAAAGATATATGAAATAATATACAAATACTAACTTATGTAGCATCCAATTGCGTGGAAACACTTATATTGCTACTAGGGGGCGAATATTGATGACCTAAAATATCGCCAAAAATTATCAATAAAATGCTCGTAAAATGCTTTAATAATGCCCTAAAAGCAAAGAAAAATGACGTAACAAATGTGATAAAAACCAGTTCAGATGAACAACTTAATCTGTTAGATATGTTACTGATGTAATTGAGGCCGCTTCTATTCGTTCAAGTGAACTCAGCTTTCTAACTTTTGGTGTGGACTATTCTTTACCAGAAAATCTCTGTCTTTAGTTATTCCAAAATTGGCTGAATGGCCAATGATGCTGACAGGCGTCACAGAAACCTTAGATTACTTACTCACAATGGCTGACATTACAACTTCTGAGCGAAGAAATCAAATAGGCTACCAGGCATAGGTACTGAGGAATTCTGTGGAGAACATTTGTTGCACCTCGTAAATATTATTTGAAGCAAGTACCATTAAAATGATATTAAAATCGATGAAATCAGCGAAAAATGACGGGAAAAGTAAAATAAAATTAGCTGAAATCGATAAAAATGCACAAAATTACGTATAAAATGGGTAATGTCCTTTTGTTATAACATAAAATGAATTTCTGTAGTAAACGGCATTGTTCTAAAGTGAAAAGAAAAAAAGACATTTCATTAAAATCCGCCCCCTACATATTACGTTCACGAAGCGTAGGATATTTCTAGCGGGCGACTATGTTTGACGCCAAATTACTAAAAAGAACCAACATTTGAAAAATTCAACTTGACTTTATTTGAATAGCTGTTTCTGATGAACATATTTTATTAAGAAAAAACATCGTCACAAATAGTAGGAAGACGCCAAAAATTGTATTTTTTTTAAATTTTCGAAAATAATTGGGCATTTCGATGAACTACACCATTTTCTTAAGTGTTCTTAACGATATCTATGGTCCATACTGAATCAAAAAATGTTTTGCTGTTTTTAAGAAAATACGGTTTAAAGAAAATAAAAATTGCCTTTTTCACAAAATTTCACTAAAAATACTAATATTTTTAAAAAATTGACCATGGCCTTATTTGACGATCTGTTTTGATGAACACATATCATTAGGGAAAAAATTCATACTCGTAATTGTAGTGGTGGAATGACGCCGGAAAAAATTTAAAATTTTTCTATTTTCAAAAATTAGAATATTCAACGTACGTCATTGTCTTAAGTGTATCTTACGCTCTCCGACGTCAAAATTTGATCAAAATTGTTGGTACGGTTTTTTGAAAAAAAAAATGTTTAAACAATATTAAAAATTGCTTATATTTCACGCAAAATTACGCCAAAGTACTCAAATTTTCGAAAAATTGTACCTGACCTTATTTGAAAGTCTATTTTTAAGGAACAGATTTCATTAAAGAAAAGAACTGTATCTTCAATATTTTAGTAGTGGGAAGACGCCGGAAAAATTTTGAACATTTGCCATTTCGAAAAATCAGGGTTTTGAACGAACGTGAGACCTGCACTATTCTCTTAAACGTCCTTTACAATATCCAATAACAAAGTTTAATCAAAAATGTTGTAGCAATTTATTTGAAAATTTTGAAAATGTGCCAGGGGTTTCATGTAAAGTACCCCCATTTTAAAATTTCGGTTTCAAATTCCAGAGGCCGTCACATCAGCCAGATCGATTGGGAAATGTCAATTTTGGAGAAAAATCGGCTGGACAGTTTAGCCGCTAGCGTTGTTCTCTCAGGCAGACGGACAGACGTTTTGTCGTCAATCGATTTTTCGGTGTCAAGGACCCAAAAAACCTGGATTCTCTCTACACCAGGTACTAGAGGATTTTTTTTTCTAAATTTAGCATTTCTGGATTTATCCACGTTCTCGATACCAGGGGTTGGCAATACGAGTTTTTCTGCCGTAAATTCGTCGCTATTTTTTGCCACAGCATTACATAACTTTCTTAATCTCTCTACTACGTAAGCGGTAGCGAGAATGGAAGAAAGCTACAACGACGCTCTCAGCGGAGTGCCTTTCTACTGATTTCCACCCCGAGAGGGTTTTGTTAGTTTTGTGCAATTTTACCAACTAACCAAAAGCAATAATGATGAATCGTGAATAATGATGTCTAACAATTCTAGACGCATTCATTAACAACTATTATAATAATTTCTCAAATCGTCAAATAATTTTTGTTTTTGTTTCAAAACAAATTTACTTGCCCTTATACTAGTTTCTCCACTGTTTTGGCTAGTGGCTGTCAACACTAGCGGCTAAACTTTTCACAGAAATATCACCAAAGCTGATATTCCGCGATCGATTAGGCCGGTGTCGTGGACAGTAGAATTTGAAACGATCTTTTGATTTGGCGGGGGGGGGGGAAGGTATCAATGAAGCCCCAAGCCAGTTTCAAAACGTCTTCATAATTTGATTCAAATTTCTTCCTTAAGCTGTTGCAAATTGAGAAAGTACGCCAATAAAAATTGAACGGTACTTATTTCATTCAAACGTCTGAACTTTCGAAAATAGCAAAACTTAAAACTGTATTGGCCCCTCCTACAACTTCATTTTTGTAGACAGAGATTTCTTCCTTTTTATGAGAAATTATATCTTTCTCGATAATGTCATGTAGCAATTTTTTGATAATTTGAGTTTTTTTTGTAATTTTCAGAGAAATTGGGACAATTTAAATAAATGATTTTTTTTCAAATAATGGTTCCAAATTTTGTCTTTTTTTGCTTCAATAGAAAAAATGTTTGCTTAATAATATAACAAACATGGAATTTGGAAACGTTTTTCTTTTGTCACGATTTTACTCAAGATATTGTGAATGTAACGTACTCCCCAAAATTAAAACATATTTCATGTTCATGGGGCACAGAATCAGCTAAATCTATTGGGGAATGTAAATTGTGGTAAAAATCCTGTTTTTGGGTTTGTATTGTTCCCAGATGTACACACCAGAAGGATGGGCGGCCAGATAAGACATTTACTCATGCAATTTTTGTGTACTTGGGACCTCTAAAACGTGTACATCCGTCAAATAATTGACATCGATTTCTTGCAATTACAACCTTCTGTAGACTACGTAAACGAGAAAGGAAAATCTGTATCTTTATTAATGTAATGTAGGTGAGCGTGGGAAAATTTGAAACATTTGTAATTTTCGTTATTTTTTAGGTTTAAATGAAAACCTGCGGCATTTTTACTCGTATAAGTTTGCATTGCTCTTTTCGAGCAAATATGGAGCCTTTTTTGAGAAAATTTTGAATATGTCTTTTTTTGGGGCTTCACGTAAAGTAGGCCCTATAAAGTAATTGATGCGTTTCAAATTCCAAGGGGCTTGGACATGAGCCAGATTTAATTCATTTTGGTGAAATTCTGTGTGCGGTTTAGGCGCTCGTTTTGTTCACAGTCAGACTATCGGAGAGGTTTTGAAACAAAACAAGATATTCAGGATTTGGACGGATTTGATTATCAATTTGTATAATTTGATTTCGATTATAGGAGAAATAAAAATCCAGTTTTACAGTATATGGACCCACAAAACCAGTTTTTCGTCGAAAAATCGGCAATTTTCCCGTAGGATTACATTACTTTTCCTATTCTACATAGTATATGAGAAACGAATAGGATGTCATTAGTGTAAGATTGTCGCGTCGCACATCGTATAGTGAAGAATTCTAATTTCCCTTTTTTTCAGATTTCTTACAACTGAGCAGTTCAACGCACTGGTCGGGGGAGTAATTCAAGTAATAAACGCGATGTGTGTGTTCCTACTGCTTCTGCCGCTATTCCTATCCCCTCTACAGCAACTGGGGATTCATGGCGCAGTGGTTGCATCTCAGCAGAGGTAAGCCACAGAACCTCTTTTTTATTTATTCATTTATTTTACGTCAAAAAAGTTAAAACTGCGTATGGCGTGCTATGGGGAAAGGTGAATTGTTTGCACATTTTCAAAATTCTGTGATCCCTACACTAAGCCATATACTACTTAAATTTTGAAAAAAATTTTTTTTTTCTTTTTTTTTTCTCAAGGGACAAGCTGACTGAAAAGCACTTACTAGATTCTTTGAACCCCGTGGCAAAATAGAAGAATAATACGAACTTCACATACTCGAGTGTTAACAATTTTCGTGAAGCGATAAGCAATGCACAACAAGCTTATATTTAAAAAGTGTAATGGAATAAAGCTACAATACATATTTAGTTTTTTCTGGTATAATAAGTGTAGATTACCTGCCCCTTTCACATCACTCAGTACGGCTTTAATTGATGTTTCAAGGGAGGGAAGGGATGAATATCATCTTCATAATTTTTTTTTCAATGTAATTACCAAATTAAACATCTGTTTTGATATTTGAGAAAAATGTCTGTTTTTAGTTGATCTCTCTTAAGGAAACAGATTTGAGTTTTAAATTCGCTTGTTATTTAAGCGTCTAGTTAACAATCGAAATTGCTCTAAGCTGCTCTCTGTTTCCTCCTGACGTGTGTACTTCGATTTAAACGTAGCTGCACTTCAAGGTCACGAGCTGTAAGTAGAGGGGGACATTGTTATCAAAGTTGTGTGCAAGATGCGAAGTTTCGGTCGACGGTGATGCGACGCTGTCGCATCTTGGACTTCTCATTGGCGCTTCTGTATTCCCCCTCCCAAAGCTTCGCTATCGCCTCCCAGTGGTCACGTGCTAAGATCTGTGGCCTCCATAGCGGGTTGGGGGAGGAGGCATTTGACCTCACTACACATGCATTATTGTTTTGTTTATTATTATCAGAGCAGGCAATGAACAATTAGCAATACTCAAAGATACTCAAAGAAGATACGGTAGGTATGTACATCGCAATATGGATAGAGACTAATTGGTTTCTATCGCACCTTGTTTAATCCGTAAAACTGATCGCATCCCCATGATCACTGAGCAGGAGACGCCACTGGTGTACTGCATGTTGTGTATTTATGTGTAAGGGGTGAGGATAGGACGAGGACGGAACGATCGCGCGCGGTCCGTGGCCCGTTTGTTAGGGTACTACTCCGGCATTCGCCTGGTGTTGATCGGAGAAACCACGGAAAACTACCGATCAGAGCAGCCGGCCGCTAGAATACTCCTCCAGACAGCGACTGAATTCGATCTAGCTGAAAAGCTAGAGTAGAAAATCCTGCCGCAATCGGGACTCGAACCTAGGACTTCTCGTTCAGAGGCACTGCAATGCCATCAGTTGATGCATTGAGCCACCTCTCCCGCTTTTGCGGAGAGATTCGTCATTTCCAAGAACCTCTGCTAGAGAGCTAGAACAGTGTTTCCTTCGACGGCTACGTCTTACCTAGAACAGTGCAGGGGAGCATGCTCCACATGGAGCTCCATGGAGCATGCTCTCCATGGACCATGCTCCACATGCTCCATGCATACGTCTCGCAATTATCGCAAGTAGGGGGTGAGTCACCGCGGAGAAGATATCTGTGAGGAGAAATCGCTGTCGTGACCTTGAAGTTCAGCTATATTTAAATCGGAGTATAGTGGCTACCTCACGCATACCTGCTGTGCTCCGTACATTTTGATTGCAAAGAATAAATGTTCATCATCTCACTGTAGCACCACTTTCTCTTACTCAAATATTCGTCCTTCAAAGTGTAACAACCCTGAGTCTGGACCACTTTTACTTAGGCAACCAAATACCAAGTGTTCGCAATAAAATTAGCTTTATATTGATATATATTTTTTAATTACATAAGATATGAGAGTGATGTCATAATGCATCGTCACTTGTTTGTATCTGGAATTTCTAGTAATAGGGCAAAGAAAAAGAGAAACTTCTTTTACTTTATCGCCCTTACTTCGCAAGAAGATAAAGTATTGAAATTATGCGCCGAATTTTCGAAAGAAAAACTCTTCCTGCCCGGTCCGGGTACCGAAAAAGTGGTTACATCTTTACTAATATTTTACATGAAGCCTTTGAGACATTTTCAAAATTTTCTCAAAAATGGCTCCCAATTTTTTCGTCAAATTACTTTTAAGAATAGAGTGAAATATAAATAAAAATGCATAGGACAGACTTTAACTGTTAACTCTGAAATTTCGAAAATTGCACAAGTTGGAATTTTTTTCGGCGACTTCCTACAATTACAATACAGAAAACAGACATATTTTTGGTCAAATAAAATTTGTTTTCAATCAGTTCTCTAATTATTGCAATGCATGTTTCTTGATAATTTCAGTTGTTATCCCGAAATTTTGAGAAAAACATTTGCAATATTAAAAAATATACGAGTAAAAAACGAGATTTTCTCGAAAACTGACCCCAATTTTTATAAGGTTAGCGATAAATGCACTCTAACGGATCCGTTAGGAGATAAACACCATTTCATTATATTATTTTTTAAATAGACCAATGTATTTTTTAATATATCTCTCACCCTCTCTCCCTCCCCTCTCTCTCTCTCTCTATCTTTCTCTCTCTCTCTCTCTCTCTCTCTCTCTCTCTCTCTCTCTCTCTCTCTCTCTCACACACACACACACACACACACACACACACACACACACACACACACACACATGTCGTTTATACTTATATTACAGGTGATTTATGCACATTATTGCACTTGTGAGAAAAATAATTTTAAATGATGTACTAAGTTTCTCGAATATTCAAACGTTTTCTGTGAAAATGAGCTCGAAATTCCGCATTTTCTGAAATGCTCAAACGCTTGTTTCTCGGTAATGGTGATTGAGCATTCAAATATTTTTTTCTTAAACATTTTTATACAGATAGCGCTAAATGGAAAAACATCAATGCCCCCTTTTATTTTCAAAAATTACCGAAAAGTAAATATTTTTAAATATATCACGTTCATATATACATCACAGAGATTTCTTATACATTGTCTCCTTTGTGAAGACAATTGCTTCCAACAATTTCATCAAGTTTCTCGAAAAATAGAAAGTCTTGGGTGAAAATGAGCTTCAAAATGCTCATTTTCAGAAACGCTCAAACACCATTTTCTCGAAAATGGCTCAACATGTTTTCGTTAAATTTTTTGTACGGATAATAAATGGACTGAATAACGTGACGCAAATGCATCTTTGAGGTATTTTCAAAAGTTAAACAATAGTAATTTTTTAAAATATCTCTTATGTTGTCAATATGTACATTATGGGCATTTCTTGTACATCATCGTATTCGTGAATACAGTTGCTTCAAGTAATTTTGAAGTTTCGAAAAATCGAAAGTTTTCGGTGCAAACGGGCTTCAAAACTGCCCATTTTCAGAAAAGCTTAAACTTTCTGAAAAACAGCGCCAAATGTTTCAATAAAAATGTGCTAATAGGACGAAATTTTGCCCTTCTGTAATATTTTTTAAGTCATATTTCAGTTCTTCAATTAGCTATCGGAAAAATTGAAGAAACGTGAAAAAATGTGTTTTAGTCACTAATATATGGCAGCTGAGAAGGAGGTGGGGCAGAAGTGAATTGACAGCCCAGATTGAAGAGATAAGGAAACATGAGAACGATAAATTCTGTGCTAGTGTGCATCATCACAAGTTTCTAATGAAATCTAATTTAAGACGCTAGAGATTATTCATTGTACTCTGCACTTAAAGCAGTTTATTAATTTTACGAGAGAATGTGTTATCTTGTAGAACCACCTCGTAGATATGCCTCTAATTTTTGCGTGGTTAATTATTGGTTTTAAAATGAGTTGTCCGGCAAAAGCTTGACGGGTATATGGTAAGTCTGCATTGTCTAACTGAAGTCTCTTTTGCTTTGTAAGCACCTCCATGGGTTGTGCACTACTAAGAGCGACGTTGAATGTGTCATTAAGTCAGAACAAAGAAGAATACAATAGATTGGGCAAGTCGTGGTTTAAAATGCTTTCGTTGCAGAAGCTACTTACACAAAACAGGAGTGAAAGAAAGAAATTGTTGTGAATGCATTATAAAAGAACGCTTAGACAATTCACACTGCGAACTGGACTCACAACAGCATTCTTATCATTCATCAGGAATACCGTTTCATCAAAATAATTTAAATTAATTAGTAATATTTATTACATCTTACACGAAGTATATAATTCTGCAACTTAAAAAAGAAGGAAAAAGTCTCTCAATAGTAAATAAATTAATCAGAGAAGTTATACAAGTATATTGCGAAAAAGAGCATTTTCTTCGATAGAAAAAATCGTTTTGTGACTCCCTGGTATCGTAAAAGTTTTTTTCATGCTCCTGTAATGTATTAAACTACTTTTGGTAATAGAATCCGTAGTACAGCGTAGTCAGAACCCACATTTTGTGGTCCCTTAATATCGAAAAATGTTTTATCAAAATATCCGTCTGTCTATGAAGTAAACTAAACTTCATAGAATTCTTTGCGAAATTATTTTTCCCCGATATCTGACCCGAGTTGAAGCCCTCCGATTTCAAACTTTTCCCAAAAATGTCTCCAATTTTTTTCTGTGCAGTTCTTGTAGAAATAGAGTGAATCACCTTATTAAGATGACACTGTTTCCACTTACACTGATTCCATTGAATTTTGGGAAAACGGAAAAGTTTGAATTGTTTTTGAATCCTCTCGTACAAACATATTGTCGAAACTTTTTCTTCAAATGAAATTTATCCTCCACAATTTGATCTTTAAAATATGCCGTGTAATGCTTTTCTAAAACAGTAGTTTTCCGCAATTGTTAGTGAAATATGGGCAATGTTAAAAATAACACATTTTTCTCACAAACGATTCCAATTAAAAAAAAATTATAAGGAAAGTACTAAATGCTCTGAATATGACATATACGCCATTTTGATGAATTCTACTAAACTTTCAAAAATTACATAAATGTGTTACTTTCTCGTATACGTACGTGTACACACACACACACGTAGTATAGAGAAAGTCATATAATGTCGCGGAAAATCGATTTCGAGATTTCAACGGAAATACACATTTTGGGGTCCCCCGATACCGAAAAAGTGCTGTTTTTCAAAACGTCCGTCCGCCTGTGAACAATACTAGTGCCTCAAGTAGACGTAGTTTGTTTGTTTGTTTGTTTGTTTGTTTTATGAATATTCTCCGGTCGATCTGGTGCAACTCGAAGCTCTGTGACTTTGAAAAAAAATTCTTTGAATCTAAGAACCTACAAAATTTAACCTTTTTGTTTATAAAATTAGTAAGAATGTAGTGAAATATACTTTTAAAGGTGGTATAAGTCCTATTTACTCTGTTAACTCTAAATTTCTGAAAATTGCTTTCATTAAGATCATGAGCATTTTCTTGAAAATTTTAGTAGTTTTCGTGCAATACTGCATGATATATGTGCAATATAAAAAAATAATTTCTCAAAAACGGCTCCAAATTTTTTCTTTAAACGTTTGGTATGGATAGTGATAAATGTACCGCAAAAGATAATATAAACACCATTCTGCAATACTCTTTTGATTTCTCAAAAATTAAACAATTGTATTTTTTCGACATCTCTCTCGTGTCGATTGTATTTACAATAGAGCAATTCCACGTCAGATCGCTCAAGAGATGACACAACTTTTTTTTTAAATGTACGATCATGTTTTTCTTAAATCTGAATATCAAAAGAAAGAGACGCGATTTTTTATTTGCCTAAAAATTTATTATTTGCGTAGTCATGCATATATTAAATTTTGGAATTTACGCTTGCTTCACAAAATATGATCAATTGTTGCTCCGAACGTATTTAATATAAAAATTCCCCATTTGTTTTATTTAATACTTTGAAATATGTATTTTATTCATCTGTAAATACATTTTTCAAAAAATAAATATTTCATTTAAAAAAATTATTTTTTTTTTCAAAAAATGAAAATTTCTATATAAACTCGATGAGATAATTTCAAAAAAATATAGGCATATTCCTTGTTCAATTTTTTTATAAAATACAGTAATAAAAAAGTGGTCACTGCGTACATATAGTTCTAAAAAATCAATTGTAAGTATGAGGGCGCGCTTTGCCTACCCATGCACTAACGAGTTGAGTTCGGTCAGTCTTTGATCCAAGTGCTGAAGAACTATAAAAAGAATAAGCATCTGCCTGAGTATGGTTTCATGAGTCATTAGTATTTCAGATGTTTACACTGCCCCCAGAACGAATGGGTGACAGCGAAACGAATTCAAGTACGAGCCATTCCACGTCAGATCGCAAAAGAATTGACACGTTTTTTTAAATGTATGATCTTTTTTTATTAAATCTGGGCATCAAAAAAGAGACGCATGTCTTTATTTACCTGAAAATTGATTATTTGTATAGTTATGACTATATTAAATCTTGGAATATACGTGCACTCCGCAAAATATGATTGATTGATGCTCCGAATAAACTTAACATAAAAATTCCTGATTTGTTTCATTTAGTACTTTCATATGCGTATTTTATTCTTCTGTGAATTACTTTCTCAAAAAATAAATATTTCATTAAAAATTGTTATTATTAAAAAAATGAAAATTTCTGTATGAATTCGCTCACATAAAAATTTGAAAAAAATATAGGCGTATTTCTTATTCAATTTTGTACAAAACACAAGAAAAAAATGGGCACTAAACACGTACAGATCTAAAAATCTATTGTAAGTATGCGGGCTCGCGCTTCTTGGCCCTGTACTAACGAATTGTGATTGATCAGTCTTTGATACAAGTGCCGAAAAGAATGACCTCTGCCTGATTAGAGTTTCAAGAAATATTAGTAACTCTGTTCACACTCCCCAGAAATGATGGGTGAGAGCGAAACGAACTCTACTACTGCTTTTCCTCGAATTTTACTGCTGGGTCCCTTTGCGCCCTAGGTATGTGGTACCCTTCTGACATTACTCGTGATATACAACAGACCACTTGTCAAGGGACTTAAGTAAACTTTTCTGAGCATCAGTCGCAATACGCATCTTATAAAGAGAAGGGTGCTAGTTTGTTCATTGAATCGTGCGTACACTGTGTAACATGGCTGGCGATCACCGTATGAGATACGACAGACGTTTCAATTTAATCTTTTTTTTTAAATTGGTTATTTAAGGTCGCATCAACATCTAGGTCATTAGCGACCACTATTGGTGTTAACGGTACGGTAACTTCGAAGATGAAATGATATGGTGATGATAAGGGGTGAAAGGACGAACACAAATACAACCATGCAATAGGCGGGACTCGAACCCGCGACCCTTCGGTCCGAGATCACTACGACACTACTGCCTCAGCGATCTCGGCCACCAGGCCGACAATTTAATCTTTCTGATCACGATTTTAAGAAAAGAAAATCTCGAAGTCGCGAAAACCACAATTTACTAGTGAAACTTGTTTTACAGGAGTCATTAGATTGGCGTATTTGTGATTCATGTAGGAAGAAATGGAGTCGGTTTCCAAAAATGCTTTTAGTCAGTGAAGAGAGCGAGATCAGTGGCTCCCGTGGCATTAACGAAAGTACCGGGAAGTAACGTGAAATTGGTGAAAACAGTGGAAATCAGGGAAATGCAAATTTAAACTCTTGCTAAATGCACTCTATAAATGACATAAAAACCGTTTAGCTTTATTCTTTTTTCTTGTCAAAAATTACGGAAAAGTAATTGTTTTAAAATATCTCGCTCACGGTTATGGTGAACATTTCCAGTGATTTGTAAACATCATTGTATTTGTAAGTAGAAGTGCTTCAAATGCCTTCCAATGAAGTTTCCCCAAAACAGAAAAGTTTTCATTGAAAAAGGGCTTCAAATTCCGCATTTACAGAAACGCTTAAAAGGCAAATTTAAATAAAATATATTTGGGCAGCTATAGATGGCAGCTGGCAAGAAGATGGGGCAAGTCTGAGAAGCTAGGCCAGAACAAAGAAACTAGAAAACTAACTAGTACGAGAAAATTTCTACAATTCTGTAGCACCACTCGTTTTCTTAATTAAATATATTCTAAATAATTTGATCTTTAAATAAAGTCATGTCCAATTTTTGAAAGAAAAACAAGATTTTGCATGAATTTTGATTCAAATATAGGTAATTTATTTTTTCTCAAAAACGGCTTCAATTTTTTTGTTTGTCGTCCCTAGGATTGAGCAAAAGACGCTTAAAACGGGACAGCTTTCATTGTCGTTGAACTCTGAATTTTCGAGAACTGCAAACGTTAACAATAAAGAGAGAAAATATGTGCTGATTTTAGCACACTAGTTTTTTTACTTTAAAAAAAATTGAAGAAGAGGGTGGCAAATGGATTATAGCCTACCGGCGGCATACTCTTAAATCCGGCTCTGTCCCCAATATGGTCTCCTTATCTTCTAAAATACATAAACTGTGTCGAGCCAGTTCAGCACAGATTTTTGAGTCGTTATCTACCTACTAAATGAACCGATAGCATTTAATCATGACTATAGCCCTTTATTAGAGAAATTCAAATTGAATAACCTTACAGGGCAGAAGGACTATTACAGATATGATGTTTATTTTTAAAATTATCAATAGTGTTACGATCCTAGGTGGTGAATTAAAACTCTGGTATTATTTTAACAAAAACGTTTATTTTGTTTCTTAACACAACCACTGATAACATTTGATTTATGTACAGACAGTCTTCACTTGATTATTCTTTACACGTCACACTTCTCTTGATTATTCATTTACACTACACTTCTCTTGATTATTTATTTACACTGTTCACTTCTCTTGCACTGTCAAACAGTCCTAAGCACGGACCACTGTTCGATGCACTGACCACAGTTCTCGGCTTTGGCCACGGTTCATGTCACTGAGCACAACCACTGCACTGCTATTCACCGCGATGCACACACTTCACAGCTCAGCTTCCACTTCAGACTGACTCGCGGTCACCGGCCGCCGCGTATTTATTACTCGGCGGGCGCCGTCGAGAATTTTCTGGACTTTGCGATTAGCGCCAGAACACTCTGGGACTAGCTAGTTCGAGGGCCGCCGGCCGATGACGCAATCCGCGCATACAGGTAGTTCGTGGTGGCCGCCGGTAGATGACGCAATATTTGTTACAATAGCATTGATGAGAGTAATCTAATTAACGAAATTACATTCAATATTCCTTCTCGACCCTTGCCTCGATCTAATATTTTTCACCGGAACATTATGACGACATCCGTAAGGTAATAACGATATAATGTGCAGACTCCTGGGAGTGGGGAATACATTTTGAATGAAAATATACTATTTTGGCGTTAAACTCTCAACATTCAAGTCCAAACTCCATAATATAAATTTAAATGACCAATGCATGTATGGATAATAACTTTTTAATACTTTTATTCTAGAAATTGTGCTATTTTCTTTTTGGTACTAAGTATTATGTAATAACTTTCTTGTTATTGTTGCTTATTTTGATTAGTTTTATTTCCCATTTGTGTCTTATTGTGAACTGTTATTTTCTCATTTGTCTTACTCAAGTGTGAGTTCATGGGTTTTACTGTTAACTGTTAATTTCTCATTTGTTTCTTATTGTTGTCAAATTATTACTTTCTGGTTTTAATTCTTCAATATTACGTAATGGTTTGCTTACATATCTTTTTGACAATTTGGTCTTTGTATTTTGTAGCTTTAGTACTTAATATTGAAAGCTTTTATGTATCAATTTTTTCTTGTAAGGGTTACAACCCACTTAAGAATAAAATAAATGAATAAAATAAACAAAATTTCTCGTTTTCAGAAATGTTTAAACGATATTTTCTCAAAAACAGCTCCACATTTTTTCTTCAGACTTTTGCAACGAATAGTGCAATTTGCACTCTTAATGATACCATAAAATTAATTTTGCTGTGTTATTTTGTTTTTTCAATAATTACACAATTGCAATTGTTTTGAAACGTCTCTAACGTCGTTAATATGCACATCTCCAGGGATTTGTTTACATTATTGCATTTGTGAGTGAAGTGCTTCAATTGACTTCCCAAAATAGGTTTTTCGAAAACTCCAAAGTTTTCTTTGAAAAAGAGCTTCAAATTTCGCATTTACAGTAATGCTTAAACAACATTTTCTTGTAAACGTCTCCAAATTTCTAAACGGAAATTTTCATTTAAGAAGATGTTTTGCTCTTCTTCAATATTCTTAAAATAATTTATCGGTTCTTCCATTACAAAACTGAAAAATTGAGAAAATTTCAAACAAAAATGTAATTTGTGCGACGATAGTTGGCAGCTGGCAAGAGGATGGGGAAGACCGAAAAGCTCTCCCAGATTTGGAATTAGAAAACAATATAATACGTGCCATTAAAAGTCTGTGACGCTCTATAGAACCACTATAGTTTTACAAGGAGTCTATGCAAGAAAGAAACTTGGTTCCTCCCCGCTACCTTATGACCTTCTAGTCGCATACAACATTTTTATGAATATTACTTGAAATGTTTTGGACTGCCTGGATTTTAGCCTGCAATTCACTAACATGAAATGAGTAAACACACGGCAATTTTTTTCGTAATTTCAAATGATAGATTGACTACCACACGAACGCAATCCCTACTTTAGTCGGTTCTTTTGAACAGTCAAAATACAGTTTCTACAATCACAGACCTTTTCCAGGTTAGATATTTGATCGTGGTTTTCACGACTGTTATTTTTTGATTGCCAGAAATGTTCGGAATTTCAACAAACTTATATTGAGTACATTCAGGTAGTATATTCTTAGTCTTGAGAGGCTAAATATTTAATTTCCATTATTATGTACTATATGACTCGTACTAGCAGAAGTCTGAAAACTGCTTTTGATACTTGACTTTAGATGGTTATGGAGACTTCAATAACCAATGCAAAACAAATCTAATTTGGCATGGAATAACTCGAATGCGTTTGGGCTGGTGTCACGTGATTAACTGTTCTGTCTTTGATGAAACAAAACAACCAAATATTTATAAAAATGCCTCTCACATCACTAGTGACAGTGCTTCGGACCTCCCCCTCGCGCGAATTTGCCTTTAGAGCTACTTTGGCGACATTTGCTACACGATTGGAAGAAAAACAGCCACGTGGTCAATTGCGATCGGAACAAAAATTTACACGTAAGTAACGAGGAAGACAAGCATCTCTCACTACCTCTTGAAGGAATTCACTTTTAACTAGAAAGATGTAGTTCACAATACTAGGACCATTACAAGATACTTAACTGGATATAAAGTTTTCACATTAGGGTAAATATAAGTGCTAAATAAATTCCTACTTTACCTAACAGTCATTGCAGCAACGTTTCAAAAGCTAAATCTTCAAGCTTTTGAGATGAAAACAAGTCTGAGAAGCACCAGGTTCCAATCTTTACAACAGTTAATTTTCGGAAATGATTTTGAAGAAAGGATTTTCTAGCGGTTCTGTAAGTAATCAATTAAAAATACTTCTTTGAATTTCACTGTCAATAGTGTGGAAACAGGCGCTAAAAATTGTAAATTGAATTATTTTTCTAACAACAGCAGCAAAAACTTTCTTCTTCCCGGTTACACTTTAACAGAAAATTAACTGCAATAAACAGTACTGTATTATTATTTTGTGAATATTGAATTTTCTAAAGGCTTGGGGCAATAATGTGACCAGAAAGAGTTCACAGATTTGGGGCCGCTTTATAAAAGCAATAAAAATATAGCATGAGCCTTATCTCTAATAATGAAAAAGGGTGACTTCTAAAGATTTGTGTCTTTGTGTGATTTATTTGTGCCCTCTCTAAACTAAACTCAAAAACTAAAATTTCAAAAGTGTGAAGATATTACAAATAAATGCTTCAATGATCAATAAGTTCACAAAATAATGATAAACTTGAAAATAGGCCTCTTATTTTCTCCACTAACATGAGTTTCTGTGCATTATCTTAGGGGAGGCACCTGTGAAAATTGGATTTCTAAAAGGAATTTTCTTTCAAATCTCAAAATTTTACCACATAAAACATATTAATAGTAACAATTGCACCGATTTATTTTGCATATTACATAAAAGTTTTTTAATGTTTTTTTATTTTTGCAACGATCGTTAAAAAACGCTCCAATTGGAGCAAATATTTGTTGATTACTTTAATATTTTCACCACATAATCTCGAGACCTGTAAGAAGAAAAGTTGTTTATATTACATAAATAACTTCCAACAGTTTTTATTTTAAAAAATGTTGAATGTTTGGAATGCAAATATGCTGATTTTTTTTCATTTTAAATGTTTATATGAACACAGAAGGAAAACTAAATTAATCTGAGCTCCCTGAAAAGCAAATTTTATTCTTTGTTAATATTCTAAGCTACTGTTAAAATTCAACTGAATATTCAAAAAATTGTGGTCAAAGGAATGTTTTAAATACTCTAATTTGCTGGAAAAACAAAGTTTCGGAAAAATGAATTTAAAGATATACATTATATTGTGGCTCTGACTTACACTAAAAACTACCTGCAGCATGTGTGGGGCCCTCTACTGCCTTTTGGCATTGTTCTTTCCTAATTTTGGTTAATTTAAGTTTTTTCGTGCTAGATTTCATAGATGGTTTACTGGCTTCAACACAGCGTTTGAGTCTGCGTTGGTCACGATTTGCACTCATTTTCTGTGATGCTTCACTTGATGGACTTCCTATAATTGAACCTTTAAAATTTCGGGTAATTTGGCATCCCATGTTAAACTCACAAGTAGCTTCTGTGATACAATAGTCCAACTTTCTTTTTGAAACAAATGTTTCTTTTGGACATTTTGACCAAACCACACTGTGGAGTGATTCGTTTGCAGTTTGACTCTTCTCTCTCGTGCATCTTTCTAATCTTTCATCAGAAGCAAGTCTTCTGTATACAGGGATTATTTTTACAAAAACCTTTGAAGAAAGAACAGTTTTTATGTTATTTTTATGAATAGGTATTTCTTATCACTTTTATCCTACGACCAAACCTACAACTATACCACAAAAAAATTACATTTATAACGAAAAAATAAATAAATACTGTAATAACTCGTAATAACTAAAAATGCTAATAAAATATAAATCACAAAACGCTAATGAAACTTCTACAAGAATACTACTATACCGAAACAAGAGGACAAACACAAGGACAATGTGTTCAAGAAAGACGCTCACTATAACAATATGTTTCCCACACTGATTTCCAGCATTCAGATGTTCTTCAAGGACTCTACAATACGTTCCTTCAAAAAAGCGGGAAATTCAAATATTATTCTAGTAATATTTGGAAAAGAACAGAGTGCGCAAAAAGGGGGCGTGGCACACAGCGCGCATGGGCATTTAAATAACCGTTTCGGTCATTTAAATGCACCTCAGATGAATCTGACTCAGCAACAAGAATCTACTAAGTCCGATTTTATTTATAGTGATAAAAACCAAAAATTGAAGTTTTCATCAAATTTCACAGGTGCCTCCCCTTAAATTGAAAAAGGCCAATTCACTCTGGAGTCAGATAAATATTTGCCCCATAACTTACATTTTAGAGATAACTTTTTTATGTATTCTTGTTTTTTTTAATTAATAAGATTTTCTTTAATAGCTCATTCCTGAGAAAAATGATACATTACCTTAGGCTTCTTGAGACCAAATATCTTGATCCAGCACGTTCATATTGTATATCTTCTTTTAACATCTCCGTCATGTACATAATTTTTCCAAATCCATCTCCATGTCTGTGATTTCTGCGTCTACACACTATACATTTTAGTACAGTCTTGACATCATCTAATGCTTCATGCACTGTTGGAACACTGTCTTCATATGTATCCTCATCACACAGCAAGGCCCGTTCACCTCATTCATGATGTCCGAGGGAAATCAATATTTACTTGTTTAAATTTCGCAGCTTGCGTCGACGAAATCTTCAGGCTCGACAGAATTGCCATTAAAGAGGTAAAACAATTTCCATAGGGATTACGTTCCTAAATGAGAAAAAACAACTTAATAGATACTGTACCTTCAAACACCAAGTTGCATTCTTCCTTTCACATAAAGAAGCCCATCACTTGTTACGTTCCGTTTCTTAATAACATTATTTCAATTAATTTACTTTCTGTAGCTTGGATCTTTAATGAACTAGTGGTGCTACAGAATGACACGAACTTTCTCTTGTAGTTCAATTGTGTTTTGAGTCAGGGCTGCATTTTCGGGGTTCCCACATCCCCTTTCTAGATGCCGTCATCGGCGTCTAAGAGACCATGTCTTTCGGTAAATGAAGCTTATCTGGGAGCAAACCCTTCTAAAAAGCTCTGTCGTGCTCCTCAAACGTCAGGCCGCGGTACCGCACAGAGCGGTCTCTTTCCTGCATCTAGTAGTAGCTCTTGTCTAGTCTAAGTGCTTGAACTATTGTTCTTGGTGAAAGTAATAACCAGTTCAATTTCCCAGAGAAACTACGCACATATCTAACACACAGGTTTCGTGTTCATTGATTGATTGAAGGTTAACGGAAGCTTCAACAATGTAATTGGCGTCCATGTCCAAAATTTAAAACCGTAATATAGACTTTAAACTAGTGGTGCTAAAAAATGGCACAGACTTTCTCGTAGTAAAATATTCAAATTTTCTTGACGTGGACTGCTTTTACGGTCTTGCCTTATGTTGCTAGCTGTCATCTATCGCCAAAAGTACATTTTTAAAAACATTTTCTCAACTTTTCGGTTTTTAATAGTAGAACCAAAATATTACTTTAAGAATATTAAAGAAGAGTAAATCCTCGTCCCATATAACAGTTTTCAGGGAAAAAATTGGAGCCGTTTTTAAGAAAATGGCGTTTAACTCTTACTGTAAATGCAAAATTTGAAGGTCTTTTCACATTAGTCTGAGTTAACGAAAAACTTCATTTGAAGTCATTTAAAGCACTTCCATTCACAAATGCAATAATGTATACAAATTGCTAGAAATGTGCATATTAACGGCGTGAGATAAAATTCCATTACACTTGTGTAATTAAAAAAAAAGAATACATAAAAATGAACTTTAGGTCATATTAAACAGTGCAATCCGTTGGAGAAGTCTGAAGAAAAAATTTGTATCCATTTTTGTGAAAATTACGTGTGAGCTTTTCTGAAAATGCGTAATTTTCAGCTCATTTTCACAAAAAACTGTTGAGTTCTCGAGAAAATTTATACGACATTATTTAAAACACATGTACTCATAGATATAATAAAGTGAAGAAATTGCCTCTAACGTAAATATTATCGACGTGAGAGACAAGTCAAAAAATTACATTTTTGGTAATTTTTGAAAAACCAAAAAAATAGAGCAATAGGTTATTTATGTCATCGTATAGAGTGCATTCCTTAATACACCTACCAACAATTTAAAGAAAATATTAGGAGCCGTTTTGGAGAATATCTTCTTTTTGTTATTTTTTAAGATTTCAAATATGGCTCGCACTAATGCACGAAAACCATCACTAACATTTTCAAAAAAACGTCAAACCGAAATATTTCTTCAAGAATATTAAAGAAGACTAAAACCACGTCCTAAATACAAATTTTCACTGAAAATGTTGAAGCCGTTTTTAAGAAAATGGCGAGTAAGCATTAATGTAAATGCGAAATGTAAAGCCCTTTTTCACTGGAATCTATTGGATTTTCGAAAAACTTCATTTGAAGTCACTTGAAGCACTTCCACTCACAAATGGAATATTATATACGAATCGATGGAAATGTACATATTAACGGCGTGAGAGATATTTCGAAAAAATACATTTGTGTAATATTTGAAAAAACAACAACAAATGAATAGACCAAAATAACCTTTATAGAATATTAAACAGTGCAATTAGCACTCTCCATTTGAAAAATTTGAAGAAAAAAGTTGGAGCCATTTTTTGAGAAAATGGCGGCTGAGCGTTTGGGAAAATGCGGAATTTTGAACTAATTTTCACAGAAAATTATTGAGTTTTCGAGAAACTTTATTTGACATTATTTAAAGCACATATACTCTTAAATCTAATAAAGTGAAGAAATCACCTCTAGTGTAAATATTTCTGACGTGAGAGACAAGTCAAAAAAATTACATTTTTGTAATTTTTGAAAAAAACAACAAACGAATAGTGCAATATGGTGTTTATATCATCGGATAGGGTGCATTTGGTACTATCTCCACCAAAAATTTAAAGAAAAAATTTGGTGCCGTTTGTGAGAAAATCTTGTTTTTCTCATGAACTCATTCAATATCGCAATTTTTTAACATTGCAAATATTGCATGCATTATTACACGAAATGTACTAAAATATTCAAAACAATCTACATGACCTTAATGAAAGAGATTTATGGACAAGAAATTTAATTTGTGGGAAAAATCGCTATCTTCAATTTTATAGTTGTAGGAAGACGCCGGAAAAATTCAAACTTTCGCAATTATCGAAACTTCATAGTTAACTGTGGAAATCGGGCCTATGCCACTTTTTTAAGTGTATTTTACTCTGTTCTTACAAGAAATACAAAGAAAAAAATTGGAGCCGTTTTTGAGAACATTTTGAAAATGTCCGAGGGACTTCATATAAACCTCCAAATTCTAAAGAATGGTCTTTCAAAATTTCATAACTTTAACTAGAGCCTAGTAGACCCGAGATTCTTCAATTTGGAAAAGATCGTACGTGTGGATAAGGCGCTAGGTTTGTTCACATATGACAGACGGACGGACATAGATGGACAGACAGACGGACGTTTTGAAAAAACACACTTTTTCGTTTATCAGGGGACCCCAAAACGTGTATTTCCGTTGAACTCTCGAAATCGATTTTCCTCAGCATTACATAACTTTCTCTATTCTACGTTTGAAGACAGATATGACAGATCCCACATATACGTGTGTATACGAGAAAGTAACTAGAGATGCTACAGAATGACACAGACTTTCTCGTACCAATTTTTTCTTATTTCCTTGGTGTGGCCTGGCTTTAAGGTCTTGCTTCATTCTCTGGCCAGCTGCCATCTATCGTCGCCGAAAGTACATTTTTTTGACAATTTCTCAACTTTTTGCTTTCCTATTAGTACAACCAAATTATTACTTCAAGAATATTAAAGAATGTTTTTCAAAATCTCAAATCTTTAACTAGAGCCAGATCGAGTGGGGTTTCTTCAATTTGGAAAAGATTGTACACATGGTTCAGGCGCTATCAGTGTTGACGGACGGGCGGACAAACAAAAAAAGAACCCACACTTTTTCGGTATCAGGGGACCCCCAAAATGTGTATTTCCTTCGAAATCGATTTTCCGCATTATTACATAACTTTCTCTATACTACGTATTTTATTCCGTATATACGTATGTATATGAGAAAGTAAAAAGAAGAAATTTTCAATTCCATAAAACGTAAATTTCGAATGAATTGTATTATCTCTTTTCCTATAAATTCCTATGAATTTCTTCATTTCAAAATATTCTAATAATTACAGTTTAATACTGTCCTATATTTTTTCTGAGGCATACGAAAAAATAGTGCTTCGGGACCTACGTCACGCTTAATCGGGCTTAATTTTTTTTCATATTTCTTTGTTCGTTTATAACATTCGAGCTTGTACGTTTACAAATTAATCTTTTAGAAATGATTTAAAACCTATTTGACTATTTCACTCGTGTCTGATTGTGCCAAAAGCAACCAAAACTAAGCAAGAATATATTCAAATTAAACCAATCCCAGATGTCTATCGCCATGTGATTGTCACTTTGTTTACCTTTTTATGATTAAGATAGCAATTGTTTTAGGTCCATAATAGCTTGTGAGCATCAATATAATATTAAAATGTGTCGTTTTGGTAATGTGAAATAGTAACTCTGTAATAGAATCTAACTCTGAAATAGAATCTATAATAAAAGATTCAGTGTCGAAAATTTTCAAGAATTTTGTGAAGAAAGGAAATACAAATGCACAGCACAAAATACAAATGAAGAAATTGCACACATTTTAGGCAATTAATATGCGAAGATTTGATGATGAGTACAAAGAATATGCTATCAAAACTATGTCAACATTATTCAGAAAAATACTTTCATGAGTGTACACGTGTGTTCAGTTCTTCGAAACTGACGGATCCCGCTGCTAATTCAACCATCTTTAGTACCTACATCTTCCACTTCAAATACTTCCATGGAATACAAAGACATGAAAAACTCAACTTTCTACAACTTAAATAATTGTGTTTTTAATAAATCTTCTTGGAAGTACCACAGGCGTGATTTCGGATCTTTTCTTGAGGGGGGGGGGGGGCAAAGGTTCCCCACATAAGATAGTAAAAAGTTCCTCCAAACCAAATGACATAAGTAGTTGCGCTATAACTTACAATAAGATAGCATCGTAGGCTTTCACGGCCGGAGTCAATATGAGTGAAAGTTTCCAGGGTGGTAGGCCGTGGTCCAGTTGGCATTGAAGAGCCAAACGTTTCGTCCACGTCTGCGGTGGACATCTTCAGTGGCGGCAGCGTCGTCGGGGTAGTCTCCGCGTCGGCGGCTGGTTAGCGACTGAGTCAGTCAAAATTGAAGATAGAGATTTTTCCTTCAAATTAAATTTGTTGTCCTTAATTCCTTTATTAAGGTCGTGTACATTTTTTTGAAACTTTTAGTATTTGATCAATATTGCTTGCAATATGTGTAATTAAAAAAACAACAAAGAAACAAGATTTTCTCAAAATCATTTACTCTATGAGATGGCACACGCCATATTGCTGTATTATTTTTTTCTTTTTCCGAAAATTAGAAAAAAAATTGAACTTGTCTGTCAAGTCGATATTTGCATTAGCGGCGATTTGTTCACATTAGTCCTTTTATGAGTACTTGGGCTTTAAATGATGTCATATAAGTTTCTCCAAAACTCAAAGGTTGTCCTGAAAACGAGCTCAAAATTCCGCATTTTCACAAACACTCGAATGCCATTTTCTCAAAAACGACTGCAATTTTTTTCTTCAAACTCTTCGTACGTATAGTGCTAGATGCCCTATTTAAGATGGCATAAAAGTCAATTTGGTGTATTCTTGCGTTTTTTCAAAAATTACACGAATGTAACTTTTTTTAAAACATCACTCACGTCTTTTATATGTATACTTCCAGGGATTTGTATATATTATTGCATTTGTGAGTGGAACAGTTTCAAATGAGTTCCAGTGAAGTTTATCGAAAACACAAAATATTTCTGAGAAAAAGTTTCAAATTTCGCATTTACGTAACGCGTAAACGCAATTTTCTTGAGAACGTCTCCAAAGTTTTCAACAAAAATTCCCTTATGGGACGAATTTTACTTTTCTTTCATATTCTTAAAGTAATATTTCGGTTCTACCAGTAGGAAACCGAAAAAATTAAAATTAAAAAAAAAAAATTCTTTGGGCGGAGATAGATTGCAGCTGGCAAGAGGATGAAACAAGAATAATAAAGCTGGCCCAGACATTAGAAAACTAACATGTGCGAGAATGTCCCATTGTGTAGTACCAATAGCTTCGATTGCTGAGCTATATTTAAAAAATAAATAGTGGTGCTACAGAATAGTTATAGACTTTCTCGGTTTTTTTTTTTTTTACATTTTCTCAATTATTTGCTTTCCTCATAGTAGAATAGAAGCATTGTTTTAAGAATATTAAAGAAGGTTAAAACCGCGTCCTAAATGGCAATTTTCATTCAAAAATTAAGAACTTTTTTTAAAATGGCGTTTAAGCGTTACTGAAATTGCGCAATTTGAAGGTTATTTTCACAGAAAATTTTTTAGTTTTCGAAAAACTTCATTAGAAGTCATGTGAAGCACTTCCACTCACATATGCTATAATGTGTACAAATGGCTAGAAATGTGCATATTAACGGCGTGAGAGGTTTTTAAAAAAACTTACATCTACGTAATATTTGGAAAAACGACAGGATACCGTAAAACTAACTTTATGTCATATTAAACAGTGCAATTAGTACTATGCTCTGGAGAAATTTGAAGAAAAAATTTGCAGCCATTTAAAAAAAATGGCGTTTGAGCGTTCCTGAAAATGCAGACTTTTGAGCTCATTTTAACAGAAAATAGAGTTTTCGAGTAACTTTATCTGACATTATTTAAAGCAATAAACTCATAAATACAATAGTGTCAAAAAATCGCAACTAATGTAAATATTAACATGAGAGACAAGTAAAAAAATTATATATATTCGTAATTTTTGGAAAAACAAATCGATCCACAAATATGGCGTTTATGTTATCTCATAGAGTACATTTAGCACTATCCCTACTAAACGCTTAAAGACCTAAACCCTACTAAACGCTTAGTTTTTGTTATTTCTTAGAATTGCACATTGCAGGCAATATTCCGCGAAAATACTAAAAGTTTTAAAAAATACACATGACCTTAAAGGAATAAATATGGAGAACAAATTTCATTTGAAGAAACAATTTCTATCTTCAATTTTGTAGTTGTAGAAAGACGCCAAAAAAATTCAAGCATTTTCAATTTTCGAAAATTCAAAGTTAACAGTGAATAACGGGCATATGTAAGTGACCTTTATACGCACCCTTATAAGTAAGTGACCTTATACAATAAATTTAAAGAAAAAATTTGGAGCAGTTTTTGAGAAAATATTAGAGTAACATACACTTGCAAATGTGGCATACGTCCGAATTTCACGATTAACTCTGAATTTTCGAAAATTTTGGATTATTTCCGGCGTCTTCCTGCAACTACAAAAGTAAAGACAGAGATTTTTCCTTCAAATGAAATTTGTTGCTCATAATCAGTTCTTTCAATAAGGTTATGTACATTTTTTGAAAGTTATAGAAGTTTTCTCTCAAACTTAGCCTTAGCAGGAAGGTATCTGCAATCTATGCCTCGGGGCTGGTTGAACCCCTTCGCAACTAATCAAGCCTTATCGCGCACCATTTCATTACGCCAGTTCAACTTGGTCGTAAATACCCACTGATTGCCAATTGTCTTGCTCCCTACTGGTAAGTCGAGAAGGTCCCAGGTGCCATTCTTGTGATGAGCTTCAATTTCTTCATCCATAGCCGCTTTCCATTAATCTGCATCGCCATACCTTAATTGAAGTTTGTTGGTGGATCCTTCAACAATATCACCTTCGATTACTGACGCTCGGTTTAACTGTCTCTATAACGTACTGGCTTGTTTAAATACTTCTCTGTTCCTCAGCATTCTCGTCTCACCAACATCATTTGTTTCATTCACACAGACATTTGTGTGCGACTGGTTACACTGTTCTGGAGCACTCTCATCTTCCTCATAACAGCATTCAAACTCATCAGTCTGTTGAAATGTCAGATTGTTCGGTGCTGTCCATTTTCACAGGTTGTTGCAGCACTTCGTCCTTGAACTTGACATCACAGCATACTACAACAGAATGCTTCTCAGGATAATATACCCTATAACCACTCATCTTACCCGACGACATACCCCCTTTTAGATTTTGCATCGAACTTTTTGTGTTTTTGTGGGTGGATCCTGGTAAAACACACTGTATCAAAAATCTTCAGATTATGAACTGACTTTCGATCCTTAACAACAGTTCAATAGGTGCTTTCATTGATGCATCTTTGGATGGATGCACGTCCACGTCTCGGCCAGGCAAATTCACTTCATCAATTGACGTTGTGGGAAAGTAGAGTTGTTTGTGTGATTTTTGTTAGTGTTTTCTTTATGAAGCAATTAATGAAGCTTAAGATTTAGTGTCATAGAGAATGTATCACTGACTATGCGCCAGTCCCATAACTTCTGAACGGTTCACGATATCGAAATGGAGTTTTCGACCAACAATGTGAGATCATGAGGCAAGAAATATACCGTAGATATAGAAATAATATAGTTACGTAGTAATATATCGTGTGAGATATGAAGAGACTCTTAAAATCTGCATCAAAACAGACATGACTATAAATGACCTTTCCGGGTCAGAATTATTTAAAAAATATAATTGTTTCTTTTAAAATTATTGATACAGTAGTGACTCAGATGTACTATATGTTTGAAGATTTTGAAAACTTTCATTTTATTGAATCTCGAAAAGCAGTTTTCCATCTACAAAGCGCCCTTTTGTTCAGAACAGTTTTCTTTCCTAATAAATAATCCATTCTTTGGCAGTAAGTAGCTTCGAAATGAACTGACAAATGTATACATTGGTAATGCAAAATACACGGCTACAGATTTGTTGCTGACGTATTTGTTACACAATCGGTCTAGAAAAAATTATCAAGAGATGGTTCGGTTAATACAACTCAATCTAACTTTCCCTTTATCTACATAAATATGTGAAAGGAATGTGATTACATTAAAGAGAGTACATACCCCTCCGTCGCCGCGCAGCGCCACTAGCTGCTTGTCCTACCAAAGGCCGTACGTTACCCGTGTTAAATCGAAGGGCCTAAGAGTAAAATAATCAATCCATTCATACCAAGGAGGTTATAATATATGGAGGTGACATCGGTCCCAGAAAGTGAAGCCGATCGCTGGAGTGCAGCTAGTGTGTCCGCCATGTTTTGTTGACTAAAACATCTGAGCGCGTCTCGGTGTATTCCTGCTTGCTTGCTTCCTAGTTTCTTTCTGTTTATTGCTTCTCGTTCCATTGTCCCGCGAGTAATTTATTTTTATTCCTGAGAAAAAAAGTTTAATAAACATTTTTCCCAAAGAAAAAAATGGATTTGGAGGTATATTTCTCAAAGTATCTAAAGAAAGGGCCGAAAATTCACTATTTTCACCAGACGATTATTACTTTCTCACACTTACTTTGTAAGAAGAAAAAATAATATTTTTATAAAATTGTTTTGTTTTACTTAATAGTAATGTCACAAATGTGAACATTGAAAGAAATCAAAGAGTTCATCTGAAAAATATTTGGTATTATTTGTTTACCTTACTCATGAAAAAAAATTAAATGTGTTTCCTCTTTGAATTGCCTATTCGTTATATCTGTAAGAAATGTTATATTAATTATACATATTTATTGTTTTTTCAAATAAAATATTGAATTTGCATTTGAAAAATATTTGTTTTAAAATATATTTAAATTGGTTTGGCTTCAGGAAAACTAAATTTGAGCACATTTAAAATTTTATTCTTGTCTGTGAATTTCACCTCAGTTTCATTATTGAAGTCTGAATGCTTCTGTTCAAGGTAATTTGAATTAAAACTTATTTACTCTGGCACTTGGTTACTATTTCTTTTTAGAATTCTTCAATTTTCAGGCTCCTTCCATATAGACAAACTTTATTACATTCTTATGTCAAATTTGGAACATGACTTGCAGTTTTCACAGTATCAATTTATGTGACATTAAATTCAGCTCCTTGCATGTTGAATGCAACACATTGTAAAAGCTCCTGCACTCAGAATGTGTTCACTGCTGGTTGATTTTTTCTTCTTTTTTTCCCCAATCTCTATTTTAAAATATTGCATTTTCTCACTTCCATGAAGGTACAATTGTGTTTCAAGAATACATGTCATCAAGCACATAAATTAAATTCTAATCAGTTTCACACAATAAATGAAACAATTTTTAAAAATATTTCCTCTGGCACTTAATGAATTTTAGGGAGATTTAATATTTTTCCCAGATCTGTTTTACTTTATTCTCTGAATATTTCTGTCTGTTAATTACAAATAATTATAAATAAAACATTTTCATTGCGGAAATATCAAAATATGAGTAAATAAAATATATGGGTGGAAAGGTAGATTTCAGGCTTTTTGGTCAAACTGTTTAGTGGGTAGCCTAACCGAGCTTGCAAGGGGTTGGCTTCATTTTCCGCAATGGAAAATGTCGGTCATGCCACCACCATGTATTATAACCTCCTTGATTCATACAGCTATGAGCATGGTGCAATTCTTGGCAACGCACCAGACACTGAAGAAAGTGCCCGTTGGATACTCTTTGGTTTCAAAATTATTTCATATACGTCGATATACTGCAATATCTTTAACGAATGTTTTAAAAGGAAAATGTATATTCCTAAGATATTATGAGATCTTTCTCATTTTCTGGGGGTTGTGCAACTGTGCAACCTAAGCACGAGCTGCCACTGAGTGAATATAAATTATAACACAGTAAAGACAATTTGTATTCATTTTATTTGTGTTGTGTATTAAAATGTATGATTAATAAAGTTGGAATTAGTTGGTGATGCTGACTGCACTTAATAATTAGATTGAAGGCATGTTTTTGAGTGAAGGAAGGACAAATAGGCGAGAAAATTTTTGATCATAAGTAAACTTTGTAAACTTACAAAGTCAATCAAATTTTATTCCATAAATATAGAAATATTTCCGTTTATTGCAATATATCTATATCTATATCTATCTATCTATATATATATATATATATATAATATATATATATATATATATATATATATATATATATCAATGTTATGTATACCCCCTTACCCCTATGGAACTCAGCATAATGCTGCCTCAAACCCCACCCCTCTCCTCAGCAGTACGTAATTTATGGATGACCTCTAAGAAAAGATTTGCTAAGAATATATGCCAAACGAATCACCCATTGTTGTTTTGACGCCACACTGGCAACAATGCTTCACAGGCTGTAATCAAGGCAAAATTGCTGAAATTATTCTTGCTTTTCTGTATAATTTGCTGCAAATACTGTAATACTCTAACAGTTCAATTTACTCCTGCTTGTTTCATTCTAAAAGTAAGAAGTGATTGCTGCTTCTGACTACTGAAATGAATGCTTTGTTTCAATTGGTAGAATTAGATGTTTTCACGTAATAACTGAGGTGTTTGTAGCGCAGAAACTGCAATATTTCAATATTAAGTAACGGTTTCCATTAATGTGAGAAAGTATGTGCTGCTGTAGAATCACAAGTTTCTGTTATCTAATTGCTGGATAGTACAGGTTGTGTTTTTGCAGAATAGTATGGCATATTTCAGGCAGGAACATTCACGTAACAAACATTTACAAAAGCTATATGAAGACTGCATGGATTTGAAAATATTCTGAATGCATAACAAACTTAATTAACTTAACATAACAAACTTAATTTGGTGTTCAATTATTGTAATTTTTAATGCATTACAAAGCAGAAGAGATCATATTATAACAGATAAAACTATGTTTTCCTAAATTTTCTCTGAACATAGTAAATGACTTTCGAGTGCTTTTTGAATCAGTGATCGAATTAGTGCATTGACTCCAAACCATTACATCAACATTTTGCATTTCACAAGATCAAGGGCAAGTTTCAGCGTGTCATATATTCCATTGTTTAAAAGACAAACTTACTGGAATATTAGATGTTGGTGTTTCTGAGCCAATAATGCCAGTCCCAATTGCCAAATTATAAAATTAAGAGCATGTTGAAAAATTTCAATGAATACAAAATGGAATAATTACAGAATCTTTTTTTATTTTTTTCAGAGATGGTACTCCTCATTCCACATTGCAAAGAAATCAAGGCAACACTGATTTCGTATCTACATTAACTCTTCAAGATGGCGTAATTCAAGATTCTGGGCAAGTACACACTTTTAAACTTCATGAATCACAGGATGAATCTACAATTCCCAGTGCAAGTAGTATGCAATTTCCAAGAGAAGTAATATATCAGAGATATAGCCACGAAGAAGATTTACCAAAACTTCCTGAAAACGTACATTTTCATCACAAGATAGGCGGGATAAAACACAAAATTCATTATGAAGAAAACAGTTCTGAGGATGCAAAGAGTAGTTTTTTTGGAGAAAAAGAGACAAACAAATCTACTGATTATATATTGGGAAATACAAATTTTAAGCTATCTTCTGATTACGATGCTGATGTTGAAGATATCAATGTTGAAGAAGGGGAAAGAAACTGTATCAGTGTGTTGTGTGATTTGTTTGACACAAATTGTGAAAATTCAAATGGAAAAGATTTAAGCAAGTTTATGGAGTCCTTAATTTCAGACAGACACAATAAATTTGCAAGTAACAACAGGTCACCAGGAAAACATTCCTACACATCAAAGAAGTTCAGTAAAATTTTAGAAAGTGAAAATGCAAAGAACAATGCTATTCCTAAGCATCGACATAAAAGAGCCAGCTTTATTATTCCTCAGTTAGCTGTAGTAATTCCAATGATGGATCATAAAGAATATGGAGATGGAGATGAAGATATTTCAAAGAAATTAAAAAGATGTATTACAAAATCTTGTCACACAGGACTGTGTCACAAAATGGGTTGTTATGAGGATAGTGCTCAAGAGCCCCTAATTGGCGAATCGTACGAAAATGAATATAATTCACCCATTCACACAAAGAAATTATTTAGTCCATCAAATGATCCTACATTATTTAATCACAATACAAATACAAATGCATATTTAGATGGTAATATACTTCCAATTCATAAAATACCACCCTGGCAAAGGGTAGAAAATAAACCCATTCACCCAAAGAAATTATTTAGTGAGTCAAATGATCCAACATTATTTAATCACAATACAAATACAAATGCACATTTAAATGGTAACATACTTCCAATTCATAAACTACCACCCTGGCAAAGGACAGAAAATAAACCAAAAAATTACATGTTGAGGACCAAATTTCATGAAATACCACAACACCTCAAAGAAAGAAAGCATGAACCTACTGCACTATTAAATGAGAAACAATTAACTGGCCGACTGAATGATGACGAAGATGATTCATCAGAATCCTCTGAAGATAAACATCTGCATGCCTGTGCAGAACGGCTAAAAGAATGGATTAACACGCATTGGGAAAACAAAAGAAATCCAATGCAATCTCGTCATCAGGACCTACAGAAGCAAGTAGGCCCATTGAAACATCAACATGAAAAATCGCGAGCGAATTTTCAAGAACAATTAGAAATACCAACAAACTTTGAATATACACTACAAAATTCCACAAATGAAAAAGATGACGGTAGCTTACTTCAACTAAATAACAAAGTGAATTTTAATAAAAGCTATGCAAATGATCACCTTTCACTTCCCCGGGAACAAGAAGTTACGGTAACACCTAATATACCGCAAGTAAATAAATTCAGCATAGCTAATGAAAGCAATTGGTTACCTGTACCATATAAAACTATTTCATCACATTCCACTGAAAAGCAACAAAAACATGAAAATAAAGGAAGAAGACCCGAAGATAATGAAAGTAATATGATAAAATTGAATTCAACAAACAACGTAAGAAATAGTAAATTGTATTCATTATTTCATACAAATACGACCCAGTTACATCACACACCACCTGATAATTTAAAAAGCCAACACATAGCATCAGACTATTTGCCTAAACAACCACCACAAGAAAGCATCCTTTATAACAAAGAAATAAAACCTCATTCTTCAGCAAGAAGTGATTCACAATCATCTGACAAACGTTTTGTATCTTCAGGAGAAGATGATGAATTACTCTATCCTGTAAAGGGAATTAAAAAATTTGGCACTTCTAATACCCATTTATATACTCAGCATTTAGGGCAAACAGTAAATCAATTCACTCCAAAGGAACAGGTCAAACCACTTGGCACTTGGTTGCATGCAGGACAAAATCCTGTACAACTGGCACAAAAGGAACATTACAGCCAACATTCAGGCATATTGCAACAGGTTAACCTGCAAGAGATTTACAAGAATCTTCCTCATGATTTTGAACTGTCTGCTGGACAATGGATACATCTTAAACCAGTGGAAAGAAATATAATTACTTCATTGGGTATAAACAATCGCCCAATTACTGAAAAACCGAAGAAACAATATAATAAAGGAATGCAAGATTTACCAGGATACAAATACAGGCACACTCTCGATGAGCCACAAAAGTCCTCAGATAATGTTGTCAAAGAATTCATCAAGATACCAGAAATATCTATTACAACCATGCTACCAAATGAAATTAATACCATTATAGATGGTTTCTCGAAAACAACCATTGATTACCTATCAGAAAGTGACATAAAATATGCACCATCAGAAGAAAAGAGAAAACCAGCAAATATAGAGGACAACAGAAAAAACATCAATACCAATGTACATTTACCTCAAGAAAGGAATATACCAATAAATATAACGAATGATAATCAAATCATGACAATAGAACAATTCACTGGAACACAGTTACTATCTAATAAAAAAAATTATACTCAGCCAAAAAACATTTCACAAGATGCCATTACAACTGGGATATCCAAAGAATTTAATACTATTTCAGACGGTTTTCAGAAAAGAATTGTTGGTGCATCAGATAGAAAAGATGATCACAAATCAGGAAGCCACATAAAATATACACCATCAGAGGAGAAGAGAAAACCAGAAAGTATGGATGACAGAAAAAATATTAATACACATGTATATTTATCTGAGGGAAGAAATGTATATTTACCAGATAGAAGAAATATACCAACCCAATTAACAAATGATAATCTTATCATAACAACACAGCAGTCCATTGGTGAACAGTTATCTATGATCAACAACAACTACAACAAGGCAAAAAATGCATCACAATACATAATAGGAGAAATTATTTCTTCTTTAAAAATGCCTAATGGAAAATCACTTCCAGAAACAACAAATAGTTTAAAAAATGAAGAAAAGAAATTTAACCATAGTCTTTCTTCGACAGATCCACAAAAGACACTTGAACAACTAAATAAAACACCTTCACCTATTCTCAGTGCAACAAATGACATAAATATTGATAAAAATCAACTTTCTAACATGGAATTTTTAACACATTTACAAAGCGATGAAAACAGATATAGGAATGAATTATCAACTGAAGAAAATTTCGCAACAACCAATTCTAAAAATGAAGACAAAAATATATCTTTCAGCCTCAAACTGCAAAACAGGGAATCACATGAAAACGATCTTCACACATCCACTTTCAAAACTCCTCTCTTTAATAAACAAAATATTTCAAATGTCATAACTGAATCACAAACGAAGGACTACATAAGTGAAGAAGATGAACACACTACCTCAAACAAAATTCAAAAAACAGATGGAATAGATTTCAGTAAAAGCAAGAAAGAAATGAACTTGGAAGATTATGTAAATATTGAAAAAATGAATCCAGCTGGTATACCTCCACATTCCAATACAATGGAAAGATCATCTTCAACATCACTTGAGAGATTGAACATTACTGATAATAATCAAAATGTTACAAAAGAAGAATTAATGCCTGAAAAACACAGCGAAAACAGGACTAACTATGAATTTGCGAAATTTACTTCTGACATTAAAACTATTCCCAGACAAGAAACATCACAGAATGACACATCTGATTATGTTTCTTCAGCATTGAAAACATCTGGCCAAGAACCCAATATTCAAGCAACCACAGATTATTACAGCACAGATGCAGCATTCAAAAATGAGTCAGATGGAAGACTAGACTATTCACAAAACAAAAAGTTCTCTAATCTGCGTTCTTCGTCTTCAGAAATCACTGCTGATAAAACACTTCAGAATACTGAATCTAAAAAAGATGAAGAACGAGAAGGAGGTGGAGGAAGAGATGATCATCAACCTTATTCCAAATCAATTGTTTATCCATTCGAAGACTCTAAATCCATGGAACTTTCATACTCAGGTGCATCTTCAGCAACGTTAGCACCACCCATGGAAGAAGGTAATTCCTTTCAGACAGAACATACACAGATAAAAGCTGAACACCTTGATCAGCAACATGAAAAATTTAAACTGCAACAAACTGCACGTTCTAGTGCTTCAAATAATTTCAATAAAATATTATCTCATGGAAACGGTTCTCTTCAGAAAGATGCCCCCAAAACTAATACAATATCAAGCAATGTTCTGTATAAAAAATTTAATCCTTCACAAATATCAGATCCAGCAATATCCTCAAAATCATATCATAAAGCAGACCAACAAGAAACAACATTTCCAAGAGAGCATATGCAGAGACAATTTGCACTAACAAATCATTCACCAGATATCATTCAATCTCCACATTTCTTACACACTAGTTCTAATGTTAATACTTACAAACTACCAGACACTCAGGATAAACATTCCCTCTCAGTTGGATACACACAATTATTTATTAATCAAACTGATCATCCCTATCAAAGATACAACACATCACGATATTCATATAAAAATGCATCTTCAAACTTGGAAGCTACACCTGGACTACATGAAGGTACCTATCTACCCTATCTACAGAGAGATCACACTGGCTCTAAACTTAGCCAAACACATTATTCCTATAACATGGACACATTACCTCAAGTTCCCAAGACGGGATCTGATACACAAAGAACACAAATTCAAGAATATGTACAGACAAATGTTAATAATACCCATAAGGATCACCCACATCAAAGGGTCCAAACAAACCAGGTACTCTCTCAAATAGGTACTCAAACTGGTAGTAGTATAAATCAGACAGGATACCATCAAATCAAACTTCCACAACTCGGGCAACACTCATCACAACAATTACATACAGCAATATCCTCACAAAGATTGAAGACAGCAGGAATACAAGGACGTACATCCCATCAAAGAGGGTTAGTCAAGTCAAATGTTAATGAAAAGGAACACCACCATGAAAAATTTAAAACTGCACAATTGTCACAAACCAATATCCAAACAGCCAGTAGCGATGATAAATCACTTCAGAGAGGGTACATACAAATGAAAGTGAAGGGAACTCAGAAGGAACATCCATACGAAATATTACAAACTGGAAAACTCTTACAAACAGATACTCAAACAGGTAGTAACAATATTCAACCAAGTTACAAACAGAGCAACATTCAAGACACTCAACACTCACATTCAAAATACACATCATCACAAATCTCTCAGACTGAAACATCATCTCAAGGATCAAACACATCAGTCTTACCAAGTAGTATCTCTCTTCAGAGAGGATATATGCAGAATAGTGTTAGTGAAACTCGAGAGAAGCAACATCCCTATCAAAAATTCAGAACTGCACAACTCTCACAAACTGGTAATCACACTCTTCAGGCAGGTTACAAGCAGACCAATTTACAACAAATGCACCATCCACAACTCATTCATAAACCATTACAACTTTCTCAAACTGCTACATCTTCACAAAAATCAAATGTATCAAGTACCCAAGGAGATGCATTTCTTCAAAGAGAATATCTGCAACACAGGGTTAATGGAACTCTGAAAGAACATCCCTATGAAAGATTCAAAACTGCTCAGCTCTCAGCAACAGGAACTCAAATTGGTAGTCACTTTCTTCAGGCAGGCTACAAGCAAACAAATTTGCAACAAAATATACATCCACAGCTCATGCACAAGTCATCACAACTCTCTCAAACTGCTACGTTTTCACAAACACCAAACATATCAAGCACAGGAGGTGGTTTATCTCTTCAAAGAGAATATATGAAGAGAGGTAGAATTAATGGTACACTGAAGGAAGATCCACATGAAAGGATCAAAACTGCACAACTCTCACAAACTGGTACAAGTGACACTTTTCAGGCAGGTTACAAGCAGACCAATTTACAACAAATGCACCATCCACAGCTCATGAACAAATCATTACAACTGTCACAAACTGCTACAACTTCACAAAGATCAAATACATCAAACACACAAGGAGGTATATCTCCTCGGAGAGGATACATCCAGACCCAAGTTAATGGAACACAGAAAGAACATCCATATGAAAGATTCAAATCTGCACAACTCACACAAACAGGTACCCAAATTGGTAGTCGCACTCTTCAGGCAGGTTACAAGCAGACTAATTTGCAACAAAACCAACATCCTCAGTTCACTCACAAGTCATCACAACATACTCAAACTGCTACATTATCACAAAGAACAAATACATCGAGCACACAAGACGGTACATCTCTTCAGAGAGGATACATGCAGACTAGGGTTAACGGAAAACAGAAAGAACATCCAAATGAAAGATTCAGAACCGCACAGCTCTCAGAAACCGGAACTCAAACTGGTAGTTACACTTTTCAGACGAGATACAAGCAGAGCAATTTGCAACAAAACCAACATTCACAGCTCGTGAACAAATCTCAACATTCTGATACTTCTACATCTTCACAAAGATTGAAAACAACAGCCATACAAGATGGTAAATCTCTTCAGAAAGGATATATGGAGACTAATATTAATGGAACAAGGAAAGACCACCCATATGAAAGATTCAAAACTTCACAGCTCTTACAAGCAGGAACCCAAACAGGTAGTCACACTCTTCACTCAGGTTACAAACAGACCAATTTGCATCAAAACAAACATCCACCGCTTATGCATCAATCATCACAACCTTCTTTCACTAATCCATCTTCACAAAGATTGAAAACATCAGCCATACAAAGTGGTAAATCTCTTCAGAAAGAATATATGGAGACTAATATTAATGGAACAAGGAAAGACCACCCACATGAAAGATTCAAAACTTCACAGCTCTTACAAGCAGAAACCCAAACAGGTAGTCACACTCTTCACTCAGGTTACAAACAGACCAATTTGCATCAAAACAAACATCCACCGCTTATGCATCAATCATCACAACTTTCTTTCACTAATCCATCTTCACAAAGATTGAAAACATCAGCCATACAAAGTGGTAAATCTCTTCAGAGAGGACACATGGACACTAATATTAATGGAACCAGGAAAGACCACCCATATGAAAGATTCAAAACTTCACAACTCTTACAAGCAGGAACCCAAACAGGTAGTCACACTCTTCACTCAGATTACAAACAGACCAATATGCATCAAAACAAACATCCACCGCTCATGCATCAATCATCACAACCTTCTTTCACTAATCTATCTTCACAAAGATTGAAAACATCAGCCATACAAAGTGGTAAATCTCTTCAGAGAGGATACATACAGAGTAGTATTAATGCAACTCAGAAGGATCACCCATATGAAAGATTCAGAACTGCACAACTCTCACAAACAGGTTCCCAAACTGGTAGTCACACTGTTCACACAGGATACAAGCAGACCAATTTGCAACAAAATGTACAACCACAGCTCATGCACAAAACATCATATCCTTCTCGTACTTCTACATCTTCACAAAGACTGAACACAACAGCTATGCACAGTGGTACATCTCTTCAGAGAAGATACACACAGACTCGGCCAAATGAAACTCAGAAGGAACATCCTTATAGAAGATTCAAATCTCCGTGGCTCTCACAAAAAGGAACCAAAATGGGCAGTCAGACAGGATACAAGAACACCTATTCGCAACAAAATCGACAACCACAGTTCATGCGGAAATCATCACAACATTCTCAATCTGTTATATCTCCACAAAGCTTGAACACAAAGGCCACACAAAGTGGTACTTCTCTTCAGAGGAGATACATGCAAACTAGTTTTAATGGAACACAGAAGGTACATCCATATGAAAGATTCAAAACTACACAGCTCTCACAAACAGGTAGAAACACTTTTCAGGCAGGTTATAAAAATGGCAATTTTCAACAAAACCAACAACCACATTTTGTGCACAAATCACAAAATTCTCAACATGATGCATCTTCACAAATATCAAACATTTCAGGCAAACAAGGTAGTAGATCTATTCAGAGAGAATACATACAAACACACCTTAACAGATCAAAGAAGTAACATTCATATCAAAGATTTAAATCTGCAAAGCTCTCTCAATCTGATTTTCACATGGGTAGTAGCAAATTTCAATCATGATTCATGGAGATCAATATTCAATATAGTCAATATCGTCATTGCATGTACAAATTGTAACAACAATCCTTTTCTGCAACGTATCATTGGTATCAATCACAGTAGATATACAGAGATACGTTGAAACCAGAGTTATTGGAACAGAAGGAACGCTGCATAAAAGAAATAATCTAAGCTCCATGATAGGGATAGTCTTTTAATATTCCTAATTAAGCCAATACACTGTGTAGTTGATCTGTTCAGATTGATTATAAGAACAATGTTCAACAGATTCATCATCCATATTTCACACAATGATCATCAGTAGGCTGTTAAACTGGAAGATCCCCAGAAAGATCTAAAACTCTACAATACATGGAGTTATCTCCGATCAGAAAGGACACATTAAGTTTAGTTAAAGTAATGGAACACCTTTATTAGTTACATGAATCTTCACATTTTCTCACTGGCAATTCAGTAACCTGAGATAAAAGGAGGTGAAAATCTTTACACATGGAACATTGAACATTTATTTGAAAATGTAAGAGAACTCTTAAATTTTTTTTCGATATATCAATATTAAATCACCCAAACATTTCACTCCTGAATCTAGATTCTATGGCAGCTTTCACATGTTGATGCAGAAGAGCTGGAAATGTACATTCTTTTCTGGTTTTGTTGACATTTTAAAAAAATTTTATCATTAACGCAAGTTTGGTCATTTTTACATTTAGAATTTTGGGATGTGTATGTCATTTTTCTTATTTAACAATAGCTATGCATTGGTCACCTTACAGCTATAAAATTTGTCCTGAACATGGTTACAATAAATAATTAAATAAACATCTTTATTGATGATGAAGCTCAGGCCATTGGGTCTGCTCTTCTGCTGAACCACTCAAAAGTTTAATACATTAATAATAGGTCGTTTATATACAGTAGAACCCAGGTATTCTGAAAAAATTGGGGGGATGGTCTGTTTGGATTATCCATAAAAATGTACCGTATGTATACAAATACATCCATAGGATTACCAGACACAATGCAACGTAGTGTGTGATGTGAGAAAATGGCAAAGTAGTGTAGTGATCGCATCATCAAGCAGACTCGGTTCCTTTCAGCAACTGAAGATTAGCAATTTTGCAAGTTCCTCTGTGTGAAAATTACTGCTACATAAACATGAAATATACACTGTAGCTTCCAGTGCAATAAATGTTTCATTTGAACATCTTGTTTCAATAATTAGTTGTTTAGTTCTACAGAAATTATTAAATCCTTTCTTTACACTACAAATAAGCATTTTATTTATTTTATTTATATTTCCTCCATCCAGAATTTTGTTCAGATTATCCAATATTTCGGATTTACGGGGTTCAGATTAGCAAGGTTCTACTGTACCTACATTAGGGGAAATGGTTTCTCTCAAGTGTGACACATGTGAAAAAAAGATATGGTTGATGGAAAAGGAATATTCACATCTTACAAATGCAGTGGGAAAAAAGTTTGCCACATCAAATTCATATGATGAGTTACACCTTAATCCTTAAATGATCTTTCAGAATTATTGGGGTATAATTGAGTTTTTCCATGTTCATTGTTTTACTAATTCACTAGTCAGGTTGCAAAACCTATTTCAAACACCTTTTTGAAGAAGTTAATTATGGCACATATACAATAAAGTGAAAATACTTATAGATTTTGTTATTACATTTTTATTTATAAATTTATTTACTTTGCAGATTTTAGTCTTAATTCAATGTAATATGTGGTAATTTGTACAAAAAATGGGTAAATAAGAAAAATAGCACACATCTGCAAATTTTGAAAGCAGGAAAGACCAATCCTTCCCCCATAATTAAAAATAATAATAATAATAATAATGATAATGATAATGATAATGATGATGATAATGATGATGATAATGATGATGATAATGATGATGATAATGATGATGATAATGATGATGATAATGATGATGATAATGATAATGATAATGATAATGATGATAATGATGATAATGATGATAATGATGATAATGATGATAATGATGATAATGATAATAATGATAATAATGATAATAATGATAATGATAATAATAATAATAATAATAATAATAATAATAATAATAATAATAATAATAATATCATGCATTCCCTTCACTTCCGCATCAACAGACGTGAAGCACAGAGTCTGCCACAGAATCTACAAACATAATGGTGGAATACAGAAGTGGTTTAATCCCCTCATATTGAAAATACTCTACTCTTTATAACGATTTTTTTAATTGTTCATTTAAATACTTAATACAAACTTTGCAACTGGAATCATTCTCTAAAATAATTTTTCAAAACAGTAAATAAAAATTAATTTAAAAAAATTTAAAAAAACATTTCTAAATGTCTTCAGGGATTGATACCACTGAAAGACATCTTTTTCAAAAGAATATGTATACATGATGAAAAGTATAACAATTTTTTTCCCCTTTGAATTTTGTTATCTGAGGCATCAGTTTTGAAATAGAATTTTATATTTTGGAATAGTTTATCCCTCATAAGAACTTCTAGAAAAATGAACTATATGGATTTGAAATGTGTCTTGGTCAAATACATTTTCCAATTACAAAGATTTCATTTTTCTAGGTGCAACAGTAAAATCACTACTTTATACATGGCCTTTTGAGGAGTGATTTCACCTCTTTAAAAGATTTGACCCCACAAAAGCAGAAACATGCAAGGCTTATTTCTTCATCCTTACAACATAACAAAAACTCAGCAAAATTACATAGGGACACACATTTCCTTGTAAGTGAGAAAGCAAGCAATCACCCTTATAAAAAGGACTAAACCTCTACAATACTCAGAGCACCAACTTTCATCCTCTGATCCAAACTGAATATCAGGTCACTCTCTTCAGAAACTCACAAATGCTCAAATGTTAATACTATCCATCCATATTATCAATTTATATCTTCATAACTTTCTCGTACAGGTGTTTCAGGTAAAAAAATGACCCAACAAAATGGTTTTGAAGAGAAAACTTATATGCAGACGGATCCTGAAGAAGGCAGCCAAACCTATTACATTTGGGCCAAAGAAGATAGAGGCATCCCTTTAACCTCATATCCAACAGATCAAGGCAGTTCAAAGTCTGAACTTTTTGAGACTAAAAGTGTTGAAACACCAACTAGTGTTGAAACAATTTCTCACATCACTGGAAGATATAGCACACCAAGCACTGAAAACCATATGAAAAAAAGTCACAATAAAATTCCATTATTAGAAAATATTTTTGAAGAAAAAGAAAGAGTAAGTTCTGGCTACAAAACACAAATTCCTAATTTACAACCAAATATCTATCAAGAACCATCACCAACTAAAGAAAGTACAAGTGAGTATTCCGGCACATTATTTATAGTCGATCCAACTACTGGAGCAGTGACTGAGGCCATACCTGTTATTGGAAGAGTACTGACAGGAAGACATATGGAAAGTGAAGAAATAAATGAATTTTATCAAGACACTGTACCTTCCTCACATCAACCCTCCACTTTTTCTTACTTAGAAACAAATTCACCAATAAAATATTCAGAAGTCAAGGCAAGAAACATGGCCAAATTGGATAATGATTTGCAAACACTTGCTCAGGATATTCCCAAACCTTCACAATTTTCCATTGAAATTTTTGATCCAACACCCAGAGTTCATTCAGAACAATACATGCTTCCTGAATTTGAAAGTTCCAAAACTTCAGACAGTTCAACACAGACTGAAACAATTGTGAATATGTCACAAATGGAAGAAGATAATAGGATTTCACCTTCTCCTTTAAGAATGTCTCTTGAATCATCAGTTCCATCCAGTTTAACTGATGATGCTGGGCAAACAAATACGGACGTCCAAGTTAAATTACCAGATTTAAATATTACATGTCTACCTCATGCCAAGGATCCACCTTGTGACCTTGCTCAAAATGATGTTTACAGGAATTTCTTTACAGTTATGCTGAATGAAATGCAGAGAGTTGGAAAAGAAAACTGTTCACAAAATTGCACAGGCACCAAAATAGTTCCAGCTTGTGAACAATGTATCAAAAATTTAATAAACAGAAAAATAAATGATCAGTCTATGGATGAAGAAGTTACAGATTTTGCAAATATACACTGTCCCCAACAAGAAGAAACTGATAACACAAAAAATATTGACTTTGCAGAGCAATCTTCAAGTGCTCCCTACACTAAATGTAAATATAAATTCATTGCAGATCTTACTTCACTCTTTGGGCTGTGGCTGAAAGCAATTACAAATTCACGATAAAAGAGTTTTAATTTTTTAAGATATGTATATGTAATTTTGATGTGTATTTTGCTATGCAAGGCAAAACTTGTAAAATACATATTAATAAAAATGATGTTTTTGTATCTCTTTTGATTCATGAATTCAGATGTTTTCTAAAAGAATTTGCCCCCCCTCTTTTCCCGACATCTGGTTACAAGATTTGTATAAACATAACTGACATTAATTTTAATTATACATTTTCAAGTAAGTAAAAGACTCCATTAAGAATACACAAATTTTATTACTAAGAAAGTAAACTACATTTCACATCCACTCTACAGTACAAAACAACAATCAAACCTTGTAGGCTGAACACAAGTCAGCATGCCAATATAGACAAACAAATCTGTATGATCTTTCAATTCCTTTATCTCTTCTCTTTCACAATTTGATGCGAGAGCTCTGCAATGGAAATAAAAAAAAAAAAAAATTAATATTCTTTGAATACATCTAACATAGGAATAATTCTAACAGCAATCTATCTAGTTTCCTTGATACATGAAACAGAAACTATGATTCAGTAATTAAGTTATGATTCACTCTGATTGTCTAAGAAGTCGAGTGGCATTGAAAAATGAAATTTCAATCTAGTGATTCATACTTCTGCAATGGTCATGTGTACATCTACTTCCATGACTAATAGTTATTTATGAAATAAATATCATAAGACATCTTATTACAACACAAGATTGGAGAATTATCCAATAAGACTGTTAGGCCAAGTCTGCTAACCAACTAACTTTTGTTTAAATTTGACTATTCACTTGGCAAAAGGTAGGGTTGCCACCTGGAAGTCAGAAGGCAGGATTACTTTAAACATGGGGAAAGTGCTTTAAAAAAATTACAAACAATTTTCCTTCAATGAAAAAGAAACATTAAAAAAGACCCAAAAACTATACCAAAAAATAGGCATTTCAACAGTACCAACACAAATGAACAAAAAAAATTCATGCAGTGAAACCTGACTTACATGGTCACTAATGGTTCTGAATTAATTATCTTTTAAAAGGATCTTGTTGTTTAAAGAGCTACTGTGCTCGCCTTAGTGATCTTTTCTCTGGGAAAAAAAAAAGAAAGAAAAAAATGCTTTTTGCAGCGCTAAATTTGGATTTATTTATTTATTTTTTAATTTTTTTTTATTTTTTATTTTTATTTTATTTTATTAATTTATCGGTGTCATTGTTGACGCAACGCGTCTCTTGAATCCTTGTTGGATGTTGAGCGCTTGCCATGCAATAATCCTCTGTTATTATTTTTGCCAATTCTGGTCATGTTGCAGTCAGTCAGTGCTTTCATCCCTTTGGCCACAGGCTCGACGCCATTAGATCCAGAGATTCGTAACCAGTCACCCAATCAGGCACCCACAAGTCTTCAATTCGCTTATCCTCTCTGACATCATGGAGCATAGTAAACTATTGGCTAGTAATGCCTCCCTCACATTGCCAACCAATTTAAACAGTTGTAGAGAAGCCAAACTTTAGAATTTTTAATTGATCCCTATTGAGAAAATACTATTACCTATTATTGAGTATACAGACTTAAGAATACTCAATAATAGAATTCAGTAAAACATATTCATGACAGAAGCAGAAAAGTAGAGACAAGAGAATATCCTGCCATAGTCATTTAGGGACAAACCCTACAAATTAGGATAGATGGCAACTCTAGCAACAGGTGACAGACAGATACTGATAGAATTTAAAAGGAGGCCAGGGATTATTAACATACTTGTGTTCTATTACTTTTGTTTTAATTCTTGTTATGAAACCAATCTAAGTTTGGTAAAGTTTGACTTTGAGACAAGGTGGATCAAATAGTTTTATTTTAACTATTTAAAGAAAAAAATGATAAGGGGAATTAAATAAAATATATAACTGGTAAAAGGAAAGTCAAAATAGACTATCTCTCAGTATCTGCCAAATACAACATCAACTTACAAATAACAGTTTCTTACCCTTCCACGTCCACGTCGTGACACATTGCCATTGGTGTTATTTGCACTTGCACGAGCTCTGCTGCTTCCTTCTCCTCTTCCACGTCCTCGAGCTTGTGCTCGACCACGACCTCGACCTACAGTCATCATCATTGAATCATCATCAGAATTATCTTCAATGACTGTAACATCTTCCATTTCATCATCTTCAACGCTACGTCGCTGGGAAAATAATTTTGCTAAGCGATTCTTGTCATCAAGAACTTCCAATGCCTGTAAATAATAAACACATTCTAAAAATTAAAAATCTAGTTGTTTGAAACAAACAGGAACACACAGTTTTTATTCTTCCACTACACACCAATCTAAGAGACTGTTTTTAAGCCTAAATGAAACAATTTATTTTACTTGGGTCATTTTCTAAGCAAAAAATTCAATAACAATTTCATTCAAATATGCCCCAACTTGTCAGTTGCCCAGCTGATAAAAGCCATAAGTTCTTCAGTGCAAAAGTCATTGTTTCTAGGCAAAACACGAATGATGATTGTGAATTTCAACAACTGTGTAATGTGATCATTACTTTTTTCATTTGTTTTTTATTGCAAAAAATCTCGCTGAAATTCATTATTATTCAATGAAAATTGACTTGAAAATTGACATTAACAATTATTAATCAATGACAATTTATTGTGATTAAGAGAGTCTGTACAACTGTTGATATTTAACCAAAAGTAAATTAATGTTTGCCATAATATTGTGATCAAATAATTGAATAAATTCCATTGCACATCACAGCCTTCTTTAATAGTGTTGATGGCTTGAGCTTTAATGAATGGTTTAAAATGAGCTTAAGAGCTAATTTCATATTGTCCCAAAGTTCATTGCTTTATACACCTTGAATTTGTAAAATGCCACCTGTATATCACGACGGTCATATCTACATCAATAAAGGAAAATAAAATACATTATCTGCAGAGCAACAAACATTCACACATCATTAATAAGCACTAAATGTCTTTAAATATTAACAAAATAATGTTACTTACATCTTTTGTTTCAGAGTCCTCTCCTTGACTATTTCTTAATGTCCTAAATGTATCAATTGCCTTTGATATTTCATCATCATTGACAGAGTTCTCCTCAAGATAATTCAAAATTTTCTTAGTCTGATGCCTTAAACAAAAAACAGGAAATGATACTCTTGGGTATAAGGCATACTAATAAAGCATCAATTAAAGCAACTCTAGATGTGTCTTGATATGGTGTTCAAAACTATAGGTCACTAGTGGACTTGGCAATGCTTCGCTATAGCAAAGTATTACATTCACACACTACTGGTCATGTTTTACGCTATGCTCTGCCAAAATTTTAATATATGAGACTTTCTTGCAAATATGGGTGTTATAAGTCCTAGTTTGGACATAGTTGTTCACATCCCAGGGACATTTAATTATTTTTGTTCCAATAAACATAAAATAGAAAAATTACGAAAATTAATTTTAAAAAGCTTAATTTTAAGAATATAAATAAGAAGCTATTAAATTACTATTTTATTTATTTTGAGATGTTGGATGCTAATTATAAAATAAAAGGTTAAAATTTTGTGAAATTATAGAGAAATCACAGGGCCCACAATTTGTATTTAGCCCTTTTTAAGATTTGGATCAGAACATGAGATATTTTTAACTAGTGGTGCTACAAAATGGCACAGACTTTCTCGTATTAGTTTTCTATTTTTTTGGTCTGGGTTAGCTATTCGGACTTGGCTCATATTCTTGCTAGCTGTCATCTATCATCGCCCAAAGTACATTTCTTCTTAAATTTCTCAATTTTTCGGTTTCCTAGAAGTAAAACCGAAATTTTACTTTAAGAATATTAAAGAAGAGTAAAACCTCACCATAAATGGCAATTTTTTAGAAAAATTGTGAGGCGTTAAAAATAGTTGCGTTTTCGCCTTTTAAGCTTTACTGAAAATGCGAAATTTGAAGCTCTTTTTCACATACACTGCTGAGTTTTTGATAAACTTTATTTGAAGTCATTTGAAGCACTTTTTCTCAAAAGCGCAATCATGTTTACTGCTGGCAATGTGCATATTAACGGCATGAGAGATATTTAAATAAAATTACATTTGTGTATTTTTTTAAAAACAAAAGAATTCAGGAAAGTTAATTTGAGGTCATCTTAAACAGTGTAGTTAGCGCTATCCATAAGAAAAGTTTGAAGCAAAAATTTGCAGCCGTTTTTGAGAAAATGGCGTTTGAGCATTTCTGAAAATGCGGAATATTTTGCTTATTTTCAGAGAAAAGTTTTGAGTTTTCCAGACACTTTATCTGAGATTATTTAAAGCATCTCTTCATAAATACAATATGTAAACAAATCGCCAATAATGTAAATATTAACGACTTGAGAAACAAAAAAAAAATTTTTTTGTAATTTTTGAAAAAGCAAAAGAATAGAGCAATATAACATTTGTTATATTCTATAGTGCCTTTAGCACTATCCCAACCGAAAGTTTAAAGAAAAAATTTGGAGCTTTTTTGAGAAAATCTTGTTTTTGTAATTTTTTAACATTGCATATTTCACAGGCAATATTGTGTGAAAACTTCTAAATATTTCTAAACATTGCCATGACCTCAATGAAACAACTAATTATGGAGAACAAATTTCATTTGAAGGAAAAATCTTCATCTTCAATATTGTAGGAAGCTGCTGAAAAACATCATACTTTTGCAATTCTCAAAAATTCAGAGTTAACAGTGGGAAACATACCTATGCCCCCTTTATAAGTGTATTTCACTCTATTCTTACAAGAAATTTAAAGAAAAAACTTTGAATCATTTTTGAGGAAATTTTGAAAATGTCAAAGTATCTTCATGGTAAAGTACACAGAAAAAATAATGAATGTTTTTGAAAATCGCAGAGCTTAAGACTCAGGCCAGATCGAAAGGGGTTTATTCAGTTTGGACAAATTCGTACGAATAGTTTAGGCGCTAGTGTTGTTCTCTTGCACCAGACGGACGGACGTTTTGAAAAGAAAGAAAGAAAAGAAAGAAAAGAAAGAAAAGAAAGAAAAGAAAAGAAAAGAAAAGAAAAGAAAAGAAAAGAAAGAAAGAAAGAAAGAAAGAAAGAAAGAAAGAAAGAAGGAAAGAAAGAAAGAGATGAAGAAAAAACAACAACAACAACAACAACAACAACACTTTTACGGTATCAGGGGATCCCAAAACATGTATTTCCATTGAAATATTGAAATTGATTTTCTGCAGCATTACTTAATTTTCTCTATACTACATGTTTACACGTACGTATTTACATGTAAACATGTACACTGCATGTAAACACGTAGCTTACACGTACTTCTTTTTCAGGTAATGGCATAAAACTACTAGTACACTTGTACCTAAGCATGCACCAATTTTTATTTTTTGCACCTATACATGCACATACTTTTAATATTTTTGCACCTATTTTAAGCACCTAAATTAGTAAATGTTTGCCCCTAAAAGTCCGGCCTCTATTCATGACTAATGAAACTGAGAGAATGAAAATGGTTGAAAAAACACAATTGAAGTGCAAACTTACTTTACAATGTCAGTAACTGCTTCCTTATCATCTTTCGTAATAAACCGTGATGCTGCTTGTGATAAGCCTTTTACAGACAAGACTTGTAAAGCACTCTGACTAGTATTTTTGAAGTATTCTTCAAGAACTGCATCTATTCGGTTTTCCCACATCAATGATACCTAATGACACAAAACAGAAAATTATTTTTATTGAAATATTTCTGATGCAATAAATCTCCATATCATGACTATTCATTCAGCTTCAGCACTTCAAGCTTAAATATAAAAGACATAGTTCAATTATAAACATATACAGTCGACTCTGTGAACATGAATATAGTGAACTTAAGTCACTGGTCCTGTTTATAAGCAGCTTGAAAAAGTATCGTCAGCCGAAAGTTATAATAGAAGTCTCCCTGAGGTGAAGGTGGCGGCACCTAATGGATAACTAGAGCCCAGAAGTTTGGCAAAATGCCTATTTGTTATTGTTACTATTTTATGACTTTTAACAACAGGAATAACTTAATGGTACTTTTGATGTTGTTTTAGTAGATTTTTATTTGGCCTTTTCTGCCTATTTTTGCCATATTGCCTGATTTTTGCCCTTTTCTGTCATTTCTTCATTATTATATTTCATTTTACCCTTTTACCTATTTTAACTTCAGATGCCTATTTTTGCCATTTTTTCCTTTTTCCACACTATTTTGCTGACTTTTTCTCCTGGCACCGATCGTGATCAAGTTGGATATATATACCTTCAAGCCTGGACAACTTGAAGGAATTTTTTCATTGAAGCCGTCACACTTTGTTCACTCACGAGCAATCCCATTTTACTTTTAAGTATGACCACCCATCCTTTTGCGAACAGCTCTCTATATACGATTCAGTGTTGGTGATAACACAAGTGCCAAGTACGAAAAATATAATTCCGTTTTCATTGATGGCATTTCAAGATTCAAAAGGGAGTTCACAACAGCATTTTGAAGAGACAGCGTTGCGAGGAAAAGAAATTCGTAGTAATCATACCGCGTGGTCACACGGAATCAAGATTACAAAGAAAATACTAACATGTGAAGTGATAAAGTAAATTTTAGAGTTGGATTAATTTTAATTACTATTTTTTTACAATTCCTTTTACATGTAAGTTTTCATTGTTTATCTCCCGTTTTTCACCCCTACTTTTAGCTAGAATAAATGCCTTTTTTGAATGCCTATTTTAGTAAAAATAAATGCCAATTTGCCTGCCTATTTCAGGTAAAATAAATGCCAGAACTTCCGGGTCCTACTGATAACCTTATGCCATTCAGTTCGCTGCAGAAAAAAGTTTGTGTCATGCATGGGCTACAACTGACAGCAACGACGTACTCCTGTTGCTTCAGTTTCAAGCTTGGTGTTACTTAATATCCTGCGAGATAAAGCATGCGGATAAAAAGTGTGGAAAAGCGATCAATTTCACCAGCTGTTTGCGCCGTCCCGCTACTGAAAGCATCTCGTATGTTATGAGGCGAGTAAAAGGAGAGTGGGATGGTGCAAAAGGCATTGAAGAGTGTTAAGACTGCATTAAGATATTTAGACACAGAGGACAATTCAGAATCAAGTATGGATGAACACGAACTCTGGAGAAGGATCTAGAGAAATTACTAAGGAAAAAGTACAAAGTAAACAATTGAAAGTAATTGATTTTTTCAGGACAAATAAAGATATTTAAATTTCCAGTTTGTGCTATTTCTGTATTTTGATTATATCTATATTAATAAAATCAATCTTTATGGAACAATTATATTTCATTTTGACATCATCAGATATAGTGAAAAATGTTAGTGCCCTGAAGTTCACTATAACAGGAGTTGACTGTATATTATATATAACAAAATAAAATAAAGAAAAAAGAAAGAGGAAGAAAGGATGGAACAAACAAACAAACAAAAAAAAGGAAAGGAGAGGGGAAGGGAGGGAGGAAGGGAGGCAGGCAGGCAGAAAAGAAGGAAGGAAGGAAGCAAGAAAGAAAGGAAGAAAGCAAGCCGGCAAGCAAGCAAGGAAGGAAGGGAGGGAGGAAACAAGGAAGAAAGCAAAGAAACAAGAAAGAAAAAAGGAAGGAAGGGAGGAAGCAAGAAAGGAAGGGAGGGAGGGAGGAAGGGACAAAGCGAAGAAGGAAGGAAGGAAAGAAGAAAGAAAAAAAATGAAAGAAAAGATGGCAAGAAAAAAGAAAGCAATAGGTTCCAAAATATTAAATACATACTGGCTCCCTTTTCAACAGATCTTGCATTGTTTCAATATCCAAAACATTTTTTTTACTTTTTTCTGTTTCTTTGCGTTCACGCATAAGTCGAATTAAATGATCTGGATTGGCAATTTTTCCTTGAAATTTCTCTCCAAATCGGACAGTATTGAAGGCTTGAACCTCACTTGAATATTCAACTCGCAATCTTATCAATGGCAGAATAGGTTGCTTTTCATTACCTGAAAAATCAAATTGCCTAAATTATATAAGGTTGCAAATTATCACAAGTGATACCACAAATGCTTTGGAAATTGTTGATAAATCCCTCATTCCGAAGTGAGGAGGGGATTTCTCTGAGAATTTCCAAAGCATGAGTAATATTTAATAGGACTATTCCATGAATGAAATTACATCCATCAGAGTTCCAAAATCTGCTAAATGTTGAAAATAACTAAAACAGGGTGACAAGCGATCTGGCGTTTTGGAATTCAAGGTTTTTTCCCGGTTTTCCAGGTCTGAGAATATAAATTTTCCAGGTTCTTTTTCGCACACTACAACATGTTTTTACCTTCTACCGCTTACACCGAACAAAGAAAGTTATGTAATGCTGTGGGAAAAAGCGACGAATTTTCGGCTGAAAAACTCTTATTGCAAGGCCCTGATAGCGAAAAAGTGGATAAATCCAGTTGCTAAATTTAGAAAAGAAATACTCTAATACATTGTGTGGCCAGAATCCATGTTTTGTGGGTTCTTTATAGCGAAATCTCGGTTGACGGCAAAAAGCCTGTCCGTCTGACAGAGAACAATGTTAGCGGGTAAACTGTTTAGCCAATTTTCTTGAAAACTGATATTCCTTTATCGATCTGGTGATGTTGCAGCCCCTTAAATTTGAAACCGATATTTTAATTTTGAAGGTACTTTACATGAAGCCCCTGGGACATTTTCAAAATTTTCGAAGAAATGGCTCCATTGTTTTTGATTATATTTTGTAGTTGGAAAGTTGTTTAAGAGAATAGTGCAGGTCTCATGTTTGTTGAAAACTCTGACTTTCGGAAAATTGCAAAATTTCAATATTTTTCGGCGACTTCCTACAACTACAATTATGAAGATAGAGATTTTTCCCTTAATGAAATCTGTTCCTTAAAGATAGATTTTGAAATAGGGTCACGTAGAATTTTTCAAACATTCGAGTACTTTTTGCGTAATTCTGTGTGAAATATAGGCAATTTTTAATTTTGTTTAAACAGTTTTCTCAAAGACGACATCAACAACTTTTATTAAATTTTCACCTCGAATAGCGTATAGGACGTTTGAGAATGTGGGTCTCATGTTCATTGAAAATTTTGATTTTTGAAAATTGCAAAAATTCAAATTTTTTCGCAGTCTTCCTGCAACTACAATTATGAAGATATTTTTTCTTAGTTAAATAGGTTCATCAAAAACAGATGTTTAAATAATGTCATGTTAATTTTTTTGAAAATGAGAATTCTTTGCGAAATTTTGTGTCAAACATTGACTTTTTTACACCTTTTTTTCTTAAAAAAAAATAAACAAACAAACAAACAGCACAATTTGTTTTGATTATATTGGAACCTTTGATAGCGTAAAGGGCGCTTAAGAGTGGTGTAGGTCTCATGTTGGATGATTTGCCCGTTTTTTCGAATAATGAAAATCATAAAAAAAAGTCTGCGTCTTCTTACGTCAATCGTGAAGATACATTTATTTTAACTTTCAGTACAAGTTCTTCAAATTACTTCAAATGAAGTTTTTTGTTATCTCAATAGATTCCTGTCAAAAAGAGCTTCAAATTTCGCATTTACAGTAATGTTTAATCACCATTTTCTTAAAAACGGCTTCAAATTTTGTAATGAAAATTTCTATTTAGGACGAAGTTGTACTCATCTTTAATATTCTTGAAGTAATATTTCGATTCTACTATTAGGAAACCGAAAAGTTGAGTAAATGTTCAAAAAATTTACTTTCAGCGACGATAGATGGCAACTGGCAACAGCATGGGGTAAGACCATAAAGCCAGTCCACACGAAGGAAATTAGAAAACTTTACTACGAGAAAGTCTGCGCCATTCAGTAGCACCTCCAGTTTAAATGAAATGTGTTCATCAAAAACAGATCTTCAAAAAAAGATAATGTTGAATTTTTCAAAAATATGAGTATTTTTTGTGTAATTTGGCGAAAAAAATAGTCACCCACTCCGAATTTACTGCGCTTCATGAACATAATTTGAGAGGTTTTTGGAAGCTTGCTTTTCTTATAAAAGAAATTATTATAGATTAAAGAGATTGACAGAAGGTAATAAAATTAATTTTGAACTAACAAATTACTTCTTTACTTCAAGAAATTTTGATCGCTGATTATGGTATGTTTCATTTGTACAAGTTTCAAATTACTACTGTTCCTGGCTGCCGAAATAAATGCTGGTATTCACCACAGACGCTTTGTTTGAATTGGTTGGGTTTGGATTATATTAACACTATTATAATAATCAAACACTAATCAAAACTCAAACTTACATGTATTGTAGTAATGTTAATACATAATAATAATTTTAAAAAAACTAATTGAAAGTCAGCTATTGAGTTTCCAGTGAGACGTTCGTTCCGTAAATATCTCGTTCATGCACATGCAACCCATAGGCAACCGTATAGGTGCTATGGGGTGCTAGGTACTCTACCCATGTTGCACCTATATAAGCGGCAGTGTTTTAAGTTGTGTTATGCGTGAGTCAAGAACTTCGCAATCATCAAGAAAACTTGTGACACTTTTCATACATACTTCGATTTTAACACTCGCCATAATGGCGAGTGTTATGTACTGAGCTGAATTCTGCACTTTATTGAATACGAGGCTGTATGTGAATTTGGGCTAAATGTTGGGGGGAAAATCCCGGTTTTCAAATCAAATTCTCATTTTTTTCCCAGTACTTCCAGGCTTTTTCAAATTCCCGATTTTTTCCAGGTTTTCAAGGATTCGAGGTTCGCTGGCCACCCTGTAAAACATTAAAAGCAAAGTGGTTATGTTACAGTACATACGCAGTTTATTGAACATCAACCCAGCAACTGTGGCATACCACCTCATAAGATAGAGTTGCAGCTTATTATTGGCCAGTAGGGAGGAGTGGTAAAAAAATCTGATACAAAAAGTGATAAATTTTTTGAGATACATCGCATTGATTGGGTCATTTTATGTGTATAGTTACACACTATTAGTTTTAATTTCACAAGTGGAATAGTCTTTTTAAACTTGGCAAATGGATGCTCTTACCAAATACAAAATCATTCACTTCGATTCATTTATATGCTATGTAAGGAAGGAAGATTGCACACCAATATTTTTTGCTGAATTTCAGCTTCAACAAAAAATAGAGAATATTAAACAATCATATTTTAAAAATATAAACAAGATTTGTTCTAATTGTTTGCTCTCCAATACAAGACAAGTTTCAACAAAAAGTAGTAGAAGTAATAGTAGTTGGGGGCTCCAATAGTGGATTTCTGGGCAGTTTTCGGGTAGCAATTTTTCGGGTAGTTCTTAAATTTTGTTAATTTTTTACTCATTCAAAATTGTAATTTATTTGAATAATAATTGTAGTTAATACCGGAATGTAATATAGATAAAACTAATTTTTAATCATTATACCAGGCAAGATTTATTATTTAGTTCTTAGAACTCAAATAAAAGAATTTCTGAGAAGAGTAATTTATTTGACTAATAGCTATTAGTCAAAATAAAAATAGTTGCTAGTCACGTGTGGAAAAATGAAACACAAACATACATCAGTGTGATTCTCAGAGCACAGAAGTTGAGGTATTTAATTTGACTAAAATAAACAGATAAAAAGGCATTTATTTATTCTAAAACAGACATGCACAAATCCACTTATTCTGATTAATATAGGAGTGCAAAAAAGGTAAGTAAAGCTAATAAATAAGCATTAAAAAGGATCTGTAGTAAAAGAATCTCATTCTAATGAAAATTATTTAAATATTAAATTCTATTACTGAAATTTACAAGGGAAAAAAACTTTCTCTGTTTCTGGCTGCATGTCTCTCGGTTTTTTTTTTTAAAATCTTGATTGCACATGACACATTGCAATCGCCAGGCATGTCATGCATCTCATACAGAGAGTTCTGCCTCAAAAGAAATTGGAGACCACACTCAAGGGGAATATGGGTTTTAACAAAAGTTATATGATGTAAATCAAATTCATGTATTTTTTTTTCGTCATTTGAATAACACATTTATATTCATGTTATATTCATGAATTTTCTTTTATTTATTTAACCAGATCAGTGGGATTACCACTTTACAGGTGAGTATTAGGTTTTATGTATGTATGAATGATAATCAATAATGGCTCAAAATTATGAGTAACTATAAATTATCACACCATCATACCCCTATTTCCAATTGAGGACATCTCCACTGGGTACCTCTATGATGAATGTTGTTAATTTTATGAAATTGAAGGTAAGAAGAAGGTAAGAAGAAAGCAAGATCAAGTAAGAGGTGAAACACAAATTTCTCTAGGTTATCTGAAAGAAATACATCAATACATTGGGAATACAAATTGTAGAGTAGAGTAAAAAGTAAAAGTGAGAGAAACTACAAATATAATTAACATTGGCATTTTCAATAGTAAATTATAATTCAAATTAAATTATTTTTCGTATCATTCATTCATTTTTTCTCGTGACTCGTACTTGGTGGAATACTTGTATATATTTCATTAATTTCAAGCAGAAATTTCACAAAAACTACTTGGAATTTTTTTCAAAAAATTGGACATGACGTTTTGTAAGGAGCTAATTTTGTACAACAGGCTTTGTCTCAGGCAAAAGTCCGTTTTTTTTCAATTTTGTAGTTTAGATTTTTTTGCAATTTTCAAAAAAACAGATCAATACCCAAAAATGGGACAAGCACCATATTTTTGGCGTTCCTTATTGCATAGGTGGAGAAAATTTAAAGAAAAAATTTGGACCGGTTGTTAGGGAAAACAATGCGTAAATTTCAAGTGCAAATTACACAAAAACTACTCATCTTTTCAAAACAGTTTCTTGCCAGACTGCCTGAGGCAAACATTTCGAATTTCAATTTTGCTGTTTGAAAATTTATTTTTTACAATTTTCAAAAAATGAGTGATACCTGAAAATGGACAAACACCATAATTTTTACCACATCTTACTACATATGCGGAGAAAATTTAAAGAAAAAATTTGGAGTGGTTTTTCAGAAGAGAAAAAAAAAGAATTAAAAAATTGTCTATATTTCAGGCAAAATTACACAAAAACTACTAATATTGTCGATAAGTTGAATATGACCTTGAATTTATTATTTATTTATTTATTTATTTTACGTCAAAAAACAGTTAAAAACTGCGTATGACGTGCTATGGGGAAAAGTGAATTGTGTGCACATTTTCAAAATTCTGTGATCCCTACACTAAGTCATATACTACTTAAATTTTGAATTTTTGAAAGGGAGAAAAAAAAAAAAACTCCCATGTAATAAAATCTATTTTCAAGGATAAACAAGCAATAAATTTTGAATTTTGAAAGGGAGAAAAAAAAAACAAAAAAACTCCCATGTAAAAAAATCTATTTTCAAGGGTAAATAAGCAATAAATTTTGAATTTTGAAAGGGAGAAAAAAACAACAAAAAAACTCCCATGTAATAAAATCTATTTTCAAGGATAAATAAGCAATACATTTTGGCTCTTATTACTTCCTGCGGCGACAACATGGAAACGATAATTTGAATAATTGTATTTCCCACTGAATTCTAGAAGACGTGCACAGAAAATGAAGTTACATTTATGTCCAGAAGCAAAACAAGGGGCCATCTCAGCATTTGCTCAATGGATCAGGGAAACTGGACGAAAAACCTGATCGAGATGGGGGTCATTGACCCGGAAGCTGTAGTACAATAGTTGTTACAGGTTGTTTATACTCATTTATACAGTCCAAATGGTAAATAATGCATTATGTATCATTGTTAAAATTAATGTTACTTTTCTTGTGATGCTCAGTATAGTCTCTAATTGTATAGAAACAGTTATGCAGCAGAAACGATTTCACTTGGGATTTAAACTTTTCTATTGAATTTAATCGTTTAATGTCATCTGGCAAAGTGTTGTAAAATAATGTACATGTATTGTATGTGAATTTTTTGTAATGAGCTGTTGATACTGTCACCTGATGAATATGATTTCTACGTCGAGTGTTATAGTAATAGACTTCGGCATTTTCTGAAAAAATATTCCCGCCCTTGAGCAAGTCATTTTTTACAAAAACCACTGATTCGTAAATAAAAAGACACGGTAATGGTAGAATTCCTAGATTAATGAAGAGAGGCTTACATGAATCACGTGGGTGGGATTTGGTTATTATTCGTACAATTCGTTTTTGTAATCTAAAAGTCTGGGAGCTATAAGATGTATTTCCCCAGAATATTATGCCATATCTCAGGCGGGAATGAACATTCGCGAAGTATACACAACGAGCAGTATGAAGGCTGACTGAATTTGCAAGAATTCTGAACGCGTAGCATAATGAACTTAATTTTGTGTTCAATTCATTTAAATGGACGTTCCATTTAAGGTTTGACTGAATTGAGAGACCTAAAAATTTTGTTGCCTTAACATCAGTCAATGGTACACTGTTCATTTTCAATGGAGCACAGAATTGTTTATTTGATATGGAAAACTGCATTAAAACCGTTTTCTTTTCGTTTACTATTAATTTGTTATTTCGGAACCAATTTGAAACATCTGATATTGTACTATTTACGGTTTCTTTATTGCAAAGGATGTTCGTATCATCCGCAAAGAGAACCGTTCTTCCGTTTCGAATCGTCGATGTCTTTATCAGGATGTCTTTATCAGGTCTTTTATCTTTAAGAAACAGATTTGATTTAGGAAAAAAATCTATCTTCAATATTATAGTTGTAGGAAGACTCCGAAAAAATGTTGAATCTTTGTAATTTTCGAAAAATCAGACATTTCAATGATAATGAGACCCTTTCCAGTGTCTTAAACATCTTTTGCACTATCCAACAACAAAATTTAATCATAAATTTTGGAGCCTTTTTTTGAAAATGTCCAAGGGGTTTCATGTTAAATACCCCTCAAATTAAAATATTGGTTTCAAATTCCAGGGGCAGTGTCATCAGCCAGAACAATTTGGGAATATCAATTTCTTACAAGAACAATAGCTCAATAACTGTGAATATAGGTAAAAAATATACACGAGGAAAATTTCAAAAAATTATTAAAAACATTTACAAACTTTTGTTTTGACTCACCTGTCTGCTGATTTGCAGCTCGCTCAATGAGACCATCAACATATTCTTCTACATATTTTTGCACCTAGAAATAAAACAAAGTAAGGTAGTCCGCTTCACTTTGATCACTGATATCCTACATGAAATTTAATTTAGATGTGATCATCTAATTTAAAAAGAAGTCAAAAGATGGCAGATTAGGGGACGACTTCTTTGCCATCTGCTAAAGACAACAAATTATCTTTACTAAAAAAATGTACTTCTTAAAGATATGTAGAAGATGTAAATATGCGAGGACAACGTTTCTCCCATCCCTCACCTGAACAACACTGTTAGGTATGGCTGTCATTTTATGTATTTGGGGCCTAGTATCTGTGTACATACCTCTGCTGAAACATTTCTGCTATTCAAGTTAATTCGGGATTTTGTCAGGGAAATTGTGTCCATTACGAAAGGACGCACAGTCTTCAGAGGAATTGGCTGAAGATGAAATTTTTTTTTGTTAATTTTGAGTATCCCAACATGTTTTGGAACTGCCTCTCCTTCACATAAAGATGTAGCTACTGGGCTACCTGTAACAAACAAACAAACAAACAAACAAAAAACAAACAAAAAAAAAAAATAGAATGAAAAAAAGCAATATTTTAAGAAAAGGGATTTTTTTATTTTATTTTCAAGACTTTTGAATTTTTAAATTAATTACATACACGCCCGTGTGCGCATAGAGTAGAGAATAGTTTTGAAAAACCTCGTTAGATAGCGCAGTCGGCAGGCAAAGATGTCCATCGCCATCTATCTCTGGGGCCAAAGCATTTTCGACGAGAAATATGTTTCAAAGCTATATAATGTTTCAACCTTAGGGACCTCTTTTGGCGTCATACTATACGAATTGGTTTTTCAAAATTAGAATCAGTTTTGAAATCAGTTTTTCAAAATTAGATCATTAAATAAGTCATGTACGTATGTGTCATATTCACATACACTTTCTGTTTGAGGGTGAACTTCAAGCAAGCCATCACAAACCGGACTATTCAGAAAACACAGGAAAACCTGGCTTTTGCATGTCGTGATGTCTAGGGAGGCATGTGATGTTATGACTTAATCATTATTAACAAACAGGACAAAATGTATTAATTGCATATACTACATTCAGGGTAACATTACCATACCAGCAATCTCACCCCTTACATTTATAAAGGGGATAAGATTCTGAGAAGAAGTTCTTCTATTGAAAAAATAGACCAGTATGAGTTTATGTCATTTCTAAAGCATATGTAATTATCATTTGTAAACATTGATTAATTACTTTGGATACCTAATTACTTTTTTGTTGTCGCCTTACTTGCACAGTAACTTTAAGAAGCACATCACTAATTTACGTTGTTTTAGGGAGAATACCACACACGCAAATAAAAATTTAAATACACCTATAATGAAGTAAAAATGCACCAAGCAATAGAAAATGTAAATAGAGGAACATGAAGAAGGAAAAAGCTACTGAATTGTATGGAATTAGCAGGTTCACTTCAAATGTCACGGAAGAGTGGGTTATGCCAAAATACAATATTGTTGCTGAGATTTTCACATTAAATGTAAGAAGGGGAAAGCACTCTTTCCTTATCGCATTTTATCACAAGGTAAAACAGTTAATAAAACTTATTTCAGATTAAGTTCTCAAAGCAGTAAATAACCTGTTTAGGATATTTACACTGTCAAAATCCAAATTTGTGTTTGTTTAGTATCCAACTCTTACACATTTAATAACTGACACAGCCAAAAGAGGTGGCAATGTTTGACACCAGTGGGGTAAGATTGCCACTTTGCTCGCTAAAAAATATTTTGAAGACACATTATACTTTTGAGATAGATTCAATTGTCAAAATAATTATTGTGAAGATTGACACAACAAAGTAGAATTTTAAAAGAAAAAAAGATGTGTCCATGTTACCCCCCGTTACCATACTAGTTCAATCTATGTGATTTAAATATATGAATTAAACATTTCTCTCTGGGGAAGCAACCGGTTGCAAGCGCCAACTAGGAATGCTACATTGATGTCGATATTTTCAAAACATCGATGTTTCTGTAAACAATATCAATGTTTTAAAAATCCATGGGTTGAAGTCTAGAACACGGTACAACCTAAGGAAGTCGTTTAAATCGGCACTTCACACCGCTCCAGCGAGGGGGGAATCCACTGTGGAGGGGACGAGGGGTTGTTAGGCGATTATAAGACGAGGCAATTTCACCTTAGTATCTTGCCGGAGCTCTATTACTAAATAGTACTGCAATCGGGGTGGTGTGCTTGTGTGATAAACTTTTCAATTATGTTTTCTAGTTTTGAAACTCATAAAAACATCACCTCACTGCCTAGCGGAGGCAGCCAAACTGCTCACTGACTCTTTGAACGTGCAGTGAGTCACAGCCCAGAACACTTAAGTCTTTCTCACACCCTCACATGGCTTTGACCAATAAGGCTCTGACCAAGGGGTTACAATTCTCAAAGCTGGGTCGGAAGATGCACGAATAGAAGCCATGCCTGAACACTTTCCCATGCTCAGAGAGCCAGGAGGGAGGGAATTTCCCTATGGTTAATGTCTTGAGAGAAAATGACCCCAAGGATGAATTCTACACAGAGAGCTGAAGCCCCTCTCCAATGTGCAGCTGCCACGACTAAAACCCATTACAGGGACAGAAAATGGACTTGCAGATGCATTCTTTCCATTAAGAGAACCTTATGTCTCTCTGCCAATTACTTAAATTCATAGACATTCCATTTTATAATGTATTTTTTTCGCTGCAGGACATGAAAAACTGTTCTGTTCTGCATTGGACAGGTTCCATTTTATGCTGTGTAAAATCCCATTTAACTTCACGAACCAGCAAAATTTTCGGATTAATGCAGGTTTCCGGCTTGTGCAGGTTTTGGTTTAGAAAGATTTTACTGTATATATACTATACAAAACACTAAAAGGCACAGATAACAGTTCAAAACTTTCTGCAAAACTTCAGCTGAATAAATAATGTTCACAAAGCAAAAACTTTAAGTTTTACTTAAAGAAATCCATTACAGAACTAATTTCAGATCCCATTCCATAATCTCCAGATTTTGTAATTTGAGAAACATTTTGTATTTGGGCAGTTGCCTCTTTTAATTAAAATATTGTGTATAATGGTTTCAAATAAAATATTGCTTATAACTTAGATCTCAAAAAGTATCTATATCATGAACTTTAACATGATGTGAATCGATTCCTGAAATAATTCCACTTAACAACTTACCAGGCTGAGTAATACGGAAGTCCTGAGTAGAATTCCAGTCTGCATGAATTAGGCATTCATGTTCATGGCCCCACATCACCAAATCAAGGAATGTTGGTAACATTGTGTCTTCAATAAATTTGTTTATTCCTCTATTTACACGGTTTTGATGAAGTACAAACATATTGAACCAAGACTCTTGCTGCTCTCTTGGGCGAAAAAAATTTACCTGATGGAACAATTTATGAGATAAATGATTTAAGGATATCCAAGTTTATTAAAAGTAAAATACAATTATTTTTTAAAACTCCACTGATGCCTGATAATAAGGACTGTATGGTGCAATATTCTAACAACTAATTCTATACAGTCCTTTTGTTCGTGTGTTCGTGACATTGGTTTTTCTCTTTTGTGGAGTACAAAATAAGAAGACCTAGAGGTATGTGCAAAACAAAATATATTATCTTAATAACATTCTCTTTCAAATTAAATTTTTTCTAAGATTTTCATATTTTCAAAATTTATTACACTTGAAAGACATCCATTATTTTAAGAAACATTTTTTCCCTGATACTTCTTGAAGATAAATGTAGTTATTACTACTTAAAATACAGTCTTGTAGTTTTTACACATTAAGATAGTGTGAAAAACATTTACAAGGGTATTGTTCAAAATACAAGAAATTTCAACTTCTTCAGCCACATGAACCAAGGCCTTTTCAACAAAAGATTTGCATCAATGTACATTGCAAGAAGACAGAAAATTGGGTAGGTTGGATGAAGATGAAATTATCAAAATCTAGGTAAGGCACGAAAGATACATAATTAGGTATAATGTTCTCATCACATGTAAATTATTAAAGGCTTTATTATTTAGAAGCACCTCTCTCTCTCTCGTTCAAAAAGAAATGCAATTTTGTTTAATGTGGGTAATTTCGAGGGCTCAGATTCCAATGACATGTCATCTTTTCATCAGTGCATCCTAGACAAAGCTAACTCATAAATTAATGTTTATCATGACAGGTAAGTTATAGAAATGAATAATTATTGGGTCATTTTTTGTTATTTTGCACTTTTTACGTCACTTTTTTCGGACCTTTGCGTCATTTTTATGCACTTTGTTTGCCTTTCATATTTTTTGTTACTGAATGTTTCATGAATTTACAATGACAAACTAAAACTGAGTTTTTATTATATTTTCAGTTTATGATGATATTCACCACTACAGTGGACTCTGTTTTTCAAACTCTCAAAACGATATGGATCTTCGGTACCACGGATCTTCATAAATACAAATTTTTTGTATTTGTTAAAAAATTAGGTAATTTTCCCCTTATTTTAAGTCATTATATAAGTAATTTTCAAAGATTTTTTAGTTCATCAGAATCCAAGCCCGGATGATTTCCAATATCAAGACCAATGTAAAAATTTCTATAATTACTATAACTTTTTTCACATTTTGGTTCCTGTCTCAACAGCCCAAATCAAAATAACTTACCTTGTTGGACCGAAACAGTCTACTAAGACGATCATCTGGGATATGACTTAGGCCAAATAATGCAAGATATGTTTCTCCTTTTCTCATAAGAAGGGGAGACACATTTACAGCTTGCAAATCATTCCATCGACCAAAATAATTCACCAAGCCAGAGGCACTCAATATATCCAATGAAGAAATTCGTCCATGTCCTGTTAAGAGTACCAAAATCTTCATCTTTCTTTGAATTACAAATCTAATTAATAATTTCCTACTACTTCTAGTCATTTATGACACTGATAATTTTGGAATTAAATTCTGAGGATATTTTACCTAGTTTCTTAAACTGTCTGACTTTTTTCTCTACCAAAGCAATTGTGATTGAATTGCAATTGTCACTGAATGATACACCTTATTGCAGGTCACTTCATAAGTTAGAGAACATTAGTTCACTGCTCCCTATCAATTCTCATACACTCCATGCTTTTTCTTTAATAATAAACAAGATTTTCATTTTATTCATTTTGGTATTCAAATAATAGTTTGTTGGAAATCATTTCTTATATGTGTTTCGTACTTCTCTGAATTTTTGCTACATCAGTTTTTAGTGCCTGACACTTACTAATATGTAAGTCTATTGAGGAAGTAAATAAATAAATACTTATTTGTATGTGATAAAAATCATTATCATCAAGTTGTAGCTGATTTTTAAAATTATTCTTGGACTAACGATAATGTTCAAACCTTTCTTTTTCACATCTCATCACAGATTTCATTTTATGCATTAGGAATCCAAAGGAAATTTAGACACAAATATTGTGAGGCAAGACTGATACAGATCATAACTAGAAATTTGAGATCACACTTTAAAATCAGAGTGCTTACCACAAATTCCAAATCAAATTATCACAATTACAAAACCTTCATTTCCTACCACCTCTCAGAAATGTTCTACATACATTACAGCCAGAAGGAAGTTCACTCAAAAGAAGTCCAACAAATGTTCAGTGTTTTTAAATTCTACCTAAAATTTGTGTTCTTGCAAAAAATTATAACAAATCTTTTTACTAAAAATATTTCAAGTGAAACACTAACTTGTCAATTCATTTAAATTTTCACTTACCACTTGGATCATCATGATTACCATGAATCGAAAATATTGGAATGGAAATGTTTAAATTTGGATCTTCATAATTTACTTGTGCATTCTGGAAATTTTCTGACTGATCACTCAGAAATTCAACACATATAGGCCTGCAACAATAAAAAATTCCTGCCTTGTTAATTTCACTTTTATATAAATGTAACCAGAGCTGAGTTTCGGGGGATGAACTTTGGGATGCATATTCATAACATTTTTTTGTCTTACTACAACCTAATGAAGACGTTCGCAACAGACCACTCAGAGAATCAATCAACTTCTTTAAATTACATTCCATTTTGTCCGGTTTTTTAATAAGAGACATTTTTGGGCACTGTTACATTATGAAAATATTTGTAAAATTCCTTGTTGAAATATGATTGATTCTGTTTAATAACATTTGTTCACTTTTTTTATAGTTTTGAAACCTAGGATTTAGTCTCTTGACACTAAAGAGACACCTAAGAGACACATTAGTCTCTTGACACTAATGTGTTTACTCCTAAAAATGTGCATATATCATTAAAAAACTGGACAAAATCATATGTAATTTAAATATAACTGACAGTCAAATCCACAATTAAATCAATTAATTTTTTCCAGAACATTAGCATGGCTATGTAACATTAAAAATTTTATTATTTTTATCTTGTATATTAAGGGGAAATCAAAACATTCTTGTCATGTTTCTTTTACTTGCCTAAGACCAGAAGTTAGAATTTTGTTTTCAAGAAAGAATTATGTATTAAGACAGTTAATTGGCAGCTTGAATTTTCACAAATATTATTAAATACAATCAGCTGTCAAGGACATTACAAAAAGAAATGTTTGAGTACACAATAATAAAAACCATTAAATGCAAAAAGTTCACCTACCTATTACCCATACAATAATGTCTTATAAGTGCCATACATCTATGAATACATTTAGGTGATGGTTTATTGTCATGAAAAAGATCTCCTCCCAAAACTATCATATCAACTTCCTGCTGCATTCCAATATTAAGTATCTCTTCAAATGTGTTAAAGCTGTCATCCCCTGAATTGGCAAAGAAAATGTGCAGAGTTAAATTTGCGTTATGGGGAACTTAAGAACGTTAAAAAATATAGTGTCAATTTACCTCTGATAGGGTCATTTTCAGCATACCCTAAATGTACATCAGTTGCAATAAGCAACTTCATTGTATCCTCTGGCAACATATCTCCACTAGTAGGCGCCATCGTACTTACTTTAAACAGTAAGAACACAAATTAACAATGTTCTAAATGCAAATAAAACGTCAAAGAATTGCGTCCCGTTTGTACTGCACTTATCACACAATGTAAAGAAATGTCAAATATTTTAAATTCAAAAAGGCTAAAATTTGTAAATTTTCTCAGTTCTCAATCGAAAATGACAGTCAAGTAGATGAGTCGTTTTCTTCGAATGCCATTCAATAATTTCTTTGCGCTACTGCTGGTTGCTAGAACAATTCGCAAGCCTTGCAAGTGTCCAGCACTTGAAAGGCTGTCAGAAACAGCATCTGAACAAGCACAAACTTATACGCGCGGGACAGATCATGCGGCTACCCGCGCTGTGCCTCGCGTATGTTTTGTCTGAGACTAGTTTCCCTGTCTTCTCTGATAAACAGATGAATAGCGACGCTGTGCGTTGTCGCGCTCAGTTGTTTCGCAGGTTGCAGGTAGGTTGTTAGTTTGTTTCTGTGCGTGAGGCAGCGGCATGGTGTTCAATGGTTTGTGGTGGTTTCCTCCACTTCCATCTTCCTCCACTTAAAAGGAAATTGAGGGACAAAATTAATTACTGTTATAGTCACCATTAGTTATTCTATAGACTGAAGAGATTTAGTTCATTGAATCTGAAGTTTCTTTTAGTTTTTCCAGTGACCTGAAACTTTTTGAGTTTATTTGAGGCTGTTTTTGTAATTCTTAGGATGTTTCCTTTTGCGATTAGTGCATAAATGAACGTAGATTAAAGTTTTTAATAACAGTGGCACTTTTTATGTAAATAATATGGAACCAGAAATTCTTGCCAGATTGATTCCTCAAGGGAAAGAAACTGTGAGACCTGCTTGCAAAAAGTGTGGGTATGCTGGCCATCTAACCTTCCAGTGCAGAAATTTTATCAAAGTAGATCCCAATAAGGAAATTGTTTTGGATGTTAGTAGCACCAGCAGTGATAGTGAAACAGATTATGTCACTCCATTAACAGCACTGCGTGAAAAAGAACTTAAAAAGAAGTTGAAGAAAGTAAAGAAGAAAGGTAAGAAAAAGAAGAAGAAAGAGAAGAAAAAATCACGACACAGGTCAAGAAGTCGTAGTAATAGTGACAGTGACAGCGACAGTGAATCTGACTCAGAAAGTGATAGTTCAGGTGAAAGACACAAGAAAAAAAAGAAGAGGAAGAAGAAAAAGAAGAAGAAGGAAAAAGAACATTGAAAATGTATTGTATTAAAATGGTTGTGTCTTGAACATCATTTTTGTTTATCACCGTTCAGCTTCAACAAAAAATAGCATATTCTTTTTGACTATTTGTTAGTGCACTTTTTGTGTTTGTTCTTGAGCCTCTGACATTGTAATTTGAAAACTTAAATTTCAAAATAAAATATTTTTATTGACATTTGTAATCATGTGTTCTTTTGTATAAACCTAAAGTACACACAGCTTACAACCTACATTGCTCATTTTCCATTAAAATTTTGTAGTCACAAATGATATTTTACTAGTAAATAAATAAAACATACTATAAAGAGATTTAAATTTTAACTAAAATGATACAATTAATTTTATGTTATACTATTTACACAATTGTCAGATGACTGCGAATCTCTTCCCCAAATGTCGTATGACAATTTCCCATATTGTAAAATGGAGAAAAACAGGGATTGATTATAAATGATGTAGTAAGGAAATAAAGTGTTTCATTACAGTCAGGCTATCGGGGGCCCTTTTCAGAGGAACTATGGGCTTTAGACATTCCCATTCATGCCAATGGCATAAGCTAGTAAACAGTTTGTTTTGTTATGAAGTTATGCTTTCACATTTGTATAAATGTGCATTTATCTGGCTTAAAGAAGAGAATATAGTTAATGTTTGCTAAATTTCATGATGTGAAACCTCTACACAATGTGCATGCAAATTACTGCTGATCAGATTGAGAATTGAAGGGTTCACAGGGTCTCTTACTGCTGGGCACCACTACTTGTCGTTCTAAAGTTGTTTTGAAGCAATTAATGGTATACATGTAATGTTCCTCAATCAATCTATTCTGTCCTTGAAGGTGTAACTAACCGAATGCATTTGAACTACGCTTTTAAGCTGCTCTTATTTTATCTTTGTTTTTGAATAATTTCTTAGGAGTTATGATCAAACATATGTGTAATTAAGAAAACAGTTGAGAGAAGCTGAAATGAAAAGTGGTAGTATGAAGAGAGGGAATGCATGTTATATAATGCCATTTCTTGAGGGTTTAAAAACACCACTTTGGCTAACAAAGCACAGATCGAAAATTGGAACAAATCACAGAGAAGTATGTAAAGCAGTGCAATATCCATTTGCTTTGATCTTTTCTCAATTCTTTCATAAGTAGATAAGTTTTGCAATCAATGAATTAATTCCTCTTAAAAGAGAACTTCCAAGTTCAATCAAAAAAGGTATGGGATGAAAATAAAATCAGAAAAAGTAGTAATAATTTTTAATAAAAAAATAATGCAAAATTGGTGATGGCTCAATGGCTCTACCATCTCAAGAGGCCAAGATCCATCAGAATTGGTTCCCTGAATTCTGTTAGTGGAACTATTTTGATTGTAATGAAAGTACTTAACATTGTTTTCTCTAATATTTCTCTAAGCTTCATATATTTTGTTTCATTCACTGCTGATTTCATAGGCCAGATCCAGATCGGAATAAGGAAATAATAGTAAATGGTACAAACATAAATCGAATGAGCTTGTTATAAATTTTGGTTATATAAAGCATGGAAATGCTTTGCTGTTGTGTAGCGAATTGCTATATGTCCAAGTCTTGGTGAGTTCAAATGTGTTATTAGATTAATTACCTTGCCCCTAAATGTAATTTCAAACTAATTTTCTTGAGCGTAAGAAAAAGGACCTAAAAATGTATTGGTCCATGTTAGAGATAAAAAGATTTCAAGCCATTTTTCCCAACCTAGAATGATAAATTATGGAGTCCCACAAGGATCAATCCTAGGCCCTATACTATTTCTCTTGTACATCAACGACATGCCCCTGACTCTACAAAAGAGCAAAATGGTCCTATTTGCAGATGACACTAACATTATTATTAAAGCAAATACCCAACAAACTCTACAGAAAGAAGCACAAACAGTTCTAGAAGCACTAGTAAAATGGTTCCAGGAAAACAAACTCATCATAAACACCAGTAAAACTGTCTCCCTAAACTTTCGGAATCCACTCTCTAAAGAAAAGCCTCAAACACAATTGATGATAAAACACATTCCTGTAAAAATAGCCCAAAAAACAACTTTCCTTGGATTGACAATTCAAGACAATTTAAAATGGAACTCCCACATCACAGATCTAAACAACAAGCTTACCAAGTCATGCTATGCCATCTACATCCTTAAGTCAAATTCAAATTTGGATACACTACTAACAGTGTATTTTGCAAATGTCCACTCGCATCTAAAATACGGAATCATATTCTGGGGAAACTCCCCAGAAAGTATTCACACTTTTATCATCCAAAAAAGAAGACTGAGAACAATGACAAACACTCACAAACATGAGTCCTGCAAACCACTTTTCAAGAAATTACAAATCCTACCACTCCCATGCATATACATATTTGAAATATTAATCTTCACAAAGAAGACGCTTATGGAAAACAAGGACTCTATTACTCTAAATACTGATGTTCATAACTATAATACTAGACAAAACAGGAATCTGCATGTCCCACACTGTGAAACTTCACTCTTTCAAAAAAGTACCCTTTTTGAAGGCATCACACTATATAACAAACTCCCTAGTGAATTTAAAAGCTTAATCTCAATACACACATTCAAAAATAAACTGAAAGCTTTCCTGTTAAACCATACATTCTACAGTACAAAGGAATACCTACACCATAAACACATATCAACATCAATATAAACTAATAAAAATATTTTTTTTTTTTGTTGCATATTCTGCTGCATGACTTGAAGCCCGCCCCCGCCCCCCCCAGCTGATTGATGGATATAAAAGGATAGATCCAGCCCAAGCATCCATCTCATGAAGAAAATTTTTTCTCCTTTTTATTTTTGCTTTTCAACTTTAGCTTTACCCTACTATTTATAAAATTAATTTGTATTTAGCATGAAAATAGAATTCAATTTTTATACCTGTATTGTATTTAATATTTGAAATATTTGCATTGTACATTGTATGATTATATAATGTCCTGACTTGTCATACATGGCTTATGCTGTATTTATGTGACAAATATATTATAATATAAAATATAAAAATAATATTGGAATTGGATGTCTAATTATGAAGAGGTTATATCAACAAAACAAATGTTAGTTATTTAACCTGGATCAGTTTGTGTTTTTATTTCCGCACAAGAGGCTTGAATGGATGACCACAATATAAATAATGAACTAGAAGAAATATTTTTTTATTCCTTATAAAATGCCTACTGTTTTTTTTATTATAGCAAATAAATATCTTACAAGAGGTTGATGAAAGAAAAAGAGCTCTATCATGTGGCAATGAAATATTTAACATTTTCACAGAAGAATAAGGTTGTGTAAGGATAACGGTTTTCACTGCTGTCCTTGAGTCTATGCAAAGAACTGTTTTACATCTTATTACAATCTAACATTTCAAGAATAGAAAAAAATATTACAATAATTACATATTATATGTATTATAATATAATATGTAATTATTGTAATATTTTTTAAAATTTGTCTTATGTTGCCAAATATGATTACAACCTTTTAATTTTATTGAATTTGAAAATGGGGATACATCTATTCTTGGATTCGAATGGGGGTAATTAAAACTAACCGTTCCGGGGGAAAAAAAGATTACAGTTTATTTTTAATACAAGTTTTTGGTAAATTTTGTCGTAGGGTATGAATTGTTAAGGGCGATGGTTTGGAAGGAACGTCCCTTTTCCTTGCGCACAGCATTCGCACGAGGGACATTTCTGGGATTCGAACACAGATAATTCAAACTAACCGGTCCGCGGCAATTTTTTTTATTACAGATTATATTTATGACTTGTTACCACAAATTGTGGCGTAGAGTATGAATTGTTAACGCTGATGGTGTAGGAAGATCGGTGTCTTTTCCTTGTGCAGTGGGCTCCCAAGAAGTACGTACATTTCTGAAATTCTAATCGCGGGAAATTGAAACTAACAGGTCTGCGGCAAATTTTATTACACATTATTTTAGCATTTGTTAACGGCAAATTTTGGGGTAGAGTGTGAATTGTTGTGGGAGATGGTTTAGGAAGATCGGTCGCGGCCTGTCCGTCCAAGACCGCCACGGCATTTCTCGGAAACCCGGATCGGCTTAATATTTAATAATATTATTGTTTCAATATAAATTTGCATTTAATTATTATTAATTTTAATATTCTATTATTATAACTTTATTTATCTTCTATTCAGTTAATAATATTACTAATTCTTAATTTCGTTTGCCTCCCACCTCTAGTGAAAAACCTGGCTACGCCCATGTATAGATTACTATATATATGAAAGAAAGTCGTGTTAGTTACACTATTTATAACTCAAGAACGGCTGTACCGATTTGGCTGAAAATTGGTGAGCAGGAAGCTTAGAGCCAGGAGACGGACATAGGATACTGTTTATCCTGTTCGACAGCGTTCCTGTGTGAGAACGCACGTTTTGCACGTTTTCGCACGTTTTCGCGTGATTTCGCATGTTAGCGGTCATTGTTGCCTGTTGTAACCCATTGTTGTAACGCCGCACTGATAACATAAGGCGATAATGATAGCCGCCTTTCGTTCGCCGTTATATCTATATATAGTCGTGTTAGTTACACTATTTATAACTTAAGAACGGCTGTACCGATTTGGTGAGCAGGAAGCTTAGAGCCAGGAGACGGACATAGGATACTGTTTATCCCATTCGACAGCGTTCCTGTGTGAGAACGCACGTTTTTGCACGTTTTCGCATGATTTCGCATGTTTTCGCGTGATTTCGCACGTTTTTGCGTGGTTTCGCGGGTTTTCGCACCTTTTCGAGGGTTTTCGCACGTTTTCATGCGTTTTCGCATGTTTTCACGCGTTTTCGTATGTTTTGCGCCTTTTCGCCTAAGTTTTCTGTGCAGAAGCGTTCTGCAGCGGAGAACAAGCAAGCAATCAAGCAAAGATACAAATGAAGCTAATAAAAGCGTGTTAAAAAGTGAAGTGAAGTATAATTAAGACTTAAGTAGTATATGATTTAGTGTAGGGATCACAGAATTTTGAAAATGTGCACACAATTCACTTTTCCCCATAGCCCGTCATACGCAGTTTTAACTGTTTTTTTTTTTTTTTGACGTAAATAAATAAATAAATAAATAAATAAATAAATAAATAAATAAATTAACAATGCCGCGACCAAGACGATCGAATCTTTCCCGACAAAGCCGTAATGCAAGAAGGATACGAAACATTGCTAATGAAAGGACTGAAGAAGAACAAGAAATTGCACGTGAAGAGCGCCGCGTTAGTATGGCTCGACTTCGTGCTTCTCAATCACAAGAGCAACGTGAGGCAGCCCATGAAACGGCTCGGTTGGCAATGCAAAATCGTCGAGAGATTTTTTTATTTTCTAATAAACAATTTAACTTAATAAATGCCAAAATCTGCTTATTTATTGCCTTTAACAGCCGGTCCCTATGATTACAGCTTTGTATTTCTCTCTTAAACAAAAATCAATTAAAAAAGAACGCTCTGCTACGTAATATATTTTTTAATTATCTATTTAATATCAGAGCGTTTTTTTAATTCTTCTTTGTTTGAGAGAAAAACACAAATCTGCAATTGCTTTATTATCACGAGTGCAACAAGGATAGTACAGTTTCTCACAGTGAGTGCGACGCGAGAAAAAGATGGAACCGGCTGTTAAGGCGGAACAGAGTTCGCCGGGTCAGCTAGTATACTTATAATAATTTTATCAAGAATTTTTTACCCTTCCATTTTCCAGGATATTGTGTGTCTCCCCGAAAGAAAATCCTGGTTACGGCCTTGATGTATGATTATTAGACATCGGATGTTTAGGGAAATGCCTATTTTTTTTCTAGAGAACTTATTTAAAGGCTGATAATATATGTCCACGAATCATGACAAATGATGACATTTGACGGAATTTTATAATGCTCATTTTTGCTTATTTTAGCATAGATGCCTATTTTTTGCATAAATACCTTTTTTAGGACTTATATAATAAATGCCTTTTATTTATTATATTTATATACAATGCTAAACTATCGGAAAATCGGCGATGGTCCAACCTGACCATTCATTACGAAACCTTCAATTCACGTCTTGAAATTTAAAATTCCTGAAAGTATACCAACTGATTTTTCTCCATTTCCTTATTTCACAACCACTAGCCATGATCTGAGAACATGGACGATTGACAATACGCCGAGGGAACAGAAATTTTAAGAGGAAATAAATATAAATTCCCAGAAGGTTTCAGTGTTGCTAGTGTTGGACTGCTAAAATATATGCTAGTCACATCGTTCAGAGATATCGTTCTCCACATTCAAACTGATTTTGTCTCCCAGTCGCCGAAAATTTGAAATTGTGATCCTTGAAAAGTTACTGGTAATATGTAAATATTACTGGTTAATGGAAACTATTAAGAATAAAATGTAGAAGAGTTATAAATATGTAAATCTAGTTTTACATTAAAATGTACGAACTGGTTTTGTGCATTTAAGTTTATAAAATTACATATACAAAAATTACAATTTTCCATTTTATTGCGTATGTAACTTATGACAGTGCTTTCTTCCTCCTTATTCTTGACTTTTTGAACGCCTTTTTAGGCGCCTAAAAGACGATTTTTTAGTGCCTAAGCATCCGATGTCTAATGATTATCCTTGTACTACGAACGAAAGTAATTACAGGATAGTTCAGTCCTCGTTGCTCATACATGGTCCTGTGATAAAGTAAACTAAGTTATTTATGTGTGCAAAAGAAAATAGTATGAACCCTATTCAATATTTTGAAAAAATAAATTTTGTTTTCATTTGTCATTTTTTTGCATTAAGGTAGCCCAAATATTACATTAAATATTGTTCCCTGTTGCTATTATTACCTACTTATTAAATGAAAATGAAAGGAGTGAGAAAAAATATCCATTACGTGTTATTTAGGATAATTGATTATTATTTGCGTATACAGCCAAAATTTCGCATTTCCGCCCCTGTAGGAGTTGAAAATGACATCCTTTTGCGTGAACGCAAGAACGGCATGTGCCACACGACCTCCGTGACGCGCATAACTGCCGGGTTGTCCCTTTAATTCTGCCGCCCCACTTTCAATGCACCAGACGTCCAGTGGATTCCAATCCGGGGACCGAGGCGGCCATGCTATTGGGCCTCCTTGTCCGATACCTCTACCTGGAAATTGCTTATCTACGTTTTCCCGAACTCCACGTTAATTATGTAGGTCTGCGCCATCTTGCTGGTACCACATCTCTGCTCGCACATTCAACGGGACGTCCTGTATAAGCGTAGGGAATACCTTTTATTTATTTATTTATTTATTTTACGTCAAAAAACAGTTAAAAAACTGCGTATGACGGGCTATGGGGAAAAGTGAATTGTGTGCACATTTTCAAAATTCTGTGATCTCTACACTAAATCATATACTACTTAAGTTTTGAATTTTGAAAGGGAGAAAAAAAAAACAAAAAAACTCCCATGTAATAAAATCGATTTTCAAGGATAAATAAGCAATAAATTTTGAATTTTGAAAGGGAGAAAAAAAACAAAAAAACTCCCATGTAATAAAATCTATTTTCAAGGATAAATAAGCAATACATTTTGGCTCTTATTACTTCCTGCCGCGACAACGTGGAAACGTTAATTTGAATAATTGTATTTCCCACTGAATTCTAGAAGACGTGCACAGAAAATGAATTACATTTATGTCCAGAAGCAAAACAAGGGGCCATCTCAGCATTTGCTCAATGGATGAGGGAAACTGGACGAAAAACCTGATCGAGATGGGGGTCATTGACCCGGAAGCTGTGTTACAATAGTTGTTACAGGTTGTTTATACTCATTTATACAGTCCAAATGGTAATTAATGCATTATGTATCATTTTTAAAATTAATGTTACTTTTCTTGTGATGCTCAGTATAGTCTCTAATTGTATAGAAACAGTTATGCAGCAGAAACGATTTCACTTGTGATTTAAGCTTTTCTATTGAATTTAATCGTTTAATGTCATCTGGCAAAGTGTTGTAAAATAATGTACATGTATTGTATGTGAATTTTTTGTAATGAGCTGTTGATACTGTTACCTGATGAATATGATTTCTACGTCGAGTGTTATAGTAATAGACTTCGGCATTTTCTGAAAATATATTCCCGCCCTGATTTATAAAGTTCAGATACTGAATTCCTCTCAAACACTCAGGTAAGAAGTGAGAACCGATGATAAAATCATGCCCGATGCCATCCCACAGAATCACAGAAAATCACTTTTGGTGAACTACACTACGTGCAACATGAATTTTCCCCGACTCAAACATGCAAATTATGCACATTAATTGTTCCAGTTCTATTATAACATGCTTCATCTGTCCAAAGAACCGTTTCAGAAATTTCTGGTTTTCCTTGCATTTGCACTGGAAATACTCGAGAATTCAGAACGACGTTGTAAGTACAGGGCAAATGGCACACCGCTGGATATGGGAAGGTCGCAATCTCTCCGCATGAACTGTTCGTCAGGTGACGGGCTGTGATTCGCTGATCTCGCACGCTCTTTGCCTTGCGCTCGATTCCGGGGGCCTAGCGGATACTAGGGGCCGAATTCATAGTCGACACTTAAGGAATACGAGAATCCTTAAGTGATAAGTGCTTTCTCAAAATAGGTGTTCACTTATAGGCGCTTGTATTTCATAGAGTTCCTTACGACCGCGGAATGAGTGTTCCCTTAGGAAGTAAGGAACTCTATGAAATACAAGCGCCCATAAGTGAACACTTATTTTGAGAAAGCACTTATCACTTAAAGATTCTCTAATTCCTTAAGTGTCGACTATGAATTCGGCCCTAAACAACGAAGAGTATCCAATTTTTTATTATTTTTTAATTTGTTGCGTCCGTAATCTTATCACATTATTTATCGACGCAACGCGTCTCTTCGCCCCTTGTCGAGCGTTGAGCGCGGAGTAATCCTCCATTAACGTAGCGTATTTTACGTATGTCTGGTCTCGTATGTCGGTTGTCAAGAGGACCGCCAGGTAGAATCTCGTACGCGCCTCCTACTACGCGCTCCTGCGTCACTACCCAGCGGCCAGAAATGGGAAAGAATTAGGAAAGGGGTAGGGTTTAGGACACTTCACAGGGGTTGGACTAGCCCTTGTGAAGCAGCCAAACTCGTTTTATTAGAACAAATTTCACACGAGATTCGACGGGAATCGAACCCGGACCTCAGTGGTGAAAGGCTAGCAACTTTGCTATGAGCCACGAGCGAGCCAAAATTTGGTAAATTTAGTCTGTAAATTACATATGGGATATGGCTCCAGTGTTTTAGCAACGAGGACTGAATCACTGCATAATTTAATAATGAGACCAATTACAATATTGTACATTTGCTTCTCTCTCTAATAAAACCTGTAAGATATTTCCATAAAATGCAAAATTCTTAACCATTCTATTTACTCCACAATCACAAATAAGGAATTATGAGACGTCAATCTACTCTGATATTTTAATATTTATTTACTAATTTATGCGTAAGACATAGCATATAAGAATCGATGAAAATGTAAGGAGAACTCCGTATGAATTTTAATTTCGTGCTTTTCCTTCATATTATTTCCTCGATAATGTTCTTTCCACCTGCTATTTATTATCTCTTAAAATATTTCAAAGTTGTGCATTATCTCAGTTTCATTTCTTCAGTAGATGAAACAAGAATCTACTGATTTGACATACACAAGACTATCTTATTAAGATCTTGTTACATTACATTCAAAAATCAAAATAATCGACATACTTCTGTAGAATGAGGTCCGTCGCAAGCATTCTTCGGGAATTCAACTCCTAAGAATTGTGTTCGTTTTAAGACAGCGATCACAGAGGGCTCTGGTAAATTGAACGTACTTCTCTCATCACATAACAATTACGAAAAAACAAGCTTTTGAATAGTAAAATGGCACAGGATTTAAAATGTATATGTTTTAAACCATCCCAGTATTTATACACAGTACCTCCAAAACATCTTCACGGATACGGACTGATGAAACATTGTTTCGTCCATTTTTATGAAGATTGCAATCAGAAAAACCTTTCATTCCTATCCGACGAGTCATTATCATGTTGTTGGAAGCACCTACGAGATAGTATCCCGGTCTCCGAATACAGATTTATAGATATTCCTCACATTAGGAATATCAGTACATACAATTTTTGTGTACGCAGTTTGAAATATGAAGAATGTGATGGATGGAGAGAATTCATTAAACGAAAATAAAGGAAGATCGTAAGTATCCATTGATTTGAAAAATGTGATGTTGTTTCAAGGATTACATGTTTCGTGAATGTATGGTAAATCACATTTTATTACATTGATGTTCTACATAAACTTGGCATAGCGATAACAGGTGAGATATAAAATCATTCATAAAAATAACCTATTTTATTAATGACATTTGTACGTGTTAAAAAGAAATAAAATATTACGAAAGGCGAGAATACCCTTTCCACAATTTTCAGAAAGGGCTCGCCTCTCCCCCTGTGCTCACGCCGATGTTTGAAAATACTTCGTATTTTTACGCCATAGGTTGAATTTAGATAACTAATTTATTTTTTAAATGAATAAGACTTAGTACCTACGATATTAATAATCTTATCCTCTCTTCCAGGATTATCTCCGTCATTCTTGAGTGAGTCAGGAAATCTTCTGCATTCGCGATGGTTGAATCATTTGAAGGACGCTATAATATTCTTCCAGTATTTTATCAAAGACGTAGAGATGGTATTGTTTTACAAAGCCACTCTTTGTGTAACAATTTGTCCTTGAGGCAAGAATGGAAAGCCTACCAAGAAAAACATCGTGCAGGTCAAATTATGCCAAGCCCAAAATTTCCTTCACCGAATCATGTGCATTTTCACAACAACTGTTTACGCTATTACCCATGTCAAAACGTAAAAGTTCCCAGACAAATAGATTTATGCGTTCAATCTGACGCAGCCATTCCTGCCAACCAACATCGTCAGTTTAGAAATTTCAAACGTACCGAAGTTAAGAAAGCATGTCAAAAACGGAAGAAAAATGAAGAAAAGCCCAAGTTTAAGTATGCCTGTTGTCACCCTTGTATGAAGCACAAAACATGCAAATAAATTTTTATTTTTTGACAAATTATTTTCTTGTACAAACACAGGTACTGTTCAAAGATATTGGAAAGTATTACCTAGATGCACATGCGGTGCTAGTGTAGCGTTACAAATTGAAGGCTGCCATATTGTAGGCTACTAGTTCCCTGGCAGGTGCTGACAGGCGTGTTGTGTCCGTACGCGACAAGTGTTATGGGTATTTCCTATGTAAATTAGTACTTTGAAGTGCTTTTTATCTTACTATCAAAGATTATTATTTACCCAACAATAAAAATTTATAATGAGAGCTTCATGGTTCTGTGACCTCAAGGCCAATATAAAGAAGCATTAAGGTTACAAGAAGCAACTTTCAATAACCCAAATGATACAACCAAAACATGTTTCATTTAGTAACATGAACATTTTTCATCTAATTGAAACGTATACTTTAATTTGGTTCTAGCATACCTGCACATGGAGTAAGACAATACATTCGTTATATATACCCAAAATATTTTATTAATTTGAAAACTTGTTCGTATTCTTAAAAATCTGACTACATAACGTGTTATAGGGAGTAATTTACTACAGTTTAGAACAGAATTTATCCACCTTTTCTGCGGACCCCACAGTAAGAGTTTTTCTGTCCAAAAATCACCGTTTTTTTGCCGCAGCATTACATAACTTTCTCTATACTATGTATATTGCTATATTACTCCGTATATGCGTACGTATGCGAGAAAGTAAAACTTAGAAGACAGATTACATGAGTTTTAGTCAATTCATAGCATTCTTGAGAATTAAGATTTTTGTGTTCAAATCTTTACTTAAATCATTTTTACTTTAAAGGATAATTTGAATCTCTCCATCAGAAAAAGAAACTATACATTAGCTACGCAGGGCAACAAACCGATGCAAGAATGATCAAATTATCTTCGCTGAATTGAAAGTCAAACGATTCGAGCGATTTCCAATTATGTTATTTTTAAAACACCTTACAATTTTTCGTAATTTATTTATCGTAGTGTATAGGAACAATAACAATGTAATTTTCGAAGTTTTGAATTCGTAATTTCCCGTGAAAAGAGCGTCAAGACACAGTTTTAAATGACCGCTCCCTCGTTTGCCTACAATATGGCGGAGAGCGAAATGTCCAATTTGTTATGCTAGTGCTCGCCTCTCACCATACAATAATAGTGGGCCTTGGTACTGTTCATAGTATTGTAAGGTTTGTATGATGCATACAAAGCATGACCCCTGCCCAAGAAATAAAGTTCCCTACCACGCACAAGCGCCACTCGGGTTCTTTGAAATGACTCAGACCCGAATCTCGCACATCTTTTCTGCTACATTTCTGTTTCTATAAAATGGAAGACTACCTACATTGAATATTAAAATCAAATTATATAAATGCATGTTTCGTTTTGTATTGTATAATTCTAAAAGACTAAATGTGCTTGTAATCAGTATTGGGCTCTGGATCAATGAATCCTATTTCGATAAGATTTTCATCCAACTTTCCTTGATTCGTTGAGCAGCTGATTCCCTTGTTTTGCTTCTCATCTGAAAATGTAGCTGCTCTTCGTGCAAGTTTTATTGAGCTCACTTTTTGTTACTTGCAGGAAAAATAGGGAGACGGGTGGAGAGTAAAATTTTCATCTAGCAAACCCCTCGCCTCAATGGTCCATCGTCGGTTACGGTTTTGTCCGCTACAGACTACTATCAAATCAAAACAGTAGTTCGTTTGCTGAAAATGTTTTCTATTAGCAAGTAGTGAACATTTCTAGTTTTCAAATGGGTCCAACCATGATTTTATTTGAAATTAAACTTCTTACAGTAATATAGTGGGGCGGGGATTATGGAGTTTAAGAAAACATGCTCAGATTATTCTTAGCTATACTACGTCATATGCAGGATTTATTGTTTTTTCACGATGAATAAATCTAAATCCCAGCACACCTGAAAATAAAGATATTCCTACTACCCCCCCCCCCCCAAACAGGAACCGATCTTAACAGTCAGCCAACGACATCAACATTCTTTCATTCTCACTAGGAATTTTCCCTCCATCCACATCAATAGCATCCTCCTACTTTTCGACTTCGAGGGTGTTTAAATCTAACGGGAGGTTTGAGGGCATGACTGGAGACTTGTACGCGTATATGAAGGTAGCACGACAAACAGAACACGCCTCACCATGTGAAAGAAATTTCTGTCTCGCAAAACCCTTAACATTATAACATCGTTCTGCCCTTCTGGTAAAACAAACCAATTATATGCAACAAGATTAAGCACGCAAGCTAATCACTAAAACTGAAATTGACAGCAACAAATATCACACTATTTGAACTTGATTTACTTTCAGCCAAACACTTCAGTCGAACCCTTTTGGAAAACATACGAGCGAACTGGCAAGAAACATGTACTGTTAGTTCGAAAAATCGAAAATCTCTGATAGTTTTTCTTGTACGTCCATGAGAGCGCCAATATGAAGTTCGCTATTTTAAGTAACTTTCTGATCCTATCTCTAGGTGATAACGTTTATGCCAGGGCAACAGTGATTTGGAGTGCTTTTTGATAAGTGAACTTTCCTGGCTGTTGTTTATAGCAGCGTCAGTATCAGGCGCGGCTCGTCATTAAAGGCTATAAGGCGGAGCCTCTCCTATAGAAATCGCTCCCTGAAAGAAATTTAAAATTATATCTATAAATGTATTCATGTATTACTAATGGATTTTGGAGTTATATTTTATAAGAATCATATCAACATTTTTGTCAGTTCGCTAACGGCCGGTCGTAACGCATTTGAAGGTGTTAACAAGGAAGACAAAAGCGTTAGGCTCCCACTTCATTCCGCCAGAAGGCCTTTATAAAACGAGGATGCGTGATGCTATGTATTCCCTGCACAGGCTTACGGGCGGACGAAGGCTGCGGCCAGGCAGCCTTCAAGGGTGGGGCCCAGGGTCCGAAGAAGGGTGTGCTCACCGAATTGCGTTATTATGCAGCTCAGAGAGTAGCATTGCGCATCAACTATAATAGTTTCCCCACTATGCGGTAGGAGCGCTACTCCCTTAAACCTTTATCAGAAGCGCGAAGCATACAAGACTGTAGTCTTCGTGATCGAAAGATATTATGTACAGAAATGTAATGTAATGTAATGCATTTGCAGCCTTCCCCATTTAGAAAACCACGAGCCGCTACTGGTCAGTATTTATTTATAACAGCGTCCGTCGTCCGTTTTAGAACTAGATTCTTCCAGGTATTTAGCGATTTTTTCAACAACAAACATTTCTTCTGTTTTAAGTTTCTACTTTTTTGAGCGTGTAATGTAGATTAAAGAATCAATAGATTGAAAATATATAAATAGATGATATAAAAACCGATAAAATAATTCTTTGTCATTTTTTTTTCGTTTTCATTTAATTTTTTGTATTTAAAAAGTTTAGACATTATATGCATTATAGTTCTCTATAAACTCCTGACAATACAGGTAAATATCAGAAATAATTAAGAATAAATATTCTATTCTATATGTCAAACAATTACTGCTGCCACACTAACCAGGTAGATTTCACGCAAGCCATTTGAGGGTTCATTTGAAGTATTGACTTCACAATTTCTTTTAAGCATATTGCACAGAAATATATAATTTTAGTCTTGTTTAGTATTAACATCAACACGAGTTTGCAATGCCTCATATCGCTGTAAGTGCCCAAAATTGGCCGAAGTGTGGGCATTTCCCAATGTAGAGCTCGCGAATGTTCGGCGACCAGCGACCACAATGTGAACCTTCGTCTGTTCGCCAACTGCCAAAAGAATCTGCCTAGTATGCTTTACTACGCTTACGCATACTGCTATATATTATTTTATTTATTTTACGTCAAAAAAAAAAACAGTTAAAAACTGCGTATGACGTGCTATGGGTGAAAAGTGAATTGTGAATTTTGATAAACAAAATTTTCCCATGTAAAAATCTATTTTCAAGGGTAAATAAGCAATAAATTTTGAATTTTGAAAGGGAGACTCCCAATAAAATCTACATAAATAACAATAAATTTTGGCTCTTATTACTTCCTGCCGCGACAACATGGAAACGATAATTTTAAATTTGATGAATTTTGTGAAAGGGAGCAGCAAAAAAAATGCTGAGTTAACAGAAATGATGGGTTAATCTGAGTTAATCTAATGATGAATCTAATGATGGGTTAATCTAAATTAACAGTGCAGAAATGATAGGTATAAAGAACAAATTATCGACGTTTTTTCTGAATGAGAAAACCGATCAATGGAGCTAATTTTTACACACTCACGCAAAACCCTCCCCTAATCTCTACCACTCAACTCCCCTAATCACCAATTGCGAGCCGATAAAACAACCGAATTGTACCGCCAAGTGTTCCAATATCATGAAATATAATCCCCTTACGATATATGTGACTCCAGATGTCACTGAAGCACGGTGTAAATAACTTTCATCATGGTTCAAAGTAATCAGACACGTCTCGTCGCAGGAAGATTCTGAATCAATAGAAATCATTAGGGGGCAGATTTTGATGACCTAAAACACTGTTAAAATGATCAATAAAATGTTCTTAAAGTGTTTTTAAAATGCCCTAAATATAAAGAATAATTACGTCAAAAAAATTGCTCAAAACCACTTCAGATGAACAACTCATGCTATTGGATATGTTATTGATGTAATCGAAGCTTCCTCCCTTTGTTCAAGACAGAGAGTATTCAAGTAAACTCAGCGGACAAATTTTTGGTTTAGAATATTCTTTACAAGACACCGTCTTTATTTATCGCGAAATCGACAGAACTGACAATGACGCTGATAGGCGTCACACGAACCTTGAATTTTTACAATGACTTATTACCTTGAATGAATTATTACCTTACAATGAATTATTACCTTGACTTATTACAATACATTACAATATTTGAGCGAAGAAATTACTCAGAAATTCTGTGGAGAACATTTGTTGCATCTCGTAAATATTAATTTGAAGCAAAAACGATAAAAAAAGGACTTGTTAGTCGAAACCGATGAAAAATGCAAAAAATGACATAAAAATGGGTTAATATAAAATGAATTTCTATATTAAACGGCATTGCTCTAAAAGAAAACAAATGACATTTCATTAAAATCCGCCCTCTAGAAATCATCATCAGTGTTCACCTGCTCCTAGATACTTGTACTTTATGCCTAAAAAATTTCATCTTTGATTATTGAAAGGATTCAAAACTGTGAGCATTTTTATTCCAAATTTGTGATGAAAAGTTGTTTTTTTATCTGACAAAATAATTTATTATTTGGAAAACCATAGGTCCATTACAATTTTTAGCTAATTTTGAAACATTCAGCTTCTACCTGAAGATATTTGAGGAGCACTTTTTCAAAATGTTTCATGGAGAATGTCCAAGCAGAACTGTTAAAAGGCTAGCAGCAAAAGCCAGCCCCCACCTTCCAGTCAATCGCCAAATTCAGGCACCTCTGCAGCCATACTCCTGGGCTAAGGATAATATCAAAGAAATGACATTTGCTTTTGGAGAAAAAGGAGAAATTCAAGCAAACACGAAAATGTTGGAGGAAAAGAAAGAAAGAAAGAAAGAAAAAAAAAAAAAAAAAAAGTGGGAGGGGGGGGGGTTGCTGTCCCAATCAGAGGTATCAGATCCTGTCACACCTGCATCCCTCAAGATTAGAAGGATTTACCGATTAAAACTTTCTCCATGCAAGAACATAGTGACTGTGTTACAATTCTTGAAGATATGAAAAAACATCCCTACTTACAAGAAACTCTAACCAAACGACCATCAACAATGTGTGCATTCAGAAATTTTACCTAATTTAATTTCTTTATTAATAAAAAACTAAAAAATTATTTGTGTTTCTTACAGATCGAGTAGGCCAAAAGTACAAAACATTAAGTATTTTCAGGTAGCAGCTCAATATTAAAAATTAGCAAAAAATTGAAATGGGCATAAAGTTTTCCCAATAAAAAATAATTTTGTCAGATAAAAAACAAATTTTCATCACAAATTTTGTAATAAAAATGCTCATAATTTTGAATCATTTCAATCACCCAGGATGAAATTCTGTAGGCACGAAGTACAAGTACCTAGGAGTATTTCGGTTTTCGAAAATCAAAAAAAGACAATGACATATTTTCACAAGCAATTTTTAAAAATTTTTACCCATATATGCCCTTGAAAAACGTTTGTTGTGCAATTTTTCTGTTGCTTGACATCAGTAGATAGTCTTAAGTTGTTAACAAAATATTAGATGAAACTTTACATATAGTCTTAGCTAGGAATTTTTCAAGGCAACAATACCAGAAAATTTATTAAAATTGTTAAAAAATTATATTACTTTTAGATAAAAAAAATTAAAAGACTTCTTTTTATATCATTCTGAATCCAAAAATATAATTATTTGCATGACTTTCAAACCTTCGATATTTTATTGGCCATTTTGACAAGAATGTCCCAATTAACAAAAGTGCTACTATAATGCTATTTGCTTTCACAAATTCATACAAGAAATACAATCATTGGCACATAAAATAATACATGTGTGAGTAGGTTATTTACTAAAGGTAAAATAAAATTTTTTGCGCACTACTTGACTCATTCTGCAAAGTTCTTGATGCAAAGGAAAAATATAATTTTTTTTACAAAACATTCATTGCATTTTAGTATGTCCTTCCCTTGGAAAAAGTAGCAACTTCCAAAGTTAATTTTATAGTGAACTATGATTATATCTTCAGACAGATGAAATAAAAAACAACAACATGTTTTTCAGTATCAGAGACCCCCAAAACATTTATTTCCCTAAAAATCTTTACATTGATTTTTTGCAGCATTAAATAACTTTATCTGTACATGCTATGTGTATGAAAGTAAAATTGTAGGGCTGAGGACCGAGTAGAGCCTAATAGTTGCTTTTAAAATCAACAGCTTTCAGTCCAACCCCTTCCTGAGATGAAATAATAGTTGCCAGGTGGGCATTACTTCATCCTATGAATTATAGTAAGAAAATTTTTACATTATGGCACTTCATTACTTACCTTGTTCATAAAAATGTAGAATGGCTACTAACAAAAACATATGTGGCATTCTGAAAATATTTTCATCTTCAAAGAATTATTAAAATGATCTGATAATAAAATGTGGAAGTCTGCTTGAAATATAACTCTAATCATCCCAGCAACGTCTCTTTCTTGCATGATTATACCAATACCATTGTTCAGAATTTTTTCCAGCAACTCTTAAATGGAATTTGTAAATCACAAATTTTATTGTCTTCTAGGGCCCCATCAGTGGATTTAAATACAATTTAATTCCCAATAATTTATTTATATATCATATAATTCTTACATACAAAGCACAAAATACTGACAATCACTTTCTTCCATCTACAACTATAATTCCTAATGTATATTAGTTTATTCCACAAACACATTCATTGGACCCATTACTATTAGAGACACTTTGAATTAACACTAGTTATTAATAGGGAACATAAAATTCCTTTTAAGTATAAGACTATGTTCTCAAAAGGTTGCCTTGATAGATAAAGTATATTGTGAAACTTATATCAGCCACATGATATCCTTTTGAGTGCCTAACCAAGCAACATCTATGCCGGGTCTAATGAGTATACCATTTAACTTCACCATCTAACCTATCAGGTGCAACCTTTTAATGAGCACTTATCTGACATATTCATCTTCTGTCACTGCATGCAGGCACAAGTTTTGCTATAATTCTAACTCTGCAGTCATAGAAGTTGTGCACTTATATATGTATGGCCATTTCAAAAACAATGTTGAATTAAAAGATTTTCATACATTCTGAAGGAGATATTAAGAACTATAAAAAATACTACTGAGAAAACATGTTAGTTTATAGTAAAATGAGATAATGTATTATCCACAAAAGAATGGTACAACCAAATAAGTTTATTTCATGCCTCAGATTCTCTCTTAATTTTTCATATATTTTATTAACATGGATAATATTAAAATTAAAGTGGAAACTTATTTCATTACTAATGTTAATTTATACATCAATTTTGGACAAGTCTTCAGTTTATAATGAAACAAAAATATTCAATTTGTTAATACATGTGTTATGCATTACAATTTATAAATACAATTAAAAAACCACACATTTTTCATGTTGTCACAGATCAGTTTACGATATAATAGTAATATCAAAGAACATTTTAATTATAAATTAAAGGCTCTACAAAATTGAAGGATTTTTCTATCATTATAGTGTAATAATAGCCTCATTGAATGGTTCACATTAAAAACTGTTCTTAGTAACATCTTTGCACAATTAATACAAAAATAGAAGAAAGAAAAGTCATAAATTAAATGGAAAGGAAGATTGTGATTATAAGTTATTTTACATATGTTTTACATACACATCCAATATACAGCGTCATTTCAGGTGGGAAAGAAAAAGAAAAACAAAAGTGTATTAACATTATCAGTAAATAATTTCTTTTCTGTTTGTTCTTGGAAGGGTAGATTCCCAAAGGAAGTGCATTTTGTAATTTTCTAATTTTGTTGCTGCCTATATCTCACCAGAACTTTATGTACATTTCCAAGATGTGAAGCACTGTTGAAGACTGGTCATTTGTACACCTAATACAGGGCTGTAGTAATATGCACCCCAATTCTGTCAATTCACAATCTTACATTTTTGGTTGTTTGTATCCGAAACAAGTAGATTTTTCATTTATCAGTTTGTTTTCATTTTCGTTCATCCAACTTGGTTTTGTTGTAAAGAATTTTTCATTTATGCTGAATGTATTTTTATTTGTGGATTTATAGAGAATATTTATAACATAAACAACTGATACAATGAATATAGGAGCACCTCTGCAGAAAAGAAAACCTTTTCACTGAAATAATACACTTTTTCTTCTCAAAATGACTTGAACCTGACATGAACCTAAATACCTACACCTGAAATGACTGACCCTATGAATTACCTAATGAGTATAATAAATAAGGAATTATGCAAATTATTTTCTATAACTTTTTTTTGTTTACTACAGAATATGTATTCTTGTCTCACACATTTATTACAACACAATATTATAATCAATTTTAGAGCAAAGTATGGATTTTTAGTTACTTCGCTACACCAGTTTAAATAAATTAAGAATATAATAAATTATCAGACAAAATGACAATGTCAGCGTTGCATAATATGATGAATGGACATAATATGACAACAAATAGGTTCCAGACTTTTGCTCTCTTGAACATGGTTTATACAATACGATCCTGAAATCCTACAGCAAAGGAAGGCACTCCTACACACCATTTTAATATTGTAATTATATTGTAGAATGTGTGCAGCAATATTGAGTACAAACGAACAGCAACATCATGAGACTGCTTCTCTTCTAATCTTTATTACCATTTTTTAAGTAACTGTTTCAATGATTGGTCCCCCAAAATATTACACTTAAATCCTGCACTTGTATTTTAAATTGAGATATGTTACTTCAATATAATAATTCATTATTTAAAAAAAAATGAAAATACAAACAAAATACTATTAAAACCAAAAGGTTGATTACTTGTGTGTGAAAATATGAAATTATGATGCAATTTTGAGAATTGTATTTAAAAGTCAACATAAAATAATATTTAATTTTTTTCTAGTTATTTACTCATTTAATTCCATTAAGTTTTGTATGTACCCAACAATCATTGCAGTTTATACTCGAAAGCTTCACACAAATATAAGTTCGTACAAAGGAAAAATGAAGTACATTCTCACAGTATACACCAAATCCTCTCACATTGTCTGTTTGATATACATAGGTCAATAAAATGCTCTTGTGAATACATATTCTCTTTTTAATTCATCAATATTATTATTATTATTATTATTATTATTATTATTAGCATCATCATCAATATTATTATTCACAAAAAGTTGTATGATGGGTATATGCTACATCTTGTCACTTCTTTCTTATGTAACACATGCCTTTCATCATGGTGTGCAGAAAATGTAACCCTACTCTCTGAGGCACCTAGTGACCTTAATAAAGTCCATCAGATAAGTACTCAAGAAAGTATTTAATAGTCAACACTACTGGTAATCCATGTACTTACTAGAATGTGGCACTGAATTTGTTTCTGTTATGTTCAACACTGATTATGCTTTTTTGCATTGAAGCAAGTTTCATAACAATAACAAATATTAGGGAAATATTTCTCTAAATACACAAGGTTAAGACCATGGAAATGCTTTTACAAACTTGTCTCTCGGAGTACTTGTAACTCACAGCCCTTATACATGTGAAACATAGTAACCAAGAGTATTATGTTTTGTGACAATTTGTACACAATAAAACAAATCTCATAAACATTATTTGTTAGGTTAATAGGAACATCTTAACATGATTTGTGTGGAAAAATTAGTTACTGCCAGAGGCAAACTTGACACCATCAGCCACTAGTTCAAAGTTGGAAATGAAGTCAAATAGGAAAGCATTTCCTGATCACTATTGTCAACTTCTTCTACTAAGCAATTTCAGTCAAGATATTATTTGTAAATATTCAGACACAACTGAGGGCAAAAATCAATAAAGAAGATTTCAATAATCATAATGAAGATTTACTTTTTTATCACATTTTTAAAGAAAATGGGTTTAGAACACCAAGTATTTGAAGTTCTTGAAAGTATTTCTTCTCACAATCCAAATGGTTCATTCTTTCAGAGGAGAATGGGTTTGGAGTTCCCTTAGAGGGGATACTGGCTCTCTCTGACTAAAACTGGGAAGAGGTGAAGATAATTTCAATGCAGAAGGGTTTTGAGTATTAGGGATGTTTTGACGTGACAAAATGAGTTCCACAGTGTGCCCAGCAGACTTCAAAAAGTTAAGAGCTTCAGTAAATTTCAAATGCATTAAACTCTGACCATCCACTGCCATTATGCGATCTCCTGAAATAAAAAATAAATATGAGTAGGGACATTGCTTCCTTCCTAATTATTACCAGTTCCTATTATCAGTGGGGCAACCAGAATTTATCTAGAGAGGAGGACTTTATATGAAATGTCAAATCCGCTTGTTGTTTTGCTATCAAGAAATTTTCATTTAGGGTGAATTTAAATGTATTTTTATTTGTTAATTTATACATATTTATAAAGTATTCAAATGAAATATTGAATGGCTTTTCTTACTATAGAAAATTAGCAAAAACCATATTTGTAAATATGAGTCATCAGCTTCTGGGGAGGTTGAAGCCCCAAAAGCTGCTCTTCCTGTTTGGGTGCTACACTCATATTATACATATTAATTTATTTTAAAGGAAATAATAATTTACACTGCAATGTTTCTAAGATGGATCATGGCCAATCAAGACTTAATTCAGGAGAAATGTTAACTTTGTACTAGTGACAACACAATCATTTCTCATGAATTTTTGAAATAATGTTTTTCGCTCAAATATACAGAATTAGTCATTTTAGATGGTAAAAAGCACACCGCCGTCTTCTCCTCAGAAGAAAAATATTTCTGATGGCATTTTGCTGTGAAATTTCTTCCTCTATAATGTCCAAACGATTGTGCTTATAGTTAGTCAAAGTGCTGAGGATATTCCTATGTATTGCCAAAGAAACTAGTGGTGCTACAGAATGGCACAGACTTTCTTGTAATAGTTAGTTTCTTAACCTCTTTAGTTAGATTTTAGGTTTCACTGTATCCTATTCCCAGCTGCTACCAATAAGGGCCCAAAAGACGTTTTACTTTCCGCCTTTATTTCGTTGAATCGGGAGAGGTGGCTCAGTGCATGAGCTCCTGATGTCACGGCAGTGTCTCTGACCGGGAGGTTCTAGGTTCGAGTCCCGACGGCGACAGGATTTTCGACAGCTTGTCAGTTAGGTCGAATTCAGTCAGTCTGGAGGAGAATTCTAGCCGCCAGCTGCTCTGATCGGTAGTTTTCCGTTGTTTCTCCGATTAACACCAGGCGAATGCCGGAGCAGTGCCCTAACAAACGGACCACGGACCGCGCGCGATCTTTCCTTCCTCTTCCTTGTCCTACCCTCAAGCCCTTACACACACAGTTACACTAACATGCACTATACTACCATACATACCGGGAGACCGGTCGGGGGCTTAGAGCTTGTCCCGGCTGGGGCGGTGCCCCGCTGTTCGGAGATACTTGGTTGGAAAAAGTCGACAGTAGGTCGGCGACGTATCTCGCTATCCAGCGGGAAAGATCACCGCCACCTCCCGATGAAAAAACATTTACTACATTTACGTGATTAACGACCTCGTTAGTTGACGCGCCCGGAATCACTATCAATCAATCGTACGAGAAAGTATTGTAAACGTGCGCCGGAAAACAGCGAATTTTCGACACGAAAACTCTTTATTCCGGGCCCTGGTAACGAAAAAGTGGATACATCTTTTTCCTATATACAGTAAATTACTTCCACTAACGCGTTGTTTGTCAGAATCCGTTTTGTGAGTCCTTCATACCGAAGATCGATTGACAGCAAAACGTCAATCCGCCCGTCTGTGGTCAACGCTAAAACCGTTCAGCCGATTTTCTCCAAAACTGATATTTCCCGATCGATTTAAAAGAACTCGAGCCCCTGTGTGTTTGAAACACGTATTTTAATTTTGGTGCGTAATTGATGTGAAGCTTCAACATTTTCAAAATATTCTCAAAAATTGCTCCAATTTTTTTAAAAATTTAAGTTTTGTACTCGGATAGCGTAAAGGGCGCTCAAGAGAATAGGGAGTTGGTGCAGGTCTCATTTTCGTTGAAATTCACGAGTTTTCGAAAATTGCAAAAGTTCACTTTTTTCTCGGCGTCTTCCTACAACTACAATATTGAAGATAGAGAATTGTTTTCCTGAAAGAAATCTGTTCTTTAAAGTCATCTTAAAAGAAGGTCATTATGTACAATTTTTCGACAATAAGAGTAGTTTCCGTGTAATTTTGCGCGAAATACAAGAATTTTTTTAATCAATTTGGTCTCAAAATTTTCTCTATGTGTGTATCAAAGGATGATAAAAATTGATGGTAGTCTCATTTCCTTTGGACTGTTTTGTTTTTTAAATTAAAAGATAGATGTTTTTGCCTTCAACATAATCTGCTCTAAAAAAATCAGCTCTTTAAAAAAGGTCATGTACAATGTCATGTCATGTACAAGAAACGGGTCGTTTTTGCATATTTTGTGCTTGAAATTTATGCAATTTATAAAAAACAATTTTCTAAACAAAAACAGAAAAATATCTCAAAAAACACTCCTAACTCTTTCCATGGCAAGAATAAGGAATGCTTAAAAGAATGGAAAGTATGTCTAATTTTCGTTAAATTCTCTGAATGTATGCAAATGGCAAATTTAGAAATAATGCGAGAAAGTGTGTGCTAGAACCACTAGTTTTCACATTCTCTCAGTTTTTCAATCCCCTAATAGTAGAATTGAAACAAGACTTTGAGAAATCATGTGAAGCACTTTATTTCATGGATCCAATAGAGAAAACAAGCACATAATGAAAACCTATAATATGAATATTAATGTGAGAAATACTAAAATATAATTTCATTTATGTAATTTTTTAAAAATTAAAAGAATATATCATGTTATTCAGTGCATTTAGAACTACCATCACAAAAAGATTAAACAAAACATTAGGAATGGTTTTGGAGAAAATTTGGATTTTAATATTGCCCATTTCACTCAAAATTACCCAAATCTACTAATATTAAAAAAAAAGTGCATGACATTAGTTAAAGAATTAATTGTGGAAAACAAATTTTAGTTGGAGGAAAGAAACCTATGTTCAATAATGTTCAAGAGAGTTCAAAAATATCAAACTTTTGCAATTTTTGAAAATTCAGAGTTAACAGTGAAAACCAGACCTCTACCATAAGTGTATTTCACTTTATTCTTAAAAGAAATTTAAAGAAAAAATTGTTTAAATTAAACCCATTTTTGAGAAAATACAGAAATTGCTCCCAGGGGCTATGTAAAGTACTCCAAAAATTCAAACAATTTTTTCAAAATCACGAGGCTTTGAATTGGTTCAGATCATTGGAGGAATATTAATTTTGGCAAAAATTCTATGAATAGTTTAGGCACTAGTATTGACAGACAGTTGAATGGAAGTAGGTTTTGAAAACAACAACAACTTTATCTTGGTATCAGGGTACCACCAAAATGCAACGGATGGAGCGAATGGAAAAAAATATAAATAACACTTTCTACAACAATTTGTGCATAAGAGGCCAAAAGGGTACAGGAATTAATTTTTATTTATTTGCTAATTATTAGAAAGAATCTCACGTGTTTTTCATAATCTAAATGACCCACACTGTATGATTTTACCACTGTTTTAGCAAGTCACAAATAACACAAAAATATAGTTCAATAGTAACCAATATCAGCTACATGATCAGTTGATTAAGGAGTTCTTGTATTGTTAAAAAAAGCAAAAAATCTAATTTCTTCTTACACGAGAATGCTTAATAAATTCTCTTAAATAACGATTCTCACCTTTCTGAATGTTGTTGCTGTGTTGCAAACAGCAGCGCACATAAATACCTCCATCATTTCCACACTCAACTTGAAGTCCAAGACTGCCCCCAACATCTCGTTCTATTCTGAATTTAAACATTTAATAAAGTGTATTATTTGTTTAAATCAATGTAACTATATAAGAAGTTTGTTTTTTGGTGCCACAAATACACGTAACATTATTTCATTTATATGATAATATATTTCAAGTTTGAGAAGCAACTTACCTTACTGTACATAATAATCGTTCATCAACAAATGATATTTCCTCAAATTTTTCAATTAGTGATTCAGTCAAGGTTTCTTGTAATACATTGAATTTTTCATTTGACGATATTGCACTAGACTCTATATAATAAAAACAACACTTTAATAATAATAATAATAATAATAATAATAACAACAACAATGAATACAAAATTACCATTTTAATGTTCTTAAAAAATTTAACTATGACTCTTGTATTATTTTTGATTTATAATGCTAGTAGCTCTTTTATTGTTGTTGTACAATTGATTCAATATCACAATACAGTGCCTCAAATCAATACAAAATATTAAAATATTAATTCTTTGACACAATAGGTACTCAAAATTTGCACAAAATAAACTTGAGGTTAATATATTTAGCACTATGATTTCTTTTTCTCTGTAATGGTGGATTTGGTGTTCCATTTTAAGTAGAGTGAACTTCCTTTTTACAGTTAAAATTAAATTCTGCTTTCAACACTACCTTGGATTTAAGACTTTCAGAATTATTTCGGATGTGTCCATTCTGAGTTGATAATTTAGGTTTATGAAAAAAATATACTTGATCAGCCTAATTGCATGGCGTCCTTTGTAACCACTTTAATTTTAAAAAATGTAATGAAAAATATTGGGACAGAAAAATTACGTTAGACAAGAGTTCAAAAATAGTGATGTAGAAAAAGAAAGTTTGATTTTAATTAACTGGACTATACTATGTTCTGTGATTCAAGAACTGAGTTGACAAGATTAATTTTGTGTAAAATAATCGGTTTCAGAGTTGTGAATGCATTTGAAGACCTTGGGGCAATAACATGCTATGCCACTATATGTAAGTTTGAGAAAATGGAAAGTAAAGGTTTAGGTGTTGCATAGAGAGGATTCTCTCTATGTCTGTGATCTAGATACATGTATTGGTCGTCGAAATACAATAATATCTCAATTTCCTCAGAAATGTGGCATAGCATGTTATTGACCCAAGGTTTTCATTTGTGTTTTACTAAACAATGGAAAAATCTTGAAAAAAAAAAACAAACAAACAAACTCAGTGAAGTGGAGAAGTAAACTTGACGCACCCAGGAAAGAATTTGGATAAATAACATTGTGGCTGTTGAAATAGGTTTCAAAGTACTGTAATCTAAAAAGATATGGCATTTTTTACCAGTGAAAATCAGTATTTACACCGTAAAAAGGTGTTTTGTCACAATAAAAAAAAAAAAAACAACAACAAAAACAACAACAAACAAACAAATATTTTTTGGTATCTCAGAAGTTAGGAAATGTAAGTATTGCAATATACAACATATTATACAACACACATAACCCATCATTTATGTTTGCATTATTACTGTAGCACCATTATTTTCTTTAAAAAAAAAAATTCAATTAACACATATCAATATAACTGCTATTCACAAGTAATGAAAATTATTAACAACTTACTTAGCACAAAAGCTTCTTGTGGAATAGGAGATACAAGGTCTTCTGTTTCATGATCAACCCTGATAAAATGAGAAAACAAATACAAAATACATTCATCATATAAGCTTCCACGACGAGATATACACTAATATCCCACCTGTAGTTTTCAGGACATAATTCTGGTGATGAAGCAATTTTATGAAACATATTATTTTCTTTGCAGGAATCTTCCTCGTATAAATGCATTCTTTTATTATCATTACTTCTATTCTCAATGGTTTCCTGTGCATAATTCATTACTT